>SJYX01022809.1:221925-266829 GCA_006410675.1 Oreotragus oreotragus | reverse complement strand
TAAGTATTAGTAAGATAAAACATTATATTGAAGGAAGCTATGATTAATTTTGCCACAGGGTAGATACTAAAAAAGTATGAAAATTTTATTTTTACTTTGATCTAGTATATATATTTTTTCTGGAGAAATCTAAAGATGTGAAAGGAGAGGATTCTTCTATCCCCTTAAAAATAAACGAACTAAAAGAAAATGGATTCAATGGCCACTGTTAAACCAACAAGTAGAAGCAGGATTGTTTTTCTAAGGTCACAAGGCACAGCATGAATTCTGGCATTAGGCCTTCTTTCCACTGAGTGCCTCTAGAGGGAAGATCAATCACCTGTTTCCTCTCCTCCCCTTCACCTCTAGCACCTTTTGGCCCCTCTTCCTTTCTATTTACCTCTCATCTTCCTGTTTCCTTCTACCTCCCATTCCATTTCTAACAAATTATTATTGCAAAGTTTAAAAGAAAGTATTGCTCAAGTTTATCTAATTCTATTTCACCAAGCAGATGGCAATATAAATGCCAAATAGACAACTAAAGGAGTAAAAATATATATCCTACACCTCCATAATAAATGACGTTTACAAAAGCAAATGGAAGGGATAATATAGGTTTTCAAGCAAAATCCCCTAATATAAATTGAGATCTATTTTCTAAATTCATAAAAAAACTATAAATTACACAACACAAATCTCATAGGTAGAGGAAATAGTTTTCTAACATAATTTCACACTGTAACTATAGTCCTAACCATCAGGAGGCTATTGCTGGGGTAAAATGAATCATTCAAATTTTGTTTTAGCACTGCTAAATTTTAAGTGACTGTGGTGGCAACACAGCACAATGGCTAAAAAGGAGGCTTTTAATCCTGATCTTACTATATATACCTATGTGACCTTGAGGAAGTTATTTAAGTCTCAGTTTCATCAACTGTAGAACAGAAACAATAAAAGGCAATGGTGAGGGTAAATGACATAATGCTTATAAAATTGTTAATAAAATCTCTGGCATACTGTGAAGAGTTCAAAATATGGCAATTTTTATTATTAGCTGGCTCTATATGCCTTCCACTATATGCTGCTGCTTCTTAGGACTATCATATTCGCCCAGACACATCTTCCAAGGGAGATAACACTTTTTGCAACATGAACATATTAATATGTTACCATTAATGATGATAATTAACAAATGGAAATTATAACTATAGATGAAAAATTTCAGAAAATCATGTTTTCTGTTTCTTTTATATTTTCTATCTTTGGATGGATACAGTTATATTTATATTTTAACAATACTTCAATTAAATAGGAAATAAAGAAATGAACTACTGAAAGAAGAAATAAACAATTATTAATAAAATAAAGTTGAGGGGGGTTCGGGGTAGGGGGGACACATGTACACCCATGGCTGATTCATGCTGATGCACGGGAAAAACCACCATAGTATTGTAAAGTAATTAGCCTCCAATTAAAATAAATAATTAAAAAATAAAATAAAATAAAGTTGACAACCATCTCCCAGTTCCTGCTAAGGCAGTATGATCTGAATTATCTAGCATCTCCTGGATCTGGTCTTCAGAGAATGGCTATGGTCATGCTCAAAGTAATAGATCACATAAGAGAAGAACTGCATGTACCCCACTAAAATTGAAATTCCATCCTCATAATATTCAAGTTGAGACATACTGTGATTTATAGTAAACTAGCACCCATATTAGAAAAACTTCAGAATTCAATAAACCATCTACAGATTATTTATTCTGTCCCTATCTGAACACAACAGAATAGACATGGAATCTACAAACTTTAAAAGGAGCATATTTATAAGTGAACATTGCCCAGAAATAGTCCAAGGAAACACTAATACCGTAACAAAATTTTCATAATAATGAAAAATAGAAGTCTTCTGAGTTCTCTTGAGATCACAAATATATTTACTACTACTCTTTTAAAACAAGGGTGTTTGCCAAGCTAACGTATAGGTATTCACATCTGAAATGAATTAAAAGGAAGGGAAAAATAAGATTTACTATAACGGTGAATAAGCTGACAAAACTAAGCTACAATTAAATAACAAAGGCTTTGTAAGTGTCTGAGGGTACCAAGGTCATAATACTCATAACCATCCAATAGGAAATTCAAGTAAATGGAATTCATTCAGTCTCTTCTGCTCTTCTGAATTCAGAAGCAAGGCCAAAGAACATAATACTTAATGAAAATCTTCTTAAGGGATGTACAAAGGAAAAAATTTTCCTGTTTATTACTTGTACTTACACTCATTACAGGGAAACCAGACTATATGGTAAGGCACATACAATACAACTGAATTTAAATACACACATATACACATCATTTATTTTCTATGCCAAGGTCAGCAAAGTAAGAATTTAATTTCCCATTATACTACAGCACTTGAATTTGTAATCAGAACTCTCACTGCTATATATTTACAAAGTTCTGCTTACCTTTCTGTTTCCTTATGTTCTAACACAAAACACTTAGTATCATAGCAATTTACCACAAAATGAAGATGATGTGAAAATCCTTCGGATTTGTAATTTACTTAGGCAAACTATTCAAATACTTTTTATATCAGTATAAGATTAACAGGAAACTACAAAATGCTACATACTTCTGTATCTTATTAGAAATTACCCACCTTTAGTTTAGTCTAGAAAACTTGACTATAGCTTTTAAAATGTTGCAAGGTTTGCATGACCATAAGCTGGAGTATGTAATACAACTGAAATTTAGAGATAGCTGAACGATAAACAGAAAATGGAAAAAATCCCTCTATATATTCAATATCTTCATATTTTCTTACTTACTACATAAAATTGGAGAAGAGGGTGTTTGCAGTGTCAAAGTGGAGCCATCTTTCCTTGTGATATTAACTCGAAAAACCAATCTGGCACGAGTGCTCTTTTTCTTGGAACCAGCAATTCCTATTCTGGCTTCAACATCAGCATTCCTCAATTTCAATATCCCTACGCAGTCAACACTAATACAGAAAAAATACATTAATTGATATTTTCTGCTGTATAAATAGCAATATATTCTTAAACATTTTCTTTTAAAGTATAATTTGCTTCTTTATTAATTTTTGAATATGTAATATAATTATTCCAAATTTTTTAAACTAGAGAAGTATAAATTCTAAATATTCAGAACTTCTCTGGTCAACTTTTTATTTATAATAATAATGGGAAGAAATAGTATAGAAATCACTATGTTAAAATCTGAATATAAGTTATGGTTTATAAGAGATACTTTTGCTTTAAAAAATTAAATTTAATTTAATTAAATTTAAATTCCTCTTCCTTTTCGTACCTAATCTGGATATTAAAATAAGGAACAGATTTTACTTGGAAAAAACTAGCAACTGTCTCCCCCCAAAATGGAACACTGTACAGTCATTAAAATGTACACTTTAAATATTTAATGTTATGGGAAAATGCTCACAGTAAGTGAAGAGTAGGTTACAGAGCAGTGAGTAGATTATCATCTCATTTTATCAGAAAAAAGGATGAAAAAATAAATGTCAAAATTGTAATCAGTTCTATTAAGTTGGAAGCTGGCATTTGAGGAGTATGTTTTTAGCTTTTTATTACTATTTTTACTAATTTTAAAAATTTATTCTGTTTTCAACTTATAAGGAATAAGTACTATTTTTATAATCAGTAACTCTCTATCTTCCACCATATATTTACTTTTATAATCTCAAAAGTTAAAAAAAACCTTTATTAAATATGTTTCAAAATTTCCCTTTTCCAACTTATTATTTCCCTCTTACTTATTCAAAATAGCTTTAAAAAAAAAAAAACACCAAGTAAAGAAAAGTCTTTAGCTATCCATTACAAATAATTACAACAAGGTCTATCCCATATCAATATTTGCTGCTAAGTTTATCTTTCAGATTAAAGGTCCTCAACAAAAGGGTTAAGGAAAAAATATTTTTAATTTAAATCCTTAACGTAATATATTTCAGGAAATGAAAATGCGTAACATGAAAAATAGGTAATCGTAGGACATCATTTTTTTTAACACAGGAAAACAGAAATAGAAGGTAAATTTAGACTAACAATATGCTTTTTCATTCCAAGATTGGTTAAAGACACCACGAATGATGTCTGTCAGTTTCTACTACAAACACTACAAAAGTGGAATTTAGGAAAGCAAATCAAATTGGTTGTAGTTTTAGTTTTTAATGTTAATATTATAAAACCAACATATAAGTCTATATTATTTTGCAAAAAGCCAGCATTCCACCTTGCTTTTATATCCTTGCCTTTCACTATGGGAATTCTCTAGGAAAGGGCAAGAATTCATTTCCCCCATTACAATTCTGCCATAATCTATTCTTTTTATTTGCAATGCTTAAAAATCTTTTATATTTACATCACAAACTAACAACTTTTCCTTCTATTGCAAAAGTATAATGAACTAACAAAAAATTTTTTAGTAAATACTCACGCCAGTGTCATATTGTTGCTTGGATCAAGGCCAACTTCTATAACAGTAGTGCCTTCAATATCCACTTCTTTGCAGGGAGTTGTATTTCGCCCAGTTACCCTGCAGGCCTGATAAAATCCATGTGGTTTCACTCGACCAGAGTCATTGCCCACAAACACCTGCAACACCACTGGTTCATTATGGCCTTCCAGCTGGAATGAGAGAACATGGAGCATAAACACTAATTAGCATTCCAAATAACTGAACTGTAAAAATCAAACACTTAAGGTCAAGTCTTATATTATTATATTTATAACTGGATTACAGTAAAGAAATAAGTCCTCCAGAAAAACAGAGGAAAAATGTTTTCATAAAGGAGAATTAGCTAAATTTTTCAAGAAAACTTAGTTCTGCAACAATCACATTTTAATTAAAATTTTAGATGTGTAATGAAAAATTATCATTTGTAATTAATTTTTACAACCAAAGGATAATGAATACACAATCCTTTGAGGTTTTTATAAATTTGTGGACTGCCAAAGCATGTGGGTTACTCAGGATTTACCACCACCACTAACAGAAAATTCACTGAACTGTGTTAGTGGCATCATCATCAAGTAAGAGTACATCTACTAAATTTTTACTCTGTGAAAGTTATTGGGTAGGAAAGCATTTGACCTTCAGCTATATAAATAATAGAGGAATGGGGCTTATTTTCATAGACTAGATGCATATATGCAACATCATAAAATCACGGGCCAGAACATTATGATATGAAAAACTGTTGGTTCAAACCTGGACCTATGGGTCATTTACAGGTTGCTAATAAGCCTTCATAAATTAAATTACAGTTTGTATGCTGACTAATAAATAAATTGGGTTCTTGATGAGGTTTATAGTTAAACATTGAAGCTGCTAATACAGAACATAGAAAATCATAAAATAACTTGTACAATGCACATCAAAGTGCTTAAAAATAACTCATAAATGTTTTTTATTCAAGAATAGTTGTATCTCAGTATCTATGGTATCATAATGAGTCAAATAACCAGGCAAATAAGCAGTCTACCCAAGCTGTTAGTCAGCAGTACCACAGAACAGTGTCTGACACATAGTAGAGTACCATATCTGACACATAGTAGGGTGTCAATACTTCTATAGGCAAGTATTTATACAAAACTTACTTGAAGCCAGAGCAGTTAGGTTAAAAATTTCAAACTATCAAAATGTCTGGCTAAACAAATATTTACACAAAGCATAATTTAAATGTTTCACTTGCCTGTTACTTTTCCTAAGTTTGGGGGACTAAAGAAGGACTGGTGTGGTGACCAGTAGAGGGGTAGAAATGATACTGTACATGTAACTATTAACCAACCTTATAATGGTCATGAGTAAGTTTCTTGATTTCAAGTTTCTTGCCATTATTTCTTTCATGTATAAAAAGAAAGGCAGTTCAATGAAATGATGTTCAACTAAAACATTTATACAAACTGTATTTACAAGAATCTACCCTGTGACTAGCCAAAATTCCTCCCTGTTTAGTATTTTGCAAGGGGTAGGAACAGTTGTTAAATATCCCCTACCCACTTTTATTTTGGTTTGTCTTCAAAGAGAGCAGTCTTTATAATAGGTAAGCCAGGTGCTGAAATTTAACTGCTCCTTCTTTTTCCTTTTAGTCTAAGTTCTGAAAAGCTAAAGACTCAATTGATATCCTGTTTCCTAAACTGAAAACTTAAGTTACCTATCAACCAATTTTTTTCAGAGTTGAGTAGACCTGATTGCTTTCGACATCTCAAAAACCTTATTTTCCAAGTCCACAATAATTTCTACAATATTTCTTTCGATTCACTTTAAAATATTTTTAAAATATAGGTTTGGTAAAATATAGTAAAAGAGTTGCTACCAATGTCAAACATAAAGGGAAGATAGTTCATGATTGTTAGAGCACATTCTGTTTCCATTTAAACTAAAATTCAAATGACATCAGGATAACAATATTTGGCTTATGATTCAGACTTTTACTTTAATTTCTAATATATACAACAATTAGTTTTATTTTAGACAGCTTTTATTGGTTAAAAACAAAATAACTAATGAATAAAACTGGATAAAATTCTTCATTTACTGCTAAGTAAAATAAGTACCTTCACTGTAGGAAAGCCTTGCTGTGTTCTGTCCTTTACTGAGCCACGACTACCCTCAGTCAGGTACCGAGCTCTGTGCTGGGTCTCAGGTTGTACAACTATCTTCAGCTCCTTTCCCTCACTTTTAACAGGATACTGTCCACATAACATAGGGCTCTTCTTTACTCCAGTTCCTTTTTGGTTTTCCAATGTTCTGAGAAATCAAAGCACAACGTGGAAAAAGTATCAAAAAGAGTTTTCTACAAAAGTCATCCAAGATAAAGGAAGAAAGAGAACAGGCAATAACATTAAAAACAACTAATTACCTTACTGACAAAATAAATACAGCCTAAGAAGTGATACATTTCATAAGCAAAGTATCTTTTAAAACTTTGTAATTAAAAAGAATTCAGTTATTTTGCTGTACAGCAGAGATTGGCACATTATAAATCAACTAAATACTTCAATTAAAAAAACTAAAAATTGAATGTTGTAATAAAGTTGGACAGGGAAGACAAAAGAATGCGTATGTGTGGCAAGAGGAAGGAAGACTGAATGCAATAAACCAAGCATAACAGGAAAGTGAATAGCTAATGTCACTGTAACCTTTCACATTGTACTTCAGTCAAAATAAAGTTTAAAAATTACATATATGTGTGAGTGTTACATAAAGTTACAAGATTATCATTATCTTCTAATAGGTCTTGCAATGCAAAAGTAGGGGTAGCAAAAAGAAAAAAAAAGCATAAAAGGCCTTAATTTTTCAGAGTATTTTCATTTGTGATTAAATAAGTCTTTAGCATATAAAAAATGTATAATCTGGGCTTTACAGATAGGCAACTTATTTTTTTAAGTTGGGTTTCCAGTATTTACTGATGTATCATGCATTTGCTATGCTGAATGTATGTTCGAAGAAATATTTCAAGTGGTGGTTAGGACTTCAGGTCAATACATTTAATCTGAAGTACTGTAAATATGTGATAAAAATAAATAGAAAACAATACTATGGTTTAAAAATTACCTATGTATATTTAAAAACAGAGTCAGGGCCTACAATGCTTTTGGCATGATTTTCCCAGTCCTAAAGTTTACAATCATATTGAAGATACAGGATCCAAGAGATGACTGTGGCCAAAATCCTGTCCAAAAGCAAACAGGTCCCAGAAGAAATATTATGACTTCAAACATAGGTGGCTAAGCAGCCTAAAACCTAGCTCCAATGTTTACCTCTCCATTTTCTTTCTTTTTTTAATAAACTTTTAAAAACTACATGGACTATTTTAAAACTCTATTGAATTTATTACAATATTGCTTCTGTTTTATATTTTGGGTTTTTATTTTTTTGGCCTTGAGGCATGTGGGATCTTAGTTCCCTGACCAGGGATAAAACCTGCATCACCTGCATTGTAAGGTGAAGTCTTAACCACTGGACTGTCAGGGAAGTCCCTACCTCTGTCATTTCTAATCAAATTGTTGCCTCAGCAGTCAATAATAAAGAGGAATTTATTATTATCCATTCTCAGTGGAATTTGGGACTGGGGTGAACGCATGGCTAGGAAATGGACAGAAGAATGGAGGGAAGAAGGGATGCAAAGGAATGCAGTCAGATTGACTGAGAAAAAGGGTTCTGAGGGGGAAGTACTTTGCTCATTCATCTTCATATTCCTTAAACCTTGCACAATTCCCAAAACAAAAGATGCTGAAAAAGTATTTGCTGATGAAGGCAAACTTGTTGATGAAGTTTGACATAATTAAGTCAAAGATTACCTGTATAAGTAATTTAAAAGGCCCTGGAAGAAAAAATTCTATGAACAAAAGTATGGAATCAAAGTCAAAACAAAGAGCAATAAATTCTATTTTTTTATTATTCTGGGTAGAAACTCAAATCTTTGCAGTGAATACAGTATTTTGCATATGAAATTCTATAGTGATACTATTTTTTAATCATTTGAAAAATCAAAGCAGGGACTCCTCTGGCAGTCCAGTGGTTAAGACTGTGCTCCCAGTGCAGGGGGTGAGGGTTTAATCCCTGGTTGGGGAACAAAGATCCCACATGCTGCACAGTGTGGTCAAAAAAAATTTTTTTTATTTAAAAATCAAAGCAAAAATATTCACTCAAACCATATAAAAACATCCCCAAATATGCACTGAAAGGGACTAAAAGAAATTAATTGTATTGATTTACTAGATTATAGATTACTTCTTATCTTCTATTTTTCTGCATTTTTCAAATGTTTGTAACTAATATCTATTAACTTTACAATGAAAAGCAGTAGACTTTTAGTCTGAAATATAAGAAAACTGTAGCACATCATTAATTTGGCAAGATATGGCTTTTGTATTCACTTATGCTAGCCAAAGCAATATTTATGAGGATAAATAAGATATTAAGCTTGATTCTTTCAATAAAACATTTCATTTGGGATGAAAACTATTAAGTTAATGAAGTATACACATTATGGTTTAAAGAACAACACGTGTAATCAGTTTCTGAAATAATACTTTTAAAAGCCCTTAAAACTAACTTTATTCTCTAGGTTTAAATGTAAAAATGGAATGCACACATATTTAGATATCAAGCTGTGTAAAACAGAACATCAACTAATTATTAGAAAAGTATTCATTCAAATTACTAATTTTTAATGCATTATGGCTTAAGGAAAAAATAAGAAAATAGCAGCTATTTGTATGGGATTTTACTTTTAAATTGACTATCTAAAAAGAAAATCCACTATTATGCCATATTCCATTCAGAAGTCTTAAAATGACACTTTTAATTCCTTTGTGCTGCACATCGTTCTGGTTGCCTGTCACAAAAACAATTTTTACTGCAAAATGCCTAAAACAGTTTCACATATATCATATCTTAATTTCTAGGAATATCTAGAAGAGACACTGGGCTACTGATTCTCAGGATATTTAGGTGAAGAATTTAAGGAAAATATGGAATGCTTAAATAACTGAGTAGTTTTTTAAAAATAGTTTTGTTTTCTTAGCAAATTCTTTCATTTAACATTTTAATTATACAAAATGCTATTTCCATCTTGAAGATAAATAAAAACTGCTGTACAAAAATATTTGAGAGTGTATTTTCTATAATGTAGCTTTATATAAACTGAAATTTTATGGCAAAATTTCTTTCATTTTCTAACACCTATGAACTTTTTTTTGAGATCCTCTTAACAATTGTTTCCAAAGATCTAATTTTTTAATATTTACATATGGTTTTATCCTTTCCTCAGTATAGTTCTTATAAATTCAAAATTTAAACTTCTTCCATCATTTTCATAGGCTAGTGTCAAATGTTTTTCCATTACCTAAGAAGCTGGACATTTCTTCTGCTGCTTGATGAGTTTCTGTTCCATGAATTATTTCATGAGAGATTTTGTCTTGACAAATGTTATTATACTTTCCCTGGGTAACCTCAAATCATTTCTAAGATATATCTATCATACAAAAGCAGAAGCAGAAAAGATGTGTCAAGATATCTTTTTAACAGCAACTGCAAATCATGTGTGTTGACTAACTGTTAAGTCAAAATTTTATTTGTTCTTCATCTGAACTTTACATTTTTTCAGTATAAAAATGAAAATCTCTCTTATGGAACTTAAAAAAAACCCACTTTCTCCACAGAAGCCCAAATAAACACATACCTGTATTTAACGATAGACACAAATGAACCTTTTATATCTTTGCTACTATGTTTCAGAGCATTATTCTACAGGTAATAGTTCTACAAAATGTCCTACAATTGTTATTAGGACTCTGCTAACAGCAATACTTTTGGAAAGGGGATATAAATATTTTTTAGATAATTTCTTAACCTGAACTTTCTAAAAATGAAAAATATTTAAATGGGTATTTTTATTTAACTACATCACCCCAAAGGAGTAATGGGCATTTTTTATTTAACTTCATCACCCCAAAGGAGTTTTAGATCAGAGAAGAGAAGAGAGTAGTATAGAATAATCATTGCTTAAATGGTAGATATTACTTTTAAAATATACTGAGAAAATATTTAAGGATAAGTTTAAGAAACACTAAAGATATTCTCTGTAACAATCAGATTTTTATCTAAAAATCCACCAATGATGTAATCAAATAATGAACCAATCAAAAGCATCTCCATCATATTCTGTGACAACCTAAGCTTGTAGGAGATCCTGGTCAACTAAAAGATCACCTAAAAGAAGTAATCTCTCAAGATCCAGTAAGTTAAACTTTATCAAACTACATTGAATATACTGTAGGAAAATGTAATCAGAAGTCTAGCAATTAAATGTTACAATGAAAGTATCAAAGGAATTAGAAAGTTAAGTCACAGGATTCTGTACTTTAAGAAGTGAACATAATGTAATACAGCTACTGAAATATATTAAGTATGTGTTGTAAACTGGCAGAAATGAATGAAAACTCAAAATAGGTACCATGATTCTGTTCTATTACCCTTTAAATACATAACCCAGAATCACAGAAAAAAAGTGATATATTTATTTTTAAAGAAATCCTAAACTGGCAAAATGTATTAAACAAAAAGCTTAAAATAAATACATGAATCTAAATTGAGACTCAAAACTATCAATTTAGTTTTTTGTTTTCAGCAAATAAAAGGAAAATTATTTCATCAAATAAAAATGGAAATAAACTGAATTATATGGGGGAGACAATGTGAAAGAGAAAACAAATTAGCCCTCTGTAAAAGTCTGTTTTAGCTAGAGCCATTACATTACTAGCTATCTCAATGAGTGAAAATATTTTAAAAATCTTTTAAAGTATAAATTCATCTGAAATTTATTTCTTAAACAGATTATTTTCATTTTCTAATACTTAATCATACCCTTACTAAGATACCTACTGGCAAAATCTGCTGGTATTTTATTATCTTCTCTTGTGAAACCTGATCATTTTAAGTTAAAATTTTCATGTTATATCAATGATAAAATTAGCATCTTTGCTTTAGATGCAAACTTGAGCTGAGCAATTAAGAAAAATGAGGAATGACTTATGTTTTTGTTTTGCATAATGGTGAGAGAACTTTAAAAAAATGTGAATACCAACCCATTTCCTGCTTTTGAGTTGCCTTTGTTGTCCGTGGTAAGCTGAGAAAGCACATAGTGAGGTGCTTTGGCACTGTCGGCATCAAATATATCCATATTAGATTCTTCACAATCTCGTCGTTTGACCCCCGGCCTCTGCTTTGGATTTCGTTTTCGTGATTTACGAGGTACCTCAGTGTTATCATTGTAGGAACTGGTGCTCATGTTACTGAAGTTGGAGGGGGAATCCTCCATCCACATACTGCAGCTCTGCTCAGATTCCAATCCACACCCCTCATCCTGGCAGGACATCCGACTGTTATCCAGCAAGTCCTCAGGTGGTGGTGAGATGTACAAGACTGTGTGCCTCTTCGGTGTTGATGGATGCTGCTGAACTGTGTTACTGGTTAACTGCTTTTCACTTACCCCTCGGTTACTTACCCCCAAGGCTGAGGAGCAGCTCTCGACTTGCATAGCCTTGCTGTCGGTGACTGAGGTAGAATAAATGGTAGGGCTGGAAGAGGTGGTAAAGGAGCTGCAAGCACCGCCCATGGAGGAAGAGGAGGGAGCTGAAGAAGCATCTGCAGTGTACAATTTAAGAGTAAATACACTATACATGTTTCAACCTACGCTGGCTAGCAGTCCCAATAAAAAGTGATTTGTGAACTGATTGTTTTCCCCATAATGAATAGTTGGAATTTGGTTAAGTTTTAGAATATAAATGCTTCAAGCAATACAAGGCCTAAAAAAGCATAATTTAAAAAAAAATGCCAAAATAGCATTATTTTACTTGTTATAATTGATAGATTTAAAAAAAATCTTATTTAATGTTTTAAGCTGTAAAGCAAGAATAAAGCTTTTATTGCCTCAGCTGGATATTTCTATTGAATTTTAATCATTAAAAAAAAAAAAAAACCCATGACTGAGGTAGAATAAATGGTAGGGCTGGAAGAGGTGGTAAAGGAGCTGCAAGCACCGCCCATGGAGGAAGAGGAGGGAGCTGAAGAAGCATCTGCAGTGTACAATTTAAGAGTAAATACACTATACATGTTTCAACCTACGCTGGCTAGCAGTCCCAATAAAAAGTGATTTGTGAACTGATTGTTTTCCCCATAATGAATAGTTGGAATTTGGTTAAGTTTTAGAATATAAATGCTTCAAGCAATACAAGGCCTAAAAAAGCATAATTTAAAAAAAAATGCCAAAATAGCATTATTTTACTTGTTATAATTGATAGATTTTAAAAAAATCTTATTTAATGTTTTAAGCTGTAAAGCAAGAATAAAGCTTTTATTGCCTCAGCTGGATATTTCTATTGAATTTTAATCATTAAAAAAAAAAAAAAACCCCAATATGAAATATATGCTTGTGGTCCACATTCAATGCCAATTAAATAATTCATTATAGAATTTGAAAAGTGGGACTGTGCTTAGCCACAAAATATTAAAATAAGTTTCTAACCTATGAAGCAGAGAACTACAGGTCATTTTTAATGCAGACACTCCCTGCTTCAGAGGCAAATCCTGGAATAAAAATATGAGAAAATAAATGAGAAAAGAGCTGCTGATTATTCCAGATATCAATTATAAAATGAGAAATAAATAGGAAAAAATATATAATCAACAGAATTGGAGGCAAAATGGAACTGGTACCGTCACTATGATTTTAAAATCTAGAAGAATAAAAATGAAAAAGGTTTGATTTGGAACAGGCTGGGCTGCAGAAGATAAGCAAGTTAACTACAGAGGGTCTCCAGAAGTTGGAAGTGGCAGTTCAAAACCATCATCTCTAATAATACCATCCTTTGTGGTAGAATGAAAAACAGAGGAAGGACTTATTTATGGATGGATTTTTCTTGTAAAGTACTTGATTAGACATTCAGCACTTGGTTACCACTGTCCATTTACTCTCTCTTTAAAAGGTCTACTTGATTTTAACTACTAAGGGAATTTCTTCAGCTGAGTAAACAGTAAATTTTATTGACTGAAGTCTAATGAAAAAGAGTTGAACAGAAAAAAAAAATCTCTGGAGAGTATCAGAATTATTAATAGTTCTTATAAAAAGGTTTTTCATAAAATCATTTCCCTTGCCTATGCCTAACCGAAAAAGTCGAAGTAGATCGTTTCAAAATGTGTGGCCACTAGCAGATCAGTTCACTGAAAAATACAACTACTAAACCCTTTAACAACATAATCTATGGAAGCACACTTATGTTACAGTTGGAAGTTATCAGTCCTATACAATTTTATCTTGTATAAGATACAGAAGGGTTTATAATCATAAACATATACAAAAATGAAAATAGGCAACATGTGACAACTAAAAATGTTTAAACTGAAATTAATTTTTATCTATGGCATGTATGCTACTGTTTTAAAGTGGCATGATAAAATTTAAAACTGATGTGCAGTTACTAAAATTGCAACATCCACACTAATTATGTAAAGAGTGAAATGTAAGAATGCCAATGTTTAGATAATCAAAAGCCAAGTGCCAAAGATCTACTTTTAAATTGAAAAAATGCACCAAAACACTCAAATCACTGAAAGAACTAAATTCACCCATAATTTTTCGCTGCTGTCAAGGCTGAAGAATACTGTTACTAACATTAGCCATAAATAATGTAATCTACATAATGCCACATGGAAAGATTTTTCTCAACTACCATGAGTTAAGGCACTTAAAGTAATTAGATGATACCAGTTCCATTTTCCAGTTTGTATCCTTGTCAAATGCAGTAGTTGAAATTGGAAAAATTCAGTCACTTTAAACTGCATTCCAATTTAAAGAAAAAATTTATCAATTTTGTATCATGCATTAATGCAATGTTTTCTTAGTAAATAAATATTTTAAAAGATTCGTAAAAACTACAAAATTCTAGATACTAATGTCAGTGACAGTTTAGGAGCTGATTTGTAGCCACTTTGGGTTTAAATAACAAGGTTTTCCTTATTTTTTTGAAAAATATGACAGAATTCATTTTAGAAAAGATTAAAAAGGTATTATGTCTAACATCCCTCCATCTGTTCCAACTATTGGCAAAAAAGAAACTACATGTTATTGTATGCATGAGCCTATGTTCATTATTTTCAGAGAAATACAAGTATGCAGCATGCAGTATTTGCTGTGGAACACACAAAACATGCAACATGAATGCTGTGAACTTGTATTTCTAAAAAAACATTTTTTCCCACCCACTCTTTGAATCTAGGTACCATGCAAATGAGAATGCAGAATATGAACATCTCAGGGATAACTGTCCATGAAAGATGGAAAGTTAGGTAAAATGTAATCATGAACTCAAAAGTAAGTTATACGATATTTACGAATTCAATATGCAAGATATAATCTAGCACTGCTCTTTAAAAGTATGCGTGATTAAATCTTGCAAGTCTTATTTAAAAATCATGGTTATAAAACCCAATTGATATAATTGTACATAAATATCTGTTCTGGGATGGGTATGCCAAACTGATATCATACCCTACAGAAGTTAAAATATTCTCTACATTTTCCACGGACATCTAACACACATTTTGAATATTATACCTGCAGTTTACTGGATATACTTATTAAATTAAAAAGTTCATGAGCACAAAACTATTAAAGCTGAAAACATAAACTGTCAAAAGACAGTAGCAAGCATCCTTTAATTTTTAAAATTATTTTTTAAAGGTTACCTCAGTTCGATCCTAAATTACTAAAGTTCTACTTAAGAACGTAATGAATATAAGACAATTTTTTGAACTATAAAACTCTTCACAATAGTATCATTGTTCCTCTGATGCTGATGAAGATGGTGTATAAAACCCTTCACAAAAGCATGTTACATTTTGGTTAGGAAAACATCACCTAAGTGCATTAATAATGCCAGGTGAGGTGGTAAAGTAAGGGATACTTTACTTTATCCCTTTTTGATTGGGACCCTAGAAAGCATGGACAACATCTTTCTCATCTTAGACTCCCCAGACACGTAACATACTATGACTTTCACGTAGTAAAAACTCTACTTTTTAATTAAATTGATTTATGGGAAGGTCAGTATTTCCTATGTATGCTGAGTTACATTAAACTGGTAAATAAATGTACCGATGTGTTAATAATAGACACATATCAGGTTAAAAAAAAAAAAAGGATTTACTACTCAAAATGTTTAGACAATATCTTACTATAGCAACATTATCTGCTACAGGGAAAGTTTGGAAGTAACTTAAGAGTTTAGAGGTAACTTACTTACTATTTCTACAAAAATGTGCTAAGAATCTTCTTTCTTAAAACTCAGATATAACTCAAGTGACTTACTTCTGTGCATGCATGCTCAGTCGTGTATGACTCTTTGCAACCCTATGGACTGTAGCCTGTCAGGGTCTCTGTCTATGGAATTTCTCAGGCAAGAATACTGGACTGGGTTGCCATTTCCTCCTCCAGGGGTTCTTCCCGACCCAGGGTTTGAACCCACATCTGCTGCAGGCGGATTCTTTACCACTGAGCCACCTGGGAAGCCCCTACATACTTGTGTATTAATCCATAAATTTACTAAAAAATTTAGCAAATTCTTAACATTATCTATTAAAAATAAATCCATAAAATAATAGCAAGAACATTTCAGATTTCAAATCTGTGGGTGAAGAGCCAAGGATACATAATGCCTACTGTAAAGTAATACATGGATTGTTGACTGTGCTTAGGGACAGTACCCCTACTCACTTCAACCCTCTGTCATTCAAGTGTCAACTGTATTATTAATTTGTTTGGAAAGATGAAAATGGAGTTTTAAATGATACTACATAGAGAAACCCATGTATATTTTACACAGTTTGCTTTAAATTACATTTTAAAATTGAGAACTATTAGTTCTAGATTTGTAAACAAGAAATTAAATTATCACCATCATTTCAGTGCTTTAAATACCATAAAAAAGAGATGATACTTTGTGGACCTAACTAAACTTTTTATAGAAAGCTATGAAATTAGAAACATTCTTTAAAGTCCTCAAAAGAAACAAATACCTTTCACTGATTTTAAAAAATATAACAGAAATGACATTTAACTAAGTTTCCAAGATAAAAATGTGGTCCCTAGTATTTAAATATGTATTTTTATTTTATAACTTTTTGACATCAATGCAAAATCAGTTGAGTTTCCTTAAAAAAAAAAAAAAGCCATAAAAATTTACAAATGTGCTAAGTGAACCAATAGTGGAACGGGAAGGAGTAAACAAGACTGTTCAGAAAATAGTAATAAAAAACAACACAGGTTATCTGGAAACCATTTCTGGTTTAAAACACTTACTGTTCAGCCTAAGTTATTCTTTTTAAGTATTTCATTTTTCTTACTGGTAACAATGACTTCAAATCTAAACTTTTTGTTTGATAAAAGTCACCAGATATAAGAACATATTTTCAGATCAAAGAAGAAAGATATTGACAGAAAAAAATTGTATAAGGCCAATGTTCATGTTGCCAAGAATTGAAAAATCTAGAACACACAAAGTGGCTGCAAACCTGCTTTGTCAACACCTTACATGCCAACCTTCGTTTTCTACTTTTCTTCTTCTTAAAATATTAACGTAAAGTATAAAACTTCACATAAAGCTTTAGTTTCAATCAGTATCAACTATTTAGAAACAAAAAAAGAAAGGAAGGAAGGAAGAAAGAAAGAAAGAAAAAAAGACTTATGAAGAAGTCTGAAAACGAGACCGACCTATACCCTGGGTGAGATTGGATGGGTTAAGTGTCTCTGGCACTATTTGTCTTCACTATTGACAGACACTGTCACACAACCCACCACACGATGCCTGTCTCTGAATGGCGAAGCTAGAATGCAAGTTAAGTGTATTAATAGAAAAAACAACTAGCATCCCAGCATATAAAATAAGCAATCCAGATTACTTTACCAAAAAACAAAAATAAAAACAAAACAGAAAAAAAAAAAACCAAAACCCCAAAATTGTAGTGTCTATCATTTAATTTACATGTTTAAAACAGTTTAAATTTCTCATTTGTACTTTTCCCACCCAACATAAATTTATATGTTACAATAAGCAATGTTTTAAAACAAATATTAACAGCCAAATAAATGCATATGGGAAAATTTCTCATTCAAAATTTTTGTTAACTCATATTCACCAATTTGCTCTTTTGTTTACTAATGCAATCTAATCCATAAGCCAGAATGCTTTAAGTGTTTTTAAACAGTTCCCTTACCCAAATTTCTTTAAAGAGCAGAAAATGTTATGCTCTGACAAATACACAAAAGCAGGAAAAAAAACAGCATTTTACAGCAAAAGAGTATTTTCATTTCTCAGGCCAGCTTCCAAACACTTCTTCATACCCCTCCCCCACCAAGTTACTAATGTAAACTTAAAAAAAATTTTTTTTTTTTTTTAATTAAAAAAATTTTTTGCTTGTGCCACACAGCATGTGGAATCTTAGTTCCAAACTAGGGATCGAACCCATGTCTCTGCATTGGAAGCTTGGCGTCTTACCACTGAACTACCAGAGAAGTTCTAATTTATACTTTTAAAATAGATATGCTACTGTGCATAAATGCTTGATCCCAGTGGCTCTATTTTGTAAAAAATTAGCTCTGCTGTTGAAACTGAAAGGTTTGTTACTGATTTACTACAGACCATCCTTTTCCCCTCCAGTTCATCAAATTACCAGTCAGAATTCTGATATTATACAATAACTACTCTCCCACTTTTATCTAAATTCTCCTAAAATAATTATTTTTACCTTATCTGAGTGCCATTAATAAATATATTCACATAATATTTATTAAATAATGTTTATTGAAATGCTTACAACATTTTCAAGTGTCCTGACACTTAGAGCAATGTTTTTAAAATATGTATTTTGTCCTATTCAATCCTAAGTATATAAGTACAGGGTAAAACAGGTACTATTATACAATTTGTTTTTTAAATCTTCTCGGAAGAGAAAGATGCCTTCTGTCATCCAGTGATTTAAATACTACTAGGTCGGACACGACTGAGCGACTTCAGTTTCACTTTTCACTTTCATGCATTGGAGAAGGCAATGGCACCCCACTCCAGTACTCTTGCCTGGAAAATCCCATGGACAGAGGAGCCTGGTGGGCTGCCCTCTATGGAGTCGCACAGAGTCGGACANGTCGGACACGACTGAGCGACTTCAGTTTCACTTTTCACTTTCATGCATTGGAGAAGGCAATGGCACCCCACTCCAGTACTCTTGCCTGGAAAATCCCATGGACAGAGGAGCCTGGTGGGCTGCCCTCTATGGAGTCGCACAGAGTCGGACACGACTGAAGCGACTTAGCAGCAGCAGCAGCAGGTAGCATCAATTGTTGATATTATCCTCACCTTCAAATAATTTAAACACAATAGGGAATAACTATACTAGCTGACAACTGTATTTGTTGTCAAAGACCCCAGGAAAAACAGGTTTTAAAAAAATAGAGAGCAATCATACTACCTGAAAGGTAATGTTTACTTGAAGACAAAAAGAGAGATTACCACCACATTAATTTAAGGCCTGGAGAGAAAAGGCAGTTCTGCGGGATGCTATTTGAAGGTCACTTCAATGCTTCTTCATATAATACATTTTAAAATAGTTTAGATTAAATAATAAAGGCACTCCTGCCAACACCAGTCCAATGTCTTTACACTTCTTTTTTTAGAAGTGACCAAAAAAAGGAAAAGAAACTTAAGTATTCAGAATGGTTTTACAACTAGATCTGGATTAGAGTGTATATTAGATCCAACTGTAGATAAAATAAAACGTCTTAACAAAAACCAAAAGCAATAAATTGCTCTACTAAAAAGTTGTGGTAATCGATCACCCAACTTTATCATTTAATTTTTTAAAAAGTGGGAAGAGCATTCTAGGAAGAAAATTTAATCAGTCATATTTGCAGAATCATCTCACTGGGAAATGTCTGTTCTCCCTAGGATTCATAGTCCTTCATCCATGTTTTTTTTTTATTTACAGAGGTTCCTAGTGAGAGAGTGTCAACATTAAAGACTAACTCAGAGAGGAAATCCCACGGCCCGTGTGTTGTCTGATACACAAAACTTCAAAATAATGTAAAAAACAGGGTGAGAATGGAATGAAAGAAGCAAAACAATGCTTAAAGACTTGTTTTTATAAAAATAAGATCTATTTTAAAACACCTTACTAACAAATGAAAGGAGAAATCCATGTGGGAGGGAGGTCAATGTTCATCTAAACATTATTAATCATCAAGCAACATTAAGTATCTTTCTTCTTAACAGTCTTGAAAAAGTTGTCACTACTCTTCAGTTACAGGGGTAGTATGAAAAATTTACTGAATTTCCACAAGATTCTGTCTATATGACAGAAATGATAAGATAGCAATCAGATTCATATTAGTTCTTTATGATTCCAAAGCTCAAGCTAATTTTACTGTACTTTACATATAGGAAAGAAAAATAGTATCACAGAAATAGGTGGTCTCTTGTTATATTCTACCCTTATCAATTCCCCTCACTCTAGTACAGTTGGAGTGTCTTTATATAACTTGATTACTATTATTTATGTAAGTAATTATTATAAAATGGTTATGGCAATATCTTTTGCTTATTATCAATCTTATCGGTAACATAAAAAAGTAAGCCCACTTCTGTACATTAACTTATTAATGTGAAATTCTACAAAACACAGGAAAAAAGAAACTGTGTCTATCTGATACATGTATTTTGTCTATGAATGGTTGAGAATCTGCAGTTTCAAAATGCTATTTCTAAAACTCGGGTGACACAAAAATGTGCTTATTGTATCAGAAAATGAATAAATCACAGTATTTATAAAAGCTGCTAAAAATTAAGAGAACAAAAAAGGTAAACATTTAGGGATTAAATCATTAATAAGCCATGTGTACTTTTTGTCAATGAAAATTTACAATATGGACAGTCTCCCAAATTGGTAATTGTTTCTGAATTAACCATTACGGTTCAAGTCTGCTGATGCTTTTTTCACTCTAATAATGCAGATGTTAGTAAACATCTATACATAGGTCCATACACACATATTTCTGTATGTATAAGTGTATGTATTTATATGGAATTTTAAAAGACAGAATGATGAGTAGTTTTAAAACCTACTTGGCAACATGTTTTTAACTGACTTCCTTTTGGAAATGGTCCAGTTTTCTAAGAAAAGTAGAAATTGATCATATGGAATAACCAAGATCAATTCACCTTTCAGTTTACAACAACAATATCTAAATAAAGCTGTTATTTAAGAAAAATACCTGCCATATCTCTTTAAAACCCCTAAATTCTAATGTGACTGTTTTAGTTCTTCTTAGTAATTCTTACTAATATATTTTAGTGTCTTATAACCTACACTATAGAACTAAAGAAACAACAAAAAGAATCCTTTCACAACTTGCATTTTTTATCTACTTCTTGAACAACTCCTTATTTTGCCAAAATAATAATTTCATATGGATAACTTTCTGTTAGAAAAATGGCCTCTGTGTTAATTACCAAAAACCTACAATATTCTTTAGGAAGTCTGTATTTTAAAACTTTTACATATTCACATATTGAATCTCAAACTACTAAGAAACTTTCTAGTGGGATAAAAACAGATGTTTTAAAAAATGGTTTAAAATACAAATTCCAGACTGCTGATATTCAACTACACCTCCAGACTGTGACACCTGGCCCTCTGGAGAAGGGAGACATTGTGAGAAAGGAAGCCCTCTTTCCCCTACTCCCAATCCAGAGTCTTGCCAGACTAAAGATATTATAAATGACAGTATTAAAAGTGTATATAGTGTAGAGACAGAAAAGGAGGTTTCAAAGACATTCTTTTCCCCAATATTCTGGATTGTGGATTAGCAGCATCATGTTTACTCAATCCTTCAATAATACGTAAAGGGAAAAAAAATACAGCTTGGCGAATCTGAGAAACACATTTTAAATAATTAAATAATTTAAAATGTACATGAATATCTATATGCCCAGTCTCTAAATTTTAAAATTTAAATTGATTCAGAATTTGTGAAACACAAACCTTTATGGCAGAACTAGAAGTCTGTTCCCACCAGGCCCTCATACCTGATAGCAGCCAATCCAGCTCCTTCAAAACTCTGAAGAATTAACTATATCAAGAGTCATCATTTTTATGCATTTCATATTAAAACAGCAAATGCTATAGATTAAAAAATAAATCACAAAAGTCTAAATTAATGTATCTTTCCCTAAATATCTAGTCTTTTGGCCAGGAAACACTAACTGGTAATTTACTCCAAAACTCTTTTTGACACCTATGTCACTAAGGATATTAATATGCCAAATTTTTAAAAAGCAACTCTAAATATACATACTAACTGAACTCCCTACAATAATTTTTCTGCAATTTAAACTCTGTTACTTATAATGTTATATGATAAGGGCTCTACCAATAAGACACTAGAATTCTAGAATGAGTCTATGTTGGTTAAAAGTAAATATATGTTAAAAAAAAAAATAACAAATGGGTTTTAAATCACAGAAACTTTCTGTGTGTGAATATATGAAAATTGTCAAGGTCACCTCCTTACTCTTTTCACAATCTTACAATGTCAATAACTGCTTGATCTAATAAAAGACTACTACTTCAGAATATTTCCTTTAGTTAATTCTTACTTTCATGATTTTTCAACTCAAAGCCTTCATTCTAATTTATCTGGAGAGGATTATGGAGGGAGAAAGGGAGAGAGGGAGGAAGGATCAACATTCCATCAGTGGCTCAAATTCAAAAACTTTCAATATTTATATATAAAAACTTCTATAACTGAGTCTGGCATTATTTAAAAGGAAGTGTTGTTCTTTTTCCAAATCTAGCTAACATTTTTCAGCTTTTAAAAGGAACTGGATCTACTGTCAACAGATGTTAAAAAGCACAGAAGAAACAGACTTTTAGTTCTATACAGATTCAAAATGGCTTTTAAAAAAAAATCTCAAAAGATACAAAAGAAATCAGTTAGTCAATTTCTACCTGTGGATTTAAAGTGAAATATTTAATTTAAATTTTTTAAAATATTTTATTATCTGATACTATTTTAAAACTAAATACTTATATTTCAGAAAAAAATATTCAGTGCATATAAAATGAAACCAGGTCATCTTTACAAATCAGTTACTAAAAAGTTCACAATTAAATCCACAGAATCTGTTAGAAAATGTCTGGCAACACATGAACAGTGAGCAGGGCTGGTATGTTTCTTGGCCATGGTTAAAGTTTTCCTGCCCTCAACCAGGAAGGCTGCAGATTACACTGTATGGCTCAGGGGAAATATTGGTACACAAAGTGACTGGACTTAGGTTAATGCAAATAAGAAAAATACCCAAAGTTCTACTTGAGTACCAATATCCTCATTTAAACCACAACCTTCCACTTCACTGTTCTCTTTGAAACAAAAATAATTTACTGAAAACAATCCTCTGATGGATTTTAAGTACCATTTTAAAAGATGAAAAGTATCATATTGGGCAAGAAACCTCTAATTAGTAAGAGACAGATAAAGCTTCAGAGTATGTACATATAATTTTCTAACTTTTTTAAAAAAGCCAAACACACTTAGTAATCTGCAAACCCAACTAAAAAAAGAATTACAGTTGGGCAATCTAGTATTATTGAAAGCATTCTTATTATTTATCATAATCAAGACATTTTCCTATTAATTTATCTGTCAATCTTTTCTTTTAATTCAGTAAAAAATTTGAACCAATTTTATATAATTATAAAGTGTATGATTTGAGAGCTGATTAAAAATAAACTTGATAAATTTCACACATTACTTTCCACACTTTTTCATTGATATAAAAAAGTATCTTTATATAAACATTACATTCAAATCTTCCATTACTTTTGATTGAATTTAAAATAAGTGTAGAGTCACACATGTTTTTAAATGTAGGGAAAAGGTTATAGTAACATGCAACAAACCAAAAAAACACTTGGTGCTTGAGTCCTTTTTCAGATTACATGAAATAAAACATTTTCCCCTTGGAGCAAACTTTCAAAAATAACTGTTTTATAGACTCAAATGTAATTTTCTATCCACAGCTTGCTTATTCAATAACTTTATTATGTGCAGTCAACCAAAGAGCTTTAAACTCACTCCCATAGTTGAAGATAAGATCCATTCTGGGAGAGGGCACTAACAGGTGTGCCAATGTGAAATTTTGAGAAATAATAAATGTATAAGAGTATTTTATAGAAAAATTTTAATGTTAAAAGTATGTATTTTAAAACCTCCTGAAACAAACCCTCAAATCACACTCTTTAATACGAATTTTGCCAGCACTGTTCATGTTGACCAGATAATGCTTTAGTTTTCTTTAAAAAGTAAAATGAAATGCATACCAGCAGCAACTACAGCTGGAGGAGGCGAGCCTGCCTCACCACCACTTGTCTGACTCATTGATGCTACAGATGTTTCTCTAGATGGAGGTAACTGTAACTCCTTTGGGAGAAGATCATAGACAGATTCTGTTGGGAGAAAGAAAAAATTTTTATGAGCACAAAATTAATGTCTTTCCACTCACAAGAATTATATTATTCATACACACACACACTAAACTTCATGTAATTACTGTTGTAAAAATTATTAGCAAACATTTTTCTTTTATTATAAATTTAGTGAACTACACAATGAAATTTCCATTCATTCTAAATCCCATTTTCTTCTTGGCTTTTCCTTTCATGCTGATGATATACAGAAAAAGTTACCAAAATTTTTAAACCATATAAAACTAGGCAGTACAGATGTCAAATAACCCAAGATGCTCCAAAAAGTATTATCATCCTTTACATGTAAGATGGCATGTACTAGTGTACATCAGCTATAAATTGGCTTCTTCAAACAGACCATTAGTCTACTCCTGCTCTTTTATCCAGCACTTTCATCAAATATTTGAATTTGCTTTCATATTGAATTTTTCCTTCCTAAAGACACTAAAAAGAGGAATGTTATGACTCAAGGAACTACTTCTTACTCTGAGGTATCTCCAACTCAAGAAAGGCACAAGCATAGGATTCTCTGAAATGACAAAGCATAAATGCCTTTTTGTATCCCAGATTAAAGAATACTGTGTATCTTTTAAATATGTTTAATAATACTATAATTGTCCATAAAATAAAATTTACATCTACTATTCAAAAATTATTTTATAATTATTATTACATGCATTTAGGACAGAAATAATAATCAAAATATCCTCTAAAGATAGTAGAATCAATGTTGGAAAAATATTCAGAAGACCAATTAGAATCCTATGTTCATTTTCTGAAGAATCAAGGCACAGAGTTTAAGGGAATTTGCCTAGTATTCCAAGAAAAGCAACATTTCAACAATTAAGGAAGATTATTATTTGTACTAAGTGATTAAAAAAAATAAAAGTAGCACTGGAAGACATTTTATCCTCGGTAGCAAACAATATTGCTAGTTAACTGTTTACTGAATTCAAAAATATTTTGATCCTCCCAGTTAAAATATGTAGCCTAAATTTTACACAGATATGAATAAGAAAGAATATCATGAAGGAAAGCTAAAATTAGAAGTTATAGTATTAAATGATCTTTGTTCACAATAAAGAATCAACTGAAAATTTTCTTTTGAAAAACTATTACCTAACACTTGAAATTTTCATCTTCAAAGCATTTGACAAATTTTACATCTTTCTGAATATAATAAAAATTTTCAGCTTGTTAAACCATTGCTAAAAGCCTTAAGTGTTAGTTCTAGAAGGTCATGTAGGTCTTCATAGAACCATTCAACTTCAGCTTCTTCACCATTACTGGTCGGGGCATAGACTTGGATTACTGTGATACTGAATGGTTTGCCTTGGAAACGAACAGAGATCATTCTGTCTTTTTTGAAATTGCACCCAAGTACTGCATTTTGGACTATGATGGCTACTCCATTTCTTCTAAAAGATTCTAGCCCACAGTAGTAGATATAATGATCATCTGATGTCCAAAAAAGATGTCCTTTTCATTATAGGGGACTGGAATGCAAAAATAGGAAGTCAAGAAATACCTGGAATATCAGGCAAATTTGGTCTTGGCATACAGAATGAAGCAGAGCAACGGCTAATAGAGTTTTGCCAAGAGAACGCACTGGTCACAGCAAACACCCTCTTCCAACAACACAAGAAAAGACTCTACACATGGACATCACCAGATGGTCAATACCAAAATCAGATTGATTATATTCTTTGCAGCAAAGATGGAGAAGCTCTATACAGTCAGCAAAAACAAAACCGGGAGCTGACTGTGGCTCAGATCATGAACTCTTTATTGCCAAATTCAGACTTAAATTGAAGAAAGTAGGGAAAACCCCTAGATCATTCAAGTATGACCTAAATAAAATCCCTTACGATTATACAGTGGAAGTAACAAATAGATTTAAGGGACTAGATCTGATAGACAGAGTGCCTGAAGAACTATGGATGGAGGTTTGTGACACTGTACAGGAGGCAATGATCGAAACCATCCCCAAGAAAAAGAAATGCAAAAAGGCAAAATGGTTGTCTAAGGAGGCCTTTCAAATAGCTGTGAAAACAAGAGAAGCAAATGGCAAAGGAAAGGTATACCCATTTGAATGCAGAGTTCCAAAGAATACCAAGGAGAGATAAGAAAGCCTTCCTCAGTGATCAATGCAAAGAAATAGAGGAAAACAATAGGATAGGAAAGACTAGAGATGGCTTCAATAAAATTCGAGATAACAAGGGTACATTCCATGCAAAGATGGGCACAATAAAGGACAGAAATGGTATGGACTTAACAGAAGCAGAAGAGAGTAAGAGGAGGTGGCAAGAATACACAGAAGAACTATTAAAAAAAAGATCTTCATGACCCAGATAATCATGATGGTATGATTACTCACCTAGAGCCAGACATCCTGGAATGCGAAGTCAAGTGGGCCTTAGGAAGCATCACTACGAACAAAGCTAGTGGAGGTGATGGAATTCCAGTTGAGCTATATTTCAAATCCTAAAAGATGATGCTGTGAAAGTGCTGCACTCAACATGCCAGCAAATTTGGAAAACTCAGCAGTGGCCACAGGACTGGAAAAGATCAGTTTTCATTCCAATCCTAGAGAAAGGCAATGCCAAAGAATGCTCAAACTATTGCACAATTGCACTCATCTCACACGCTAGCAAAGTAATGCTCAAAATTCTCGAAGCTAGGCTTCAGCAATATGTTAACTGTGAACTTCCAGATGTTCAAGCTGGTTTTAGAAAAGGCAGAGGAACCAGAGATCAAGTTGCCAACATCCGCTGGATCATGGAAAAAGCAAGAGAGTTCCAGAAAAACATATACTTCTGTTTTACTGACTGTGCCAAAGCCCTTGAATCTGTGGATCACAACAAACTGTGGAAAATTCTGAAAGAGACGGGAATACCAGAGCACCTGACCTGCCTCTTGAGAAACCTGTATGCAGGTCAGGAAGCAACGTTAGAACTGGGACATGGAACAACAGACTGGTTCCAAATAGGAAAAGGAGTACGTCAAGGCTGTATATTGTCACCCTGCTTAAATTTAACTTATATGCAGAGTATATCATGAGAAACGCTAGGCTGGAAGAAACACAAGCTGGAATCAAGATTGCCGGGAGAAATATCAATAACCTCAGATATGCAGATGACACCACCCTTATGGCAGAAAGTGAAGAGGAACTCAAGAGCCTCTTGATGAAAGTGAATGAGGAGAGTGAAAAAGTTGGCTTCAAACTCAGCATTTAGAAAACTAACATCATGTCATCTGGTACCGTCACTTCATGGCTAATAGATGGGGAAGCAAAAACAGTGACTTTGGGCTCCAAAATCAGTGACTGGGCTCCAGTGATTTTGGGCTCCAAAATCACTGCAGATGGTGACTACAGACATGAAATTAAAAGACGCTTACGCCTTGGAAGAAAAGTTATGACCAACCTAGATAGCATATTCAAAAGCAGAGCCATTAATTTGCCAACAAAAGTCCATCTAGTCAAAGCTTTGGTTTTTCCAATAGTCATGTATGGATGTAAGAGATGGACTATAAAAAAAGCTAAGCTCCGAAGAATTGATGCTTTTAAACTGTGGTGTTGGAGAAGACTCTTAAGAGTCCCTTGGACTGCAAGGAGATCCAACCAGTCCATTCTGAAGGAGATCAGCCCTGGGATTTCTTTGGGACTGATGCTAAAGCTGAAACTTTAATCCTTTGGCCACCCAATGCAAAGAACTGACTCATTTGAAAAGCCCATGATGCTGGGAAAGACTGAAGGTGGGAGAAGGGGATGACAGAGGATGAGATGGTTGGATGGCAGCACTAACTCAATGGACATGAGTTTGAGTAAACTCCAGGAGTTGGTGATAGCCAGGGAGGCCTGATGTGCTGCAGTCCATGGGGGTGCAAAGAGTCGGACACAAATGAGGGATTGAACTGAACTGAACTGATAAGGCTTACGTAAATTATTTCCATCTTTCAAATAATATAGAGAAAGAGTAGGGAGAAACTAATTAAAACAGAAATGCCCATCATCAAATACTGATTTTAATACAATTATTTTTCTCAATCCATGCTGAAAACAAGAGCTTCTTATATATAAAAGAAAAGCATACTCAAGACCTTTTTTGGGGAAGGAGATAAACAGAAAGAAATATGAAAGTAAAATTCGCTTAGATAAAAAGAGAAAGGATCTGCCGAAATGCATTTATGTCAAGGGGGAAAAAAAAAACCTAGAAACAGCCCAATAACTAACCACATTTCAGTTTCCCAAAGTGGAATACAAAGTTGAATCTAAAAGTATAAAACCTAAAAGTATAAAAGCAGTGTTAGAAGAAAAACACCAATACAGTATACTAACACATATATATGGAATTTAGAAAGATGGTAATGAGGACCCTGTATGCAAGACAGCAAAAGAGATACAGATGTGTAGAGCGGACTTATGGACTCTGAGGGAGAAGGAGAGGGAGAGGGAGAGAGAGGGATGATTTGGGAGAATAGCATTGAAATATGTATACTATCATGTAAGAAATGAATTGCCAGTCTATGTTCAATGCAGGATGCAGGATGCTTGGGGCTGGTGTATGGGGATGATCTGGAGGGAAGATGTGGGGTGGGAGGTGGGAGGGGGGTTCATGTTTGGGAGTTCGTGTAAAAAAATAAATAAATACAAAAAAAAAAAAAAGCAGTGTTAGTAAAAATACACTGAAAGTAACTAAATATAGAATTTCTTATATCTCAGTCTTCCCCACAGCCTACTCTCCAAACCAAATAAGTCAAGTGGAAGGTGTAGGACGCATGGATTCATTCTTTCACCAAAGGTATTTCTGATTAACTGACTCAAGTGTTTGAAAATTAGAGAATTCAGAAGTTTTATCCTATTTCTCCAAGAAAAACAGCAGTTAATAAATCCATACCATCACAGGCTCTGACTTTAGACAGAACTCTGTTGGCTCCGCTACTTTAAGCAACTGAAACCCTCAATGAAACTTTTATTTTAGCCCATTACCTCAAAGAGACTCCCTCCAAGATAAAACTATACAACCTGACCACATACACTGGTCTTACTCTCAGGCCTGCGTGAGAGCTAAGTTGCTTCAGTTGTATCCTACTCTTTGCAACCCTATGGACTGGGGCCCACCTGGTTCCTCTGTCCACGGGGATTCTCAAGGCAAGAATACTGGAGTGGGTTGCCATGCCCTCTTCCAGAGGCTCTTTCCAACCCAGGGATTGAATCCAGGTCTCCCACATTGCAGGAGGATTCTATACTGTCTGAGTCACCAGTGAAGCCCAAAGAAGAGCACAGGCCCTTTAAATACATGAAAAAAACAAACAATCCTGCCTTATATTAAGCAGCCATATCTATTTTCCTTGCATTATCTGTTAAACCAGGTAAATAAATACAGGAGGAATGAAATTCTAGATTTATAAGCATAGGATATGAAGAAAGAAAATAGGAAAACTATAATGGAAAAGCAGTTTGCCAAGAAAATACTTCCTTAGAAAACAAAAGTATAATCTGTACATTTTTTTTTTAAAGAACCTACTAGATTTTATTTTCAAGATTTTTCTTTTAGAGAGAGAAAATGGTTACAAGGTTTCTTTTTGGGGTAGTAAGAATTCTAAAATTAGATTATGTCAATGGCTACACAATTCTATAAAATATACCAACCACCACTGACTCTGTACACTTTAAATGGGTGAATCTTATGATATGCAAATAATACATGGGTAAAAGCTATTATTTTTAAAGAACCTACTAGATTTTATTTTCAAGATTTTTCTTTTAGAGAGAGAAAATGGTTACAAGGTTTCTTTTTGGGGTAGTAAGAATTCTAAAATTAGATTATGTCAATGGCTACACAATTCTATAAAATATACCAACCACCACTGACTCTGTACACTTTAAATGGGTGAATCTTATGATATGCAAATAATACATGGGTAAAAGCTATTTTTAAAAAAGAGAGAAACAGGAATAGAATAAAGACAACTGAGAACTGCATAAGAGTGAGCTAGGTCTATGTTCCTAAAAAACTTTATGGACAAAATACCTCTTCACATAGTTTCTGTCTGTAAAAACTGAAACTGTGAAGGCTAAACTGCAAACTAATTTAATTTGCTTTTTAAGGCTCTTCTATTAGATCAGGAAAACTTGACAGCCATAGGTATCCTACATCCAGTAAAATAACCTGATGAAAATCTTTTAAAGTTCTTATGAATAAGATTAATGTAGACTTCATAAAACAGACACTCTAAGCAACAGTACTCAAAAATGTTACGGGCTCCCCACCTTGAGAAACGCAGTTACATCAACAACTTGAAAAAAGATAAGGAATTTGCAAATGACACAGGCCTAAGAGGAATGTATCATGTCATAATTCATCACAGATAATGAAAAGCTGGAATATCTGCCCAAAAGAATAAAGTGAACTTTGATACAGATCAATGTAACAGCTGATAAAAAACTACTCTTGTGCAGTGTACTCAAATGTACTCACTTTCTTTCTCATTCTTTTTTTCAAATTTTAGAAAGGATTTTACTTTTGCTTTTTAAAGAATTCTTTCTTTGGTCTGTCAGAATTGGGGTGATCAAATTTTTTCCATTAATGTGCTAATAATTTGTGCAATAATAATGTTAATCAATTCATTATAAATTTTAGTTGGCCAAAATCCCAATAAGTGGGATTAAGTATCCATGTAACAGACTTAGATAAAGTACAATAGAATAGTTACCATAAATTATTAACATAAGTGTATGAAAAAAAAGAAATTAGGCAGAAAAGGGAACACGCTCAGAAGATCAATAATTTGTTTTGTTAGTGCAACAGTGCAGAGCCTATTGCAATTAGAGGAATGAAATCATTTTCAGATATTAAAAGCAAACTAAATGCTTCCTAGTGTTTGGTGGGAAGGTAAACAATGCAAATATTGGCTGACTGGTTGGTGTGTGTGTTCAGTCAGTCATTCAATAAATTCTAATTGATCCTTTTATATCATCTGTTATTTCTGGGCAATATGGTCTTTAACTCTGCAACACTGGCTATAGGGGGAGTCCCATCACACTGCATCAAACTCAAGGAGACAGAAATCCTATCCTGAGGGCACAAGGCAGTGAAAAAGAAGAAAAAACTTGTAACTTAATAGTGAAGCATTTTTTTTATTCTTTTCAATTAGAAACTCTGTTTCCTAACTGCTGATCAACCAAATCCCACTGTACTATTTTACATGTTGCCCAGTTTCAAAAAGATGAAAGACTTCAAACTCTTATACTCCTCACTTTCCCACAGAAGAGTCCAGGGAGACAAAAACAAATGAAACAGCTGAGAAAAGACATGCTTTTCTAGTTTTTCCCCTTTGCAAAATAACAGCATTAGTAATGCAATTTCAGCTAACCATTTATTGAGCACTTTGGTTGTTGGCACAGGCACTGTTCAAAGGTCTTCTACATACATACTCACTTAACTTCAAAATAATTATGTGAGGTCAGTTTTACCAATAAAGAATGTGAAACTTGTTTAATAGTTTTTAAAAAAGGAAAAGAAAAATACATATGATATAACAACAAAAGAAGGGAATGATAAAGTTTAGGACAGCAATTTCCTCTGATGGGAAGACAAGAATATAGGACAAAGGAATTGCAGAAATAAGTGGGTCTGGACAGCAGGCTCAAGAATGTTCTTTTTACTAAAATATATAATCTAATCAATAAATACAATAAAAGGCTATGCATGGACAGTGCATAGTCTTCAGAGTTGCTATAAGGCTTAACCAAGATGATCTGTTAAAAAGAACTCTGTATATTATTTTTGAGGCTTCCCTGGTTGCTCAGTGGTTAAGAATCTGCCTGCCAATGCAGGAAACAAGGGTTCAATCCCTGGATTGGGAAGAACTCCTGGAGGAGAATATGGCGACTCACTGTAGTATTCTTGTTTGGTAAATCCCATAAATAGAGGAACCTGGCGGGCTACAGTTCATGGGGTTGAACATGACTTAGGTACCAAACAACAACAACAACAACAACAACGTTGCCATTTTGCCTTTGTTGACCTGATAGCTAGCATTCAATATTCAGCTGCTTCAAAGTCAGAAAGTAAAGATCAGAATTTTCAGAGTACACCTGCTCTTGAACTTTTCTGAAGACACTTATTAACTTTCAGGTAACCAAACAAATCATAGTTGTACACAACCAATACCAGAGACTTATCTTCATGCAGAGATAAACAATATACAAGGTGGTAGTAGTGGAGTAAATAAATGAATGTTTCTATTCAACTGTCAAGAAATCAGCTAAATGGAAATATTTGTGGTGAAAAAAAAAAAAACTTTGTGTTGGAAATGCTTTAAAAAATTAATGAAAAGTAAATTAATGCTCAGCACTGCTGCTGCTGCTAAGTCACTTCAGTCGTGTCCAACTCTGTGTGACCCCATAGACAGCAGCCCACCAGGCTCCCCCATCCCTGGGATTCTCCAGGCAAGAATACTGGAGTGGGTTGCCATTTCCTTCTCCAATGTATGAAAGAGAAAAGTGAAAGTGAAGTCGCTCAGTCTGCCCGACTGTTAGCAACCCCATGGACTGCAGCCCACCAGGCTACTCCGTCCATTGGATTTTCCAGGCAAGAGTACTGGGGTGCACAGATATTAGTTATTCATATAATGAGTGCTCCCTGATACTAGATGCAAACACTCTAATAATACTGGAAATGTAGTTATAAATGTTTGTATCTTGTTTCTAAAATGGGATTTCACTTTGTTTTTTAAGTCTATATACAAAGCTACTTTAGCATCCAGAAGAGTTTAAAAAGACTTACGAAGAGTTCTTGCAAATGGTTTGGCAAACTAATTGCCTTACTCTTCCATGTCTTTATTAACTACTTCAATAAGCTAGTGAATCCTAAGGCTATGGTTTCACATCAGACATTCTAAAACAAAATGCCTGGCATCTCCACTGTGCCAACATACTTCTGCATTGAAGAGAGACAGCATTCATTCTGTTAAAAACACTTTGGGCTTGACAGTCATCATACTTGGCATCTCCACTGGAAAATGTACTGGCTGCAGGTCTACTGGATATTTGGTTTCTAAAAGATTATTAAGTCCAAGAATAACTTGTATGTGATCTCTGTTTTAATAAAATTTTCTCATTTAAGTTTAAATCCATTTACTAGTTTGCCGTTATTTATTTAATCATATCACTTCTTTTTGAATATATTTTATTACCATTTTCCTCAAGCTAGTGACCTATAATAATTTTAAACAATATGCAGCAGCACAGATTGCAACAATTTGGGAAATAAGAAGAATAACTTGAGATCTATTTTTTCTAATAGGTATTATTTTTCACTTTAAAATTTCACAATTATTTTCTACATAACTTAGCAACATTTATGAGATACAGAATGGATTATTCTATTTAACCATTTTTGTTATATATTATACTTTCTTAATTTATTTATACTATTTTCAGAAGAAGCTATTTAAGTCCGTTCTAGAATAAACACTTTCAAAGTCTTACCTATGACCTGACTACTGAGTAAAATCTTTATCGATTTGTAATTTCCAAACATAGGAATATTTTTTCAAATCAGCTTAAAGAACTGTAGAGTTCAGAGTTCAAGAAGGGTAAGGAGGACTAGGGCTGAGTGTCAGAAGTAAAGAATGAGAAGGGAATCCATGGTGCGGGTGGGAGTGGTGGAGACCTGGCAAATGGTTTCAGAGCCCAAGCAGGGTGAGGAAAGTATTAATGGGGAGAAAAGATGACCAGGTGCAGAGTCCAAGCAATGCAAATAAATATCTGCAGCCTAGTATGTGGTGTCAGAACCCAAGCATAATGAATAACTTATCTAGGGGTGGGGGTGGGGAAAGGTGGGAGAGAGTGGAAGGGTGGGATGGAACCCAAGAAAGCAGGATGAGAAGAGGAATTTTGCCTGACACACAGAAGGACAAACTACTGGGTTAGAGTCCAAGCAAAGTCGAAGTCTCCTGGGATGGGTAGCCCAAACAGAATGAGGACGGTATGTAGAGGGAAGGCAAAGAGTCTAGCATAGGGTGTCGGAGTCAGAGCATGGTGAGAAATGTAGCCTTAAGGGGGTGGCACAGGATATCACAGCTGAAGCCAGTGAGGTGACGGAGGATAGCCAACACAGGGAAACAAAGCTTGAGCAGGGTATAAAGGGTATTCATGCAAGGGCAGCCAGCTCTAGGTTTAACAACCCAAACAGTAAGAAGGATGTCCATAAAATAGGGCTGCCTGAGCTGGGTATCAAAGATTAAGCAGGAAGTAGAGTGTGCCCATGAGGGGAGTGTGGAAGACCAATATGGGTATTAGAAATTTAATCAGGGTGAGGAAGGCATTCATGTGAGGCCTTCGAGCCAGAGCAGGATGAAGAGGACATTTCCATGGATGGGCAGCCCAGCGTAAGATGTTGGAGTCCCAGTGGGGTAAACAAGATATTCATGAAGTTGAGAGAGCAAGAGCATAGGGCATCTTTTAGGTAGAATATCAAAATCTTAGTAATGTGAAGGCAGCCTAGCAGGGCTGCCCAAAATGGGGAGTCAGAACCCAAGGAGGGTGAGGAGGGTGTCAGCAGATAAGCAGGAGGGCAACTCTGGGTGTCACAGCATACATAGGATGAAGGAGGAAAGCAGTCACAGTCTAGAGGCAATCTATGTCCAAGTTGGATAATTAGGTATCAGTGTGTAGGAAAGGGGGAAGCAATGGCAAAAGCAGCTCAATTATACAAAGGGAGATTGCTCAAATAAGTAAATATATTAAAATTAAAGGGAATAAAGTTTTGCAGTGTTGAACAAAGGAGTTACAAACAGAGGGAGAAAAACAAGGAGGAACCATATATAACTAAACTGCAACTGGAGGTATCAGCATGAACTCGTAAAAGAAAGAAGAATAAAAATATAAATGTATACAGGGATGTAAGGACTTGCCTCATAGCTCAGCTGGTAAAGCATTTCTGCAATGAAGGAGACCAGGGTTCGATTCCTAGCTCGGAAAGACCCTCTGGAGAAGGAAATAGCAACCCACTCCAGTATTCTCGCCTGGAGAATCCCATGGACAGATGAGCCTGGCAGGCAACAGCTCATGGGATTGCAAGAGTTGGACACAATAGCAACTAAACCACCAGTGTCTGTAACTTCCTCAGTTGGGAGACTGACATTGGTGGATGACCAATGACCAATATATGTATATAGTTCAGTTCAGTTCAGTCGCTTAGTTGTGTCAGATTCTTTGTGACCCCGGGGACTGCAACACAACAGGCCTCCCTGTCCATCACCAACTCCCGAAGTTTACTCAGACTCATGTCCATTGACTCAGTGATGCCATCCAACCATCTCATTCTCTGTCATCCCCTTCTTCTCCCACCTTCAATCTTTCCCAGCATTAGGATCTATGCTGCTGCTGTTGCTGCTAAGTCACTTCAGTCATGTCCGATTCTGTGCAACCCCTTCGATGGCAGCCCACCAGGCTCCCCGTCCCTGGGATTCTCCAGGCAAGAACACTGGAGTGGGTTGCCATTTCCTTCTCCAATGCATGAAAGTGAAAAGTGAAAGGGAAGTGGCTCAGTTGTGTCCGACTCCTAGCAACCCCATGGACTGCAGCCCACCAGGCTCCCCGTCCATGGGATTTTCCAGGCAAGAGTACTGGAGTGGGGTGCCATCGCCTTCTCCGATCAGGGTCTATAAGTATACATATATTCCCAAGCTCTGTCTTCTGAAAGCTTCTGTAAGAAGCACGACCCCAAAAGCATACTCATGGAAAATAAGCATACCTAGTATCCAGATCCTGGTTTCTAAATACTTTTTTCTACTGAAAGTAGTTAGGGCTTCTTTGAGATATAGCTGTTATCAGGACCTGGATACGAAAAGTACAAGATTAGCCTGATATATATATATATTGTTTTGCTAAAGTAAGGAAGTACTCAAAGAATTAAGGAGACATGTCAAAAGGATACAGAAACTATCTTGACCAGGCTCTCAGTAACCAACATGAGCATGAAAATAAGCAATGAAGTTCCCTGGCAGTCCAATGGTTAGTACTCAGTGTTTTCACTGCCATGTCCTGGGTTCAGTTCCTGGTTGGGGAACTAATCCTGTAAGCCATACAGCATGGCCAAAAAGGAGAGTAATAATCGTAACAGATTAAAATCGAATGAAAACATAAAAGTCCATACTGACATAAAATAGTAACAAATTCTTTGGAAGGAATGATGCTAAAGCTGAAACTCCAGTACTTTGGCCACCTCATGTGAAGAGTTGACTCATTAGAAAAGACTTTGATGCTGGGAGGGATTGGGGGCAGGAGGAGAAGGGGACGACAGAGGATGAGATGGCTGGATGGCATCACCAACTCGATGGACGTGAGTCTGAGTGAACTCCGGGAGTTGGTGATGGACAGGGAGGCCCGGCATGCTGCGATTCATGGGGTCGCAAAGAGTCGGACACAACTGAGTGACTGAACTGAACTGATGATGAGGAATGAGATATTCATACAGTTTCAAAATACAACTTCACAAAACATTTACTGATTACAAAGGAGAAATATGGTAACTTTAGAGAAGTCTGACAGATAACATCTTAATCAAGTGATCAGAGTATCATCAGTAATGATACAAATAAAAATTGTATGCCACCCTAGGATGCAGAAAGAATGTATCATTATTTCTGTGGTATTTGTACCAAAAATGCATAATTTGAATGCAATCATCAGGAATATTCCACAAATAAGTGACCTGTAATCTTCAAAAGTATCAGAACTGTGAAAAGTCCAGGAAAGACCAACGAACTTGTGTGACACCTTATATTCCACACTCACTGGCTCAGTATTTTTAACTATGCTATCTCATCTTTACTAACACCTTCAACTTGACATAACAATTAATTTAAACATGCATTTATCATATATTTAGCTCCTGTACTGGACTAAGGACACAACATAAGAGGAAATCACTCAAGAAATTCACAGTTAAAGAAAATAAAATTAGTCAAGTTTAAAATAATGCAATATGTTACAAATGGGAGAAAATATTTGCATATCATGTGACAGACAAGAGCTTACCCTCCAAAATATATAAACAGCCCATACAACTTAACAACAAAAAAAACCCAACTAAAAAATGGGCAGAAGACTTTAACAGACATTTCTCCAAAGAAGACATACAGATGGCAGTAGGCACATGAAAAGATGCTCAACATCACTAATTATTACATAAGTGTAAATCAAAACTACAATGAGGTACAACCTCACACTGGTCATAATGGCCATCATTAAAAAGTCTACAAATAACAAATGTTGGAGAAGCTGTGGAGAAAAGGGAACCCTCTGACACTGTTGGTGGGAATGTAAGTTGGTATAGTGGCTATGGAAAACAGTATGGAGGTGTCTCAGAAAACTAAAATCAGAATTACCACATGATCTAGCAATTCTACTCCTTGGACAAAACTGTAATTCAAAAAGACAGATGTATCCGTATCTTCAGAGCAGCACTATTCACAATAGTCAAAACAAGGAAACAATCTAAATGTTCATCAACAGACAAATGGATAAAAAAAAGATGTAGTCCATATATACAATGGAATACTACTGAGTAATAAAAAAGAACGGAATAATGCCATTTGCAGCACCATAAGTGCAACTAGAGATTATCATACTAAGTGAAGCTAAAATGAGAAAGTCAAATACCATACGGTGTCACTTATATGTGGAATCTAAACCATGCAACAAGTGAAACTATCTATAAAACAGAAACAGACTTATAGAGAACAGATTTGTGTTTGCCAAGTTAGGGGGAGGGAGAGAAATGGACTGGGAGTTTGGGGTTGGTTGATGCAAAACTATTACATTCAGAATGGCTAAACAACAAGGCCCTAAAGTATAGCACAGCGAACTATATTCAGCAAGTATTAGTGCTGGTCGCTCAGTTGTGTCCAGCTCTTTGCCACCCCATGAACTGTAGCCCTAAAAGCTTCTCTGTCTATGGGATTCTCCAAGCAAGAATACCCGAGAGGACTGCCATTCCTACTATATTCAATATCCTGCAATAAACCACAATGGAAAAGAATATACAAAATAATGTATATATGTGTATGACTGAGTCACTTGGCTACACAGCACAGATTGGCATAACACTGTAAATCAACTATACTTCAATAAAAAATACAATATGTGCTTTAATAGAAATATGGACTGTTATGCAACTGGAGAAGAGGGAATCCTAAACACTGTCTATAAAGGTCAGAGAAGGGTGCATGGGGTATGTGACACCTGAGGTCAACCTTGAACAGTGAATTGGGTATCTGACAAACATATTTGTGAAGAAGGAGGAGAAACTGTAAAAGAAAATCCGAACAAGGAGAGTGTTTGCATTTTGCTTATTTCAGTTTTTCAAGTAATTCAGTTAAATTAGAATATAGGAGTTACATGGAAAAGTAGCAAGAGATGAGTCTACTGAAGACATGCAGGGGTAAGATCACGAAAGGCCCTGTATAATCATTTTAAGCAATAAAGATTTTATCCCTCAGCATACAAGCTTTTGAGTGTTTCAAGAAAAGACATGATAAGCTCAGATTCATATTTGAGAATGATCACCTGCCCAGGTATATGCAAAATAGACTACATCCTAGAGGTGGTGAAGAGCTAAATTTTTTACAATCCTCTAAGTTAGAAATAATGAGGTCTTGAACCAAGGCAGTAAGAATGGCAAATAGAACACAAAGTTAAACATGTTCAGGAAACTGATGAACTAACTGAACTGGATGACTGGAGAGGGAGACACAGAAATAGTTCCAGGCAGCACATAGAAATCCTGGCACAAAAAATTAATGTAAGATGGTACAGTGTCCCATGATAGAGAGTTTAGGAGTAAGAGTAAAACTGGCAAGTCAACAAACTTAGTTTTAAATGATGAGGCTGAGTACCTAGTGAGTATATAAACAGGAGAGGGATCTACAATTGATGATACTGGGTACATGACTGCTTTATTTTTCGCTTTAATACAAATCTTGTGCTAGAACTGGGGCAGAAAATTGTTAAAGTTATTGCTTGCTTTTGAAAATACAGATGTGTATGAAAGAAAAATAAATTTGCCCATGATCTCACCATTCAAAACATAATATATTTATGTTTTCTTTCCCTATTTTCCTATACATATTTTTAAAAAGTTGAATAATCTACATAAGCTTAGTATCAAACTTTTCATTGAACATAACATTAATTTCTCATGTGTACTGTAACTCTGACACTCTCATATTGTTATAGATCATCCTTGTGCCTATTTTCTCTCTCTCCAACTACTTGAAAACTCTTCAAAGGCAAAAACTATGATATGTCTTCTTTGAATGACTAAAGTTTAGCGGTACTATACTCACAATGGGAGTTCAATGTTTGCTGATGAGGTTATCAAAATACTAAAGAAAGCTACTGGGTAATAATTTTTAGTTATGAAATAAACTTCATGAAAATTTCTAATTTTCGTATTATTTCAGAAACATTGCTAATATATAAAAGAATAAATGACATATCAGCAGTGACAACATTGTACCTACTATAGAATGAAGCACAGTTGAATAAATATTCTCATTCACTTATTCATTCACTCAACAAATATCTACTAAATGCCTAATGTAAGCCAAGCACTCTCTTGGTTCCTAGAGATATACCAGCTACAAAACAGACAATCTGTGTCATAGACCTTTCACTCAAGTTTAAATTTTGGTGATGGCTTGCTTGCTAAAAAGAGGAGGCTCCAGTGTTCCGTACTTTTCTGTCCTTACTAAACTCACATTAACTGTGTGTGAAAGTTGCTCAGTTGTGTCCGACTCTTTGCAACCCCATGGACTATACAGTCCATGGACTTCTCCAGACCAGAATACTGGAATAGGTAGCCTATTCTTTCTCCAGGGGATCTTCCCAACCCAGGAATTGAACCGGGGTCTCCTGTACTGCAGGCGGATTCTTCACCAACTGAGCTACCAGGGAAGCAAAATAAGTTCATTTCTGGAATATAAGCAGTAGAAGCATCTCAACCAAAAGAGTCAGACAAGACTGAGTGACTAAACATAGTGCATATAATGTGTATACACACTTGCAATTTAGCTTACTGTTTCCAAAACCAACATTAAATAGAAACCTGTCCCACTGCTTAACAGTTAACCATCTTAAATAGGCATATATTTAATAAACTAAAATAACCATGTACTTATCAATGTATATAATAATCAATGAAAATGAAATAGAGTATTATTGTATGCATATTTGATTTTGAACTTGAAAAGACTTGAAATAAATAAATGATAATCTGCTCATTCATTCATAAAGCACATTATTTAACGTCCATTATGTGCTAGACAAAATAATAAAATAAATAAAATAGAGTTCTTAAATTCAGTATTATTTCGAATTGCACGGACTTTGGATTACAAGGTACCTCAGGAGTTTATTTTCTAAAAGAAGAAAAGCATAATTATATCACCACTAATTTATTTTGTGTATATAAGTATAGACACTAAAGTGACCTGTATCTGTTTTCAAACATTTACAATCCAGTGAGGTAAACTGCATGGAATCGTCAATAATTAAATCCATTCTTCTGTAAATAATTAATGTTTATAGTTTTTACCTTTTACAAAAATAATGCCATAAACATTCTTATATGTGCATATATATACTTCCACTGGATATATATATAGGCTGAAATCGCTGAGTCAGAAGATATGGTTCTTCAAGTCTTTTACTCATTTTTATATTTGGTTGCTGTTTTTTTAAAAAATATTAATTTGTAGGAGTTCACTCTATATTCTAGATGCAAATCCTATGTTAACGTACATACTGTAAATATCTTCTCCCACATATGGTTTGCCTTTCCACTTCCATAAAGTTACCTTTAATAAACAAGAGTTCTTAATTTTAATCAAGTTCAATATATGAATCTTTTCATTTATGATTAGTGATTTTTACATACTGTTTAAGAAATATTTGCATACCCCAAGAACATGAAGATATTCTGTTTTCTTCTGGAAGTCTTTGTGCTTTATCTTCCGTATTTATGTCTATGATCCTTCTGGAATTGGTTTTATTATTGAACTCAAAGTTCATTGTTTTTCACGATGATATTCAAATGTTTCATCAAAGAACATTTGTTTATACTCCAGAAATAAATATCTTGGAGGCATTCATTTTCAGAAAGATGGAGTAGGCACACTTTTCACTGTTCCTTCCAAAAAGTTCAGCTAAAAATCTTGAACACTACATACATTTAAAAGGAAAAAAAAAAAAAACTAAGAAGATTGAAAGGTGAGATAAAAAGAAAGTAGGCCAGCCAGGGATGGTGGGACCCACAAATTTTCTTTTTGCCTCATATATACCAGACTGAGTATTGGGGAGGCCAATAATTTGGTAATGCCAATGGGCACAGGCTAAAAAAGCCACATGTTATTTTAAAAGCAGTTTCAATTTCTTGATATTTCTTGTTACATTTTGTAATTTTCTACCTCTTTCCATGACTGGTAGTTTTTGATAAAAATAAAACAAACTTTTAGAACCATGGTAATGATTTTTGACTTGATGCCAAACATTGAGAATTTCACTTTGTGTCCTTATATTTTCATATTCCTATAAATATTCTTGAGCTTTACTTTGGGTTATAGTTAAGTTACTAGGGAACAGTTTGATCCTTTTAGTTCTTGCTCTTAAAGCTTTGTTAGCCGTGACCAGAGCATGTTTGGTCCAGTATTACTACTGACGCAAGATCCTTCTTAACACTACTCATGTGTAAAACGGTATTCTACGGATTCCCTGCTCCTCTGGTGGTTAAGAAACCACCTGCCAATGCTGGAGACATGGGTTCGATCCCTGATCAGGAAAGATTTCAAACGCTGAGGGACAACTAAGCCCTTGCACAACAACTACTGAGCCTTCATGCTGCAATTAATGCAGCTCATGCACCTAGAGCCCATGATCTGCAATAAGAGAAGCCACTGCAATGAGAAGTGCCCGTGTACCACAACTAGAGAGAAGCCCCTGCCTGCTGCAACTAGAAAAAAAAACCCTCATGCAGCAATGAAGACCCAGTAATGCCATAAATAAATAAATAAAACTTAAAGAAAGTATTCTACTCTTGCTGCTGCAAACAGGCATTATATCCAGCCCTTAGTGAGATCTGAGCACTGTTTCCTTTCATCTTTTTAGGCAGTTCTTTCCTCAGTCGTGGGTGGTTTACCACCTGGATGTAATGATCACCACTTAGCTGAATAGTCAAAGGACACCCTCTGTAGATCTCTAGAATTCTCTGGCTCCATTTCCCTCCTTTCTAATATTCTGCCCCTGAGAACTCTAGCTATCTTGGCTTTCCCAGACGCCCAGTTCTACCTCCTCAACTCAGAGACTACTGGACTTTATTTGTACTTCCCCTTTCACACCAAAGCCTGGAACTTTCTCCAGGGAGTAAAGAACTTGCAGGGCTCTTCCTATTTTTTTTTTTTTTTCCTTCAAGGATCACTTTCCTTCATTGCCTGATGTTAAATGTGAAGAGAACCATTGTCTCATATATTTATCTGGCTTTTTAGTTGCTTCAGGAAAGAGGGTAAGTAAATCTGGTCCCTGTGTTTAGCCTCTTGGCTAAACACAGCAGTCAATTTTAACCCATGACAGACTGGTTTCAAATAGGAAAAGGAGTACATCAAGGCTGTAAATTGTCACCCTGCTTATTTAACTTATATGCAGAGTACATCATGAGAAACACTGGGCTGGAAGAAGCACAAGCTGGAATCAAGATTGCCGGGAGAAATATAGATAACCTCAGATATGCAGATGACACCACCCTTATGGCAGAAAGTGAGGAGGAGCTAAAAAGCCTCTTGATGAAAGTGAAGGAGGAGAGTGAAAAAGTTGGCTTAAAGCTCAACATTCAGAAAACGAAGATCATGGCATCTAGTCCCATCACTTCATGGCAAATAGATAGGAAAACAGTGGAAACAGTGGCTGACTTTATTTTGGGGGGCTCTAAAATCACTGTAGATGGTGACTACAGCCATGAAATTAAAAGACGCTTACTCCTTGAAAGGGAAGTTATGACCAACCTAGACAGCATATTCAAAAGCAAAGACATTACTTTGCCAACAAAGGTCCGCCTAGTCAAGGCTATGGTTTTCCCAGTAGTCATGTATGGATGTGAAAGTTGGTCTGTGAAGAAAGCTGAGCACCGAGGAACTGATGCTTTTGAAGTGTGGTGTTGGAGAAGACTCTTGAGAGTCCCTTGGATTACAAGGAGATCCAACCAGTCCATCCTAAACGAGATCAGTCCTGGGTGTTCATTGGAAGGACTGATGCTGAAGCTGAAACTCCGATCTTTGGCCACCTCATGGGAAGAGTTGACTCACTGGAAAAGACTCTGATGCTGGGAGGAATTGGGGGCAGGAGGAGAAGGGGACGACCGAGGATGAGATGGCTGGATGGCATCACCGACTCGATAGACATGAGTTTGAGTAAACTCTAGGAGTTGGTGATGAACAGGGAGGCCTGGCGTGCTGCAATTCATGGGGTCTCAAAGAGTCAGACACAACTGAGTGGCTGAACTGAACTGAGTATGTTTACTCAGAAAGAACTTAGAATATCATCATGTTCTACTTGTGACAGTCAAGTGAAAGTGACAGTCACTCAGTAGTGTCTGACTCTTTGCGACCCCATGGACTATACAGTCCATGGAATTGTCCAGGCCAGAATACTGGACTAGGTAGCCTTTCTCTTCTCCAGGGGATCTTCCCAATCCAGGGATCGAACCCAGGTCTCCCACATTACAGGCGGATTCTTTACCAGCTGAACCACCAGGGATTTAAAGAACTTTTTTAGGTTATTCAATTAAATATCTGATAAATACTATAATGTGCCACATGTAAAAAATACTGGGTTAAGTCCTTCAAGGTTTTAAAAAAATGAGAATCTTATAAAATTACAAAAATACTCTGTACATAAAGACCCATACAAATGTAATCTGTATTCTATGCAAAAAGGAATATGTAAAAGAAAATAAAGACACAGTAGGCTATGCCCCCCCAAAAACTGAATATCTGGACTTCCCTGGTGGTCCAGTGGTTAAGAATCCACCTGCCAATGCAGGGGACATGGTTCAATCCCTGGTCGGGAAGATTCCACATGCCATGGGGCAACTAAGCTACTGAGCTACCAAAGCTACTGAGGTCCAAGCACCCTAGAGCCCATGCTCCACAAGAGAAGCCATTGCAATGAGAAGCCCAAGCACAACTAGAGAATAGCCCTCACTCACTGCAACTAGAGAAGGCCTGCGCACAGCAACTAAGACCCTGAGAAGCCATAAATAGATCGTAGGACAAGGTCTTGAATAATCAATAACATAGGCAGCACAAACCTATCATAAGATCAGTCTATAGCAATAAGCAATTATCAGACTCAGATATCTTCTAAAACCTAGCTGTGATTGTTCATAGCAGAGTGAAAACTAGGCTATTAAAATGTATAATTATGTGACACTATAATTATAAAGTGATGCTTTCTAAGGCCCACTTGACTTCACATTCCAAGATGTCTGGCTCTAGATTAGTGATCACATCCTCATGATTATCTGGGTCGTGAAGATCTTTTCTATACAGTTCTTCTGTGTATTCTTGCCACCTCTTCTTAATATCTTCTGCTTCTGTTAGGTCCATACCATTTCTATCCTTTATCGAGCCCATCTTTGCATGAAAAGTTCCCTTGGTATCGCCAATTTTCTTGAAGAGATCTCTAGTCTTTCCCATTCTGTTGTTTTCCTCTATCTCTTTGCACTGATTGCTGAAGAA
>SJYX01022809.1:197573-219524 GCA_006410675.1 Oreotragus oreotragus | reverse complement strand
GTGAAGATCTTTTCTGTACAGTTCTTCTGTGTATTCTTGCCACCTCTTCTTAATATCTTCTGCTTCTGTTAGGTCCATACCATTTCTATCCTTTATCGAGCCCATCTTTGCATGAAATGTTCCCTTGGTATCTCCAATTCTCTTGAAGAGATCTCTAGTCTTTCCCATTCTGTTGTTTTCCTCTATCTCTTTGCATTGATTGCTGAAGAAGGCTTTCTTATCTCTTCTTGCTATTCTTTGGAACTCTGCATTCAGATGCTTATATCTTTTCTTTTCTCCTTTGCCTTTCGCCTCTCTTCTTTTCAGTGCTATTTGTAAGGCTTCTCCAGACAGCCATTTTGCTTTTTTGCATTTCTTTTCCATGGGGATGGTCTTGATCCCTGTCTCCTGTACAATGTCACGAACCTCATTCCATAGTTCATCAGGAACTCTGTCTATCAGATCTAGGCCCTTAAATCTATTTCTCATTTCCACTGTATAATCATAAGGGATTTGATTTAGGTCATACCTGAATGATTTAGCGGTTTTCCCTACTTTCTTCAATTTAAGCCTGAATTTGGAAATAAGGAGTTCATGATCTGAGCCACAGTCAGCTCCTGGTCTTGTTTTTGTTGACTGTATAGAGCTTCTCTATCTTTGGCTGCAAAGAATATAATCAATCTGATTTCGGTGTTGACCATCTGGTGATGTCCATGTGTAGAGTCTTCTCTTGTGTTGCTGGATTAGGGAAAGCTTTCATCATTGCTAGGGGCTGGCTTGGAGAGAACTGGGAATGAAAACACACTCCTGGGAGTTCATTTGCTCAGGACAGGGAGGGTGAGGCTCATAGCCAGCTCGGTGCCCACCAGCTCTGACCTGGGCAGCCTCTCCAAATCCCCAGAGGCTGCCAGGAGGGCCAGATGAGGCCGTGACAGGGTGACCAGTGCACTCTGACCTTCCTTTAGCCACCTAATTCAGTTGTATAACATCTATTAGTATCTGATTTAATCCCAACATTCTCTGAGGCTGACACCAAGCAACTCGCCCTGGCCCCCGAGGCCACCTGACCAGGGAGCCCCACTTCCAGTGGCTTTGTTCTATAGCCCTGGGGCTCCCATTGGTACACAGCCTTCCTCACACACTGTGTGGGACACACGGTTGCCAGTGCTTTAGATGTTTGCTGTTGTCATTGTGATTCCCAGGATGGGAGAGCATTGAGAGGGCCAAGTACAGCCATTCTCTTCAAATATTTCACCAGGCACTTAATTTAAAATAATTTTAAAAAATTAAATTATGGTTAAAAACTAATATACAGTTTGCCTCTGCCTACCTCCAAGTGTCAACCACATCCACTCAGTTGTATAACAGATCTCTAGATCTCTAATAAAACCCTATTCTTACTGAACAAAAACTCCATGTCTCCCCTGAGCCTCTGGCAAGCACCAGGTCCATGGTTTTGATGACTCTTGATTTTTCCTATAAGTAGGATCATATGGTATTTGTCTTTCCGTGACTGGCTTATTTCACTTAATGGAGTGTTTTTGGGGTTCATGCATGTTGCAGCAGATGACAGGATTTCCTTTTTAAAGACTAAATAATATTCCATTGTATGTACTTAACCATATTTTCTTTATTTGTTCATCCTCTGATGGACATTTGGGCCACTTGTACTTCTTGGCTACTAAGAACAATGCTGCAGTGAACATGAGTGTGCAAATATTTCTTTGAGATCCTTGTTTCAAATTCTTTTGGATATTTACACAGAATTGGGATTGATAGATGATATAGTTTTTAAAATTTTTTACTGAAGTATAGATTTATACGGGGCTTCCCTGGTGGCTCAGAGGGTAAAGCATCTGCCTGCAATGTGGGAGATCTGCGTTCCGTCCCTGGGTTGGGAAGATCCCCTGGAGAAGGAATGGCAGTCCACTCCAGTATTCTTGCCTGGAGAATCCCATGGATGGAGGAGCCTGGTAGGCTAGAGTCCACGGGGTTGCAAAGGGTTGGACACGTCTGAGTGACTTCACTTTCTTATAGATTTATACATATTATTATTATATATATATTTTTAGCTTTTAAGGAAGCTCCATACTGTTTTCCAGTTCAGTTCAGTTCAGTCGCTCAATCGTGTCGGACTCTTTGCAACCCCATGAATCACAGCACGCCAGGCCTCCCTGTCCATCACCAACTCCCGGAGTTCACTCAGACTCACATCTATCGAGTCAGTGATGCCATCCAGCCATCTCATCCTCTGTCGTCCCCTTCTCCTCCTGCCCCCAGTCTCTCCCAGCATCAGAGTCTTTTCTGGTGAGTCAACTCTTCGCGTGAGGTGGCCAAAGTACTGGAGTTTCAGCATCATTCCTTCCAAAGAAACCCCAGGGCTGATCTCCTTCAGAATGGACTGGTTGGATCTCCTTGCAATCCAAGGGACTCTCAAGAGTCTTCTCCAACACCACAGTTCAAAAGCATCAATTCTTTGGCGCTCAGCCTTCTTCACAGTCCAACTCTCACATCCATACATGACCACTGGAAAAACCATAGCCTTGACTAGACAGACCTTAGTTGGCAAAGTAATATCTCTGCTTTTGAATATGCTATCTAGATTGGTCATAACTTTTCTTCCAAGGAGTAAGTGTCTTTTAATTTCACGGCTGCAAGCACCATCTGCAGTGATTTTGGAGCCCCCAAAAATAAAGTCTGACACTGTTTCCACTGTTTCCCCATCTATTTCCCATGAAGTGATGGGACCAGATGCCAAAGTCTACACAATTTTACACTCCCACCATGAGTGTGCATATGTAACATGCTGCTTTCTTCTGATTTGCCCATCTGACCCCTCAGACAACTTTTTGGGCCTTAACTGAGACAAAGACCCTTTACTTTCATCAAAGGTTATTTCCCCATGAGTCATCCTTCCGTTTCCTGACCTGTCCACCTGAAAGCAGATTCCTGTTCTAGGTTTAAATCCTGGTTCAACTCTTCCTCATGTGGGCTTCCCTGGTGGCTCAGTGGTTAAGAAGCCTCTTGTCAATGCAGGAGACATAAGTTTAGTCCCTAGTTTGGGAAGATCCCCTGGAGAAGGGAATGGCTACCCCTTCCAGTGTTCTTGCATGGGAAATCCCATGGACAGAGCAGCCTGGCGGGCTACAGTCCATGGAATCCTGAAAGAGTCGAACATGACTTAGTGACTAAAACAAACAACAAACAGACTTCTCTTCACCCAGAGGACCTGAGCAAATCACTCAGCCACCCTCAGCCTTAGCTTCCTTATCTACTGAATGGGCATAATGAATTACTTTTGAGGATTAACTGGGTAATCCATGTAAACTATTATTACTGTTAACCTGGCTCCAAAGGGGAAGAAACCCTGCTGTATTTGAGCAAAGCCAGATGTGCTTGGTCTCAAAAAGACTACTGTGGATTTCGAAGAATGACCCATGTTTAGATTTCTAGTTTCTGGTGGTGTTTGTTGTTTAGTCGATAAGTTGTGTCTGACTGTTTGTGACCCCATAGCCTGTAGCCCACCAGGCTCTGTCCATGGAATTCTCTAGGCAAGAACACTGGAGTGGTAGCCATTTCCTTCTCCAGGGGATCTTCCCAACCCAGGGACTGAACCCAAGTCTCCTGTATTGGCAGGCAGGTTCTTTACTGCTGAGCCACCAGGGAAGCCCAGTTTCTAGTGTAGCTGTGAACTTTTCACTTTAGTATTTTTTAAGTCATCCACACCCACACACCTCCCTTAAAGAAGAGCTGTACACACTGCATCCCCCAGATTTTTTCTTACTATTTCTAGTGGGTGGGGGGTTGGGTGAATAGATGAGATGGTGGGGAAGATGACGGGACAGGGAAAAGAATGTTCAGTTCAGTTCAGCCACTCAGTCATATCTGACTCTTTTCTACCCCATGGACTGCAGCACGCCAGGCTTCCCTGTCCATCACCAACTCCTGGAGCTTACTCAAACTCATGTCCATTGAGTCAGTGATGCCATCCAACCGTCTCATCCTCTGTCCTCCCATTCTCCTCCTGCCTTTAATTTTTCCCAGCATCAGGGTCTTTACCAATGAGTCAGTTCTTCCCATCAGGTGGCCAAAGTATTGAAGTTTCAACTTCAGCATCAGTCCTTGCAATGAATACTCAGGACTGATTTCCTTAGGAAGGACTGGTTGGATCTCCTTGCAGTCCAAGGGACTCTCAAGAGTCTTTTCCAACACCACAGTTCAAAAGCATCAATTCTTCAGCGCTCAGCTTTCTTTATAGTACAACTCCCACATCCATACATGACCACTGGAAAAACTAAAGCTTTGACCAAACAGACCTTTGTTGGCAAAGTAATGTCTCTGCTTTTTAATATGCCATCTAGGTTGGTCATAACTTTTCTTCCAAGGAGCAAGTATCTTTTAATTTCACGGCTGCAGTCACCATATGCAGTGATTTTGGAGCCCAGAAAAATAGTCTTTCACTGTTTCCATTGTTTCCCCATCTATTTGCCATGGAGTGATGGGACTGAATGCTGTGATCCTAGTTTTATAAATGTTGAATTTTAAGCCAACTTTTTCACTCTTCTCCTTCACTTTCATTAAGAGGCTCTTTAGTTTTTCTTCACTTTCTGCCATAAGGGTGGTGTCATCTGTGTATCTGAGATTATTTCTCCCGGCAATCTTGATATCAGCTTGTGCTTCATCCAGCTAATTAAGCAGGGTGTACAAGGTTAATTAGCCTCGATGTACTCCTTTCCCAATTTGGAACCAGTCTGTTGTTCCATGTCCAGTTCTAACTGTACCTGCATACAGATTTCCCAGGAGGCAGGTCAGGTGGTCTGGTATTTCCATCTCTTGAAGAATTTTCCAGTTTGTTGTTATTCACACAGTCAAAGACTTTGGCATAGTCAATAAAGCAGAAGTAGATGTTTTTCTGGAACTCTCCTGCTTTTTCTGTGATCCAGCAGATGTTGGCAATTTGATCTCTAGTTCCTCTGCCTTTTCTAAATCCAGCTTGAACGTCTGGAAGTTCACAGTTCACATACTGTTGAAGCCTGGCTTGGAGAATTTTGAGCATGACCTTGCTAGCATGTGAGATAAGTGCAATTGTGTGGTAGTGGGAACATTCTTTGGCATTGCCTTTCTTTGGGATTGGAATGAAACCTGACCTTTTCCAGTCCTGTGGCCACTGCTGAGTTTTCCAAGTTTGCTGGCATATGGAGTGCAGCACTTTCAGAGCATCATTTTTTAGGATTTGAAATAGCTCAACTGGAATTCTATTACCTCCACTAGCTTTGTAGTGATGCTTCCTAAGGTCCACTTGACTTCGCATTCCAGGATGTCTGGCTCTAGGTGAATGATCACACCACTGTGGTTTTCTGGGTCATGAAGATCTGGGTCATACAGTGTATTCTTAGAAAAAATACATTTCTGGGTCATGAAGTGTATTCTTGCCACTTCTTCTTAATATCTTCTGTTTCTGTTAGGTCCATACCATATCTATCCTTTATCTGTAAGAATGTTACATAGATGATAAAAATCACGTGGGCAGGCACACGATGTCAGGAGTGGATATTGATCTGTTAACTCGGGATACTCTCCCGTCTATCCGTGGGCTTTGGAAAGAACTCGTTTCTCTGTTTCAGGTAAAGCTTGAGAGCAACTTTGCCTCAATCGTGTTTGCCATCATGGTGCTGGAGGGGCTTGGGCGCTCACTGGACCCTAAACTGGACATCCTGGAGGCAGCAAAGCCCTTCCTTCTAAAAGGACTAGTGACCTCCCGCTGATAGCAGCAGTGGGGGCTTCCTCTCGGAACAAGAGGCCGCTCCCAACAGCCTCTCCTGTGGCAGCTTGGACATCCTAGCACTGGGGTTGTGGGGGGCCTGCCCACACACAACCCACTTGCCCACCCTGGTTTGGTTTCAAGCATCTGTTTCCAAAGATCTGGGATTCCTGGGGAAGTAAAAGGAGGAAGGGTCCTGACAGCTCAGGCACGGAAGCGGGGCCTGGTGTCAGAGAAACTGTTACAGGGAAAACATTCTCTGGGGGAGGACAAATAAACTTAGTTATTTTGTTTTCTGTTTTTTTCTCTTCTCTTCTTAACCTCTGTACTCCTGGATCAGGTTGGTCTTCCTGGTCCTTTCCAGACTCTGATATTTAGGTTAGAAAATGTCACAGAATCCTGTAGACCCATGGTTTCCAAATTTTGGGGCAGCATGGCACATACCTTTCGAGATCTTAGTTTCCTGAGCAGGGATTGAACCCATGCCCTCAGCACCGAGTCCTAACCACTAAACCCCCAGGGAATCCCCCCAAGTATTTTGTGTTGTTTTTTTGTTTTGTTTTTTTTCCCCTCAAATGTTTTGATTATGTGCCCTGTTGGTAAAGGGTTGCATATATTTATATATACATTCACATATAATTTATTTACAAGATTTATACAGGTTCTACCATCACCAGCAAATCTCTGAAGACACAGCTTATACTTAGGGCACGTTTCACTGTATCTCAAATTATCCTTTTGATAATTAAAATCTTTTTTGCCAATCTTGCTAAATTTTATTATAAGGTAAAAGAAAAAAAAAACAAAACAATGATCAATGGTTAATGTGACATACTAGAGAAAGGAACAGAGTCAGCTCCACTATTTTTCCTAAAGTTTCCCTGTGCTCACATATTAGCATTTAGATACTGGTTTTTCTGAGCATTCTACAGAGCTAATTTTGGTTAATATTAACAAATAGATAATATACTCAGTACATTCCTGTTAGAGCTTCCCTGGTGGCTCAGACGCTAAAGAATCTGCCTGTAATACTGGAGACCCTGGTTCAATCCCTGGATCAGGAAGATCCCCTGAAGAAGGGCATGACAGCCCACTCCAGTATTTTTGCCTGGGGAACCCCATGGACAGAGGAGCCTGGGGAGGCTATAGTCCATGGTGTCACAGAGAGCTGGACATGACTAAGTGGCTAACACTTTTACGTCCTGTTAACCAGGACTTGAAATTCGCAGTAGCACCCAGCAACACTTCAGCAGTGAAGGAAAACAGGGGCGGCCATTGCCTGACCCTCTGCGCTGGGCCAGCACACAGGCCATTCTCTCAAAGCTGCTCTGACACGTGGCTGGCCCGCATGGACTTAGAGCATCCCAGGGTCAGTTTGTAGAGTGGATATTAATAAAGCTTAATTTCTTAATTTTGTTTGATGTTTTCTCCTGCATCCAGTGGATTCCCCTGCTTATTTTGGAGACTGCTCTAGACAGTGAGGGGAAAGTCAAGCCTTCCTGCTCTTTGAGTCCTGCTGTGACCACAGGACTAGATTCTCCCATTCTTTCCTTCTTAAGGATAAAGTTCCTGTCTTTTAGGGAATAACTGAGAACAGAAGTTATCTTTAGATGTTGGACAGAGATTCCCTTGGTGCAGTTTTTTTTTTTTTTTAGAGGGGTGGAGATGTTATTGGCACTTCCCAAGTCTTGAGGGTAGGGCATTTGAGTCAGGCAGTGAGGGCTTGGGGGCTCCAGGTAATCCTGTTCAGCTCCCTCCTCATGGGCAAACCAGCCAGACATTCAGCCCTTTGTGCCAAATGCACATGCATTTGTGCTGTGGGACAAGAGACGGAGGCACCAACACAGAGCAATATCTCCCTGAACGAACACCAGCACCCCTGAACCTTTCTTGAAAGCCAGTGGATTCCATCAACTTACTGTGGTAATCATTAGTTATCTCTCACTGCATACACACTACCCACAAATACAGCAGTTTAATACCTGGTAGTCTCTGCAGGTCAGAAATGTAGGCGAAGCTTGGTGGGTCCTCTGCTCAGTCTGGCACGGCTACAAGCATCTTGGGGCTCCCCTGGGGTAGGTCTGAATTCAGGCTTACTCATGTTGTTCCTTGTGGGCTGCTGGACCGAGGCCCTCAGTAGCTCAGGAGCCATTATAGCAGCAACAGAAAATGAACACAGGCTGAATTGAAGAGAAAAATGGTTATTAATGGCTGTGCTTTAATATATGGGTAACTTGCTGATTTTTAAAATAAGCATCTTAAAAAGGCTAAACTTGATTTATACATTCATCTTCATAAGAAGAAAACACTACTTCTTGGGTGTAAGTAGATAAAGGGGCAGTGGGGTGTCACTTGGAAGGGAGATCCCAGTTTAATCCCTCCAAAGTAGAAAGAACAAGGTTCATTTCTGTGTTAAAACTGCTGGAAAGATAAGTTCCTTTCTTCTTTTGGAGACGTAGAGGGAAAGGGCGATCAAGCAAGCTTTAAACGTAGAATATTAGGGAATTCCCTGGCGGGCAGTGGTTAAGACTCAGTGCTTTCACTGCCATGGTCCATGTTCAATCCCTGGTTGCAAAAGTAAGATTCCAAGAGACATGTGTGCAGCCAAAATAAATAAATAAAGAACAAAAGTAGAAAATTAAATAAACATGAAGCCTTGTGAACTAGTTTTGTTTTTTCCTTCCTCATTCCCCCGCAGTGTGCTTTTCTGAGAATCAAAAAGAGGGCCATTGTGCAACCTGCAAAAGGCAGTCAGGGATATTTGCCCTTGGAATTTTTAGAACATGTCTGCAACACAAACATGCGTTGCTGTTACACAAAATAGTGTACTGATTGGGACCCTAAACTTTTCATAGTAAAAAAAATCAGAATAAATGATGCAAAACGTTAGAGCTAAGGACCCCACAGATGGTCTACAGAACAATATTGTTTTAAATACAAGCCAGCATTAAAGTTAAAAGTTTTTGTTTTGTAATTGAGCAAGAAAGATGGGGGGCGGTAAGTGAATTTTAGTTTACCTGAAGAGCTTCTGCAGCCAGGAAAATATTGATAAAGTAATAAAAAATTGCTGAGTACATGCTGTGGGCCAGGTACTCTCTTGAATGGCTGATGAAGGGTACTGAGACCTGGAGAAGTGACTTGTCCAAATGGACAGAGCTAACCATTGGTAGAGCTGAGGCTGAATTCCAGATCTTCAGACTATCAAGTTCTATGGAGTGTTTTTGTTTAAGCTGGCTTTTTTTGTTTGTTTGGTTTTTGTGGCCTAGGAATCACAGCATTGTTCTTTCCTAGGAGCAAGGCAGGCAGCTCATAATATGGGCAGAGAGCTCTCTTTGGAAGGATGGAAGACCCTGCTCTCCCCATTCATGAACATCTCTTAATGGTTTGTGCATGTACTAGGGAAGGGTAAATAGTGAATGGTAGTCCCAGAGAAAGCCACACTATTGCGTATCAGCTGGAAAGTCAACTTGCACCCAGAAAACAGTACATTCTTTCCTACAGTTTATATACTTAGAAGTTAGGACAGGAGAAGGCAGGAGTGGGGAGGGATAGCAGGTGGATTTGGGGAGGGGCATGAGTTCTACAGGGCCAGAGGGTCAATCAGTAAGTTCTGCAGAAAGGTGTGTTGTTTGCTAAGTCGTGTCCAACTCTGCGACCTCTTGGACTGCAGTACTCCAGGCTTCCCTGTCCTTCACTGTCTCCCAGAGGAAGCCTTTCTCCAGGGAGAGGGGTTCCTAGCTACTGGGCACATGGAGGCCCATATCTTGCCACAGGAGTGTCAGTTATATTCAATACACTCAAATCCCTAAATTCAGGTCTATGTTTCTCTCCATAAATTTCCAATTTTTCATGCTTATCACTCAGTGTGAAGTCTTCAGTGCTTGGCAGGTGATCCATTTCAAATAGAAATCTCCAAAGTGTGAGGCTGGCAGGTTAAGTTTATAAAAATCGAGAATTCTTAGGAAAACTATAACCCATAAGTTGGGACACTAAGAATTTGGGAACTGGGGTTCTCAAGGCTGGAGAAAGGGGTTCTTCAGCTCCCCAAAGTTTGGGAAATTTGGAGTTCATCCAGGACTTAACTGAAGGCAATATTAAGAGACAAACGCCAAGCATCCAGGGCTGGCTCAGGATCCTGGGATCGGGAGCGCCGCGTATATTGGGGGCCTGCTAAAATGCAGATTCCTTGGCCCTATCCAGCCATAATAGCTGGGGTCGGACTCCGGGGATTCTGATACCTCCAGTCCTGGTGCTGACATTTGAGACTCATGGGCTGCGGGTTGGTTATCAAGCTCAGGTTTGCAGAACAGCCGTATAACGATGAAGGCTTTAAAGAAATCGTTGAGCCTTTGCAGGGGACTAGCTTTGGGAACGGAGAAGGCAATGGCACCCCACTCCAGTACTCTTGCCTGGAAAATCCCATGGCTGCAGTCCATGGGATCGCGAAGAGTCGGACACGAATGAGCGACTTCACTTTCACTTTTCACTTTCACGCATTGGAGAAGGAAATGGCAACCNGTGAGTCTGGGTGAACTCCGGGAGATGGTGATGGACAGGGAGGCCTGGTGTGCTGCGATTCATGGGGTCGCAAAGAGTTGGACACAACTGAGCGATTGAACTGAACTGAACTGATAATTATAAAATAATAGCACCAATACTTGTTGAATGAATATTTATATGAGTGCCTAATTTATGACCATGCACCATTATCCCTCCTCCATTCTCTTTCCCTCCACACTCTCAAGATACAATGATTTTTCAATACTTTAGCCATGCACTCCCTTATTTCTTTGCAAATGCTATTGTTTCTTCCTGAAATACTCTTTCCCACAGCCCCTTTCTACTGTTATTTCTTCCCCAAAAGCTTTTCCTAACCACTCTAGTCTTAGTTAGGTATCCTTTCTCTGTATTTCCTCTACCAGAACACTTAACACCACCCATTGTTTCACAATTACCAGTTTACCTCCGTGTACTTCTTATTTAACTACATCATGTCATGAGGACAGTGGACATGACCATCTCATTCATACTGTCTTCTCAGCAAGAGCACAGTGCCTGGCACAAACAGGCATTTATTTGATGAATGAACAAGAAAACAGAAGCTGTGGAAATACATAAGAATGCTGACAAACCATATAATGAATGAAGAGGCAGAAGGGTCAGAGTGAGGGGAAAAAAAGCTAGGAAAAAAACTAGAGAAAGAGTCAGAGGATAGCTTGGAGAAAGTGTCAAAAAAGAATAGTCTTGGAAGCGGATGCCCCAAAATGAAAATGCCTCATTTAGTTCGAATAAGAAAAACTGGAAAAAATGTATTTATTTGATGTGACAAAAGATATTTCTTGATATCTTTACCAAGGAAGTATCAAGGGAGTGATGGGGATAGAAGCCAGAAGGAAAAGAGTTGACGACCAAATGGAAGTGAAGAAATAAATGCAGTGTAAGCAGAAATATAGACTACTATTTCACAAAGTCCTTGCAAGGAGATAAAAAAGAATACTTAAGGAGACAGGGCCAAATAATTGGTTTATGTTATTTTATTGTGTGGAAGAAGAAATATGTAGGCTTGACAGTATAAGGAAAACAGCCAGTAACAAAGAAAAGTTTGAAGATCCAAGAAAAAACATACAGAAGAGATTTAATTAAAACACTACCACCTTATCTGACAACTGTGAAGTCACAACTGAATTTCCAAAAGAATGCTTGCGTGCTAATAGACGGTTATGGGACAATTAGATGGTGAAGTTGAAATCAGTGTTTCAGTGAATATAATAAAACAGTTTTCTAGGGCATTGTTATAGAATTATACTACTATAAGGAATTTGCTTTCTAACTTTCTTTTTAAGTATAATTTCTTTTAGAATTGTATTATCATGTGCCACAGCAATTCCAGAGAAACTGTAAACAGTTTGACAACTACTACTATGAAGAAACAAAAAACATAATAAAAAATAATGAAAAACAAGAGATTGCCATGCCCTCCTCCAGGGGACCTTCCCAACCCAGGGATTGAACCCAGGTCTCCCACATTGCAGGCAATTCTTTACCGTCTCAGTCACCAGGGAAGCCCATGAATATTGGAGTGGGTAGCCTATCCCTTCCCCAGGGCCTCTTCCTACTCAGGAATCAAACCAGGGCCTCCTGCATTGCAGGCAGATTCTTTACCAGCTGAGCTACTAGGGAAGCCCATGAAGAAAAAAAACGTTAATAATAAATAATGAAAAACAAGAGTTGAAAACTATTAAAGCAAAGTAGTACGTCACAGAGTCAAGTCCCGGTGCCTTAGCATTTCTTCTACTAACCTGAAAGAAAAAGAAAATAGAAAAAGAAGAAGACCCAAACAAATTTTTGAGATAAATAAGCAAAAGTTGCTTTTTCATGAAGATGGCACCAAAAGTGAAGAAGGAAGCCTTTGCTCCTCCCTGCCAAATGGCAACCCACTCTAGTACTCTTGCCTGGAAAATCCCATGGATGTAGGGGCCTGGTAGGCTGTAGTTGATGGGGTCACTAGGAGTCGGACACGACTGAGTGATTTCACTTTCACTTTTCATTTTCATGCATTGGAGAAGGAAATGGCAACCCACTCCAGTATTCTTGCCTGGAGAATCCCAGGACGGGGGAGCCTGGTTGGGCTGCCGTCTCTGGGGTCACACAGAGTTGGACGTGACTGAAGCGACTTAGCAGCAGCAGCCAAAGCCAAAGCCAAAGCAAATGCTCTGAAGGCAAAGAAAGCAATGGTGAAAGGCATCCACAGCCACTGCTGCTGCTGCTGCTGCTAAGCTGTAGCTAAGGCCAACACCTTGATGAAGCTTGACGAAGAGAAGAAGGCCTATGTCTGAACGGCTCCTGACGATGATGCTTTGGGTGTTGCCAACAAAACTGAGATCATTTAAACTGAGTCCGGCTGGTTAATTCCAAATATAAAAGTTTTCACTATTAAAAAAAAAGAGAGAGATAAAAAACTGAGGGACTTTGAAGGGAGCACTTCAAAGTGCTCAAAGATAATTCAATTATTTCTTTTAGGCAGTGGCTGTGTGGAGAAGGAAACAGCAATCCACTCCAGTCTTCTTGCCTGGAGAATGCCAGGGACAGAGGAGCCTGGTGAGCTGTAGTCTATGGGGTCGCACAGGGTCGGATACGACTGAAGCGACTTAGCAGCAGCAGCAGCAGCAGTGGCTGTGCTCTAGAAGTAAATGCTTAAGAGGCATGTATGAAATCCTTCTATATCTATTAATGTTTAAAGGGCCAATTACATACAGGAATTAGGGATTAAAACTCAAGGTACGAAACTTCTAATACTAGAGGTTGTCAATATTACTATTAAACAAAAATACATGAATTTTCATTTGACTTCGATCAGAAAGTCAATATCAAGAGACACTATGGTTATTAGGTATTTCCAATATTATTATAATCATTTTTGCATGAAGTGGGGTAGGGAGGAAGGAGAAAACCACAAGGTTACACAGAAATGTATAAAAGCAGTATGATCCTTGTGTCAGGATACCAATATTGTTTACAATAAATAAGAGGTAAGTAGCATGTCATAATGAAAGAGCAAAGGCAGTGAGAACTGGGCTTTCATTACAGCTCTATCTACCTTCTGACTTTAGACAAGTTACTCATCATAGTAAGCCCTGACTGCCTCATTTATAATATGACAGTAAGCTTATGACATCTATTTATCTTGCAGAGTTGTGAGTACTAGCAATAATGTATACAACACACCTAAAACAAACTGTCCAGCACAATGTAGGCATACAATGATTATTATGCTGACAAATAATTAACTCAACCAGAAGTAATTTACTGTGAGCCAAGGATACAAAAATAAAATAAGACAAAAAGGTCCCTGTCTGTAAGGAATTTTTCTGTAATGAGAGAAACAGGAAAACAAGAAATCATTTTTAACAATTCAAAGTGGGACGAATGCTATGAAGAAGTCAAATAAGAATCTGTAATAAAGAACAAAGTGGAAACTACTATAAGAGAAGACAGCCAGGGAAGGCCTCTCTGAAAGGTTCCTGGGTATAAGTGAATCAGCAACTCAAAAAGAGCAGAAAGAGAAGTAAAATCATCTGAGGAAACAACATGTACAAAAGTCCACAGGCAGGAAAAGACGTGCTTGTTTGAGTAACCAAAAGGTGCACAGTGTGGCAAAAGCAGAGTAACCAAGAGAATGTGCTTCCTAGATGAGATAAGGTAGGGATGGTAGAGGGCAGCTCTTGCAGGACCTTGGCATCCTTGATAAGGTCAATACAGTGTTTGTTAAACGGACGGAAAAATGAACAGAAGTACGAAACAGAATTCAAACTTCATACAAACAACACAAGGCAGGAATACCTAATGATGTGGCCAGCACCTTTAAAAAAAAACAAAAATAAAAACAAGGAAGTACTACTTATTCAAATCAGTTCATTTTTTAGGGAAGCGAAACAAAGTAAAAATACAGAAATAATTACTATCATCCTAGTAAAGCTAAAAATACAAATGTGAGGGTAAACAAGAGCTAAACACACACTAACAACACAGTACTACACCTGTTTCCTCAACCTAAAATCTCCCAACCTAAAATGTGCCAGAAGTTTAAGTGTGAACTGGTTATAATCTATAGCTATCTCTGCTGCTGCTGCTGCTGCTGCTGCTAAGTCGCTTCAGTCGTGTCCGACTCTGTGTGACCCCATAGACGGCAGCCCACCAGGCTCCGCTGTCCCTGGGATTCTCCAGGCAAGAACACTGGAGTGGGTTGCCATTTCCTTCTCCAATGCATGAAAGTGAAAAGTGAAAGTGAAGTCACTGAGTCGTGTTCAACTCTCAGCAACCCCATGGACTACAGCCCACCAGGCTCCTCTGTCCATGGGATTTTCCAGGCAAGAGTACTGGAGTGCGGTGCCAATGCCTTCTCCGTAGCTATCTCTACCCAAGTTTATAAACTTTGTTACAAAGGGAGCCACAGCTGCTAAAATTACATGTATTCATTGAGGGATTACCAGGAGCCACTGAGTTATGGAGATACTAATTGGAGCTCATAACACAAATAAAAGTCATAATTTCTGCCCTCAAATGGGTATGCATTGAGGAGGTTGTTATGGATATGAGACATTCCCCGAGCATTATTTTTTTCATTCCAAAGGCAATCAAGTGAATATTCATGACCATTTTAAAATTACTAATTTCACTTTGAAATGCACAGCTTTTCTTTCTGCAGGTCTTACACTTTCTACAGCACATACCTGGAGGGCAAAAGTGTTCTGTCTGACCTGCAGTGTTCTAAAACATTCTGAATTAGTAGTCAACATTTAATAATGGGATTTTACATAATCCAGATTTCTGGCTTCTCTTGACAAATCACAAGACCTGGCAACATTAAGTATATATTCCCACAAGGAAAACTTTTAGTGTGACTTCCAGTTACTCAAAGTACCACCCTGCCAATTTCACTGCTTTACATTACATCAAGTCCTGTAGGCATCTGAGTTTTCAATCTCTACACTAGGAGTTTTATGACTGAGATTTTCTTGTGAAATGAAAGGAGGGAAAAACAAAAGATAAATCTTTCCTGAAGAAACTTTTCAAGAGCTTAAAGACTAAAATGCTGATCTCAATTTTCTTGATCATACGGATGATCTTGATCCCTCTCCAGGGGCAAATTTAAGGAGAAGGAAACTGTATATGAGAGTCAAGGGCTGGGAAGTACCTGATCTTCCAAAGTGTGAAATAAAGATGCAGTACCAAAACACTTCATATTTTTTTAAAAAGGTAGAGACTTTTACAGAACTTAATAATCTGATTTTTAGAGTTTATTTAGTCTACTTTCTTATTTTATAGGTATAGAAACTACCTATATAAGTCATAGATACCTAAACTTCATGTATATAGGGCCAAAGGTTAAGAATTTGCCCCAAATCAGATAGCTAACAGCTAAATCAGAATTAGAAAGCAGTCTCAAAACCAATAGTTCATTTTTTAACATTTACCAAACATCTAATATTTATAAGGCTCCATGCAAGATAATAAAGACATAAACATGTACAATAGTACTTTTAATATATTGCTTTTTCACTTTCTTTTTTGTTAATATTTTTATAGAATTTTAAAGAACTCCTAAAGGCTACTTTCAAAAAAAACCAAACAAACCTACTTCCTATACCCTGAAGAATAGAAAGCTGGTACTCAAACAAATACATGTATGTGCATATTCATAGCATGTGACTAGCAGCGCTACTCACAAGAGATAAAAGGTAGAAACAACCTGCACGGCCATCAGAAAATAAATGGATAGGACTTCCCTGATGACTCAGTGCTAAAGAATCCACCTGCCAATGCAGGAGGAGACAAGGCTTCAATCCCTGATCCCGGAAGATCTCACATGCCACAGAGGAACTAAGCCCACAAACCACAACTATTTTGAGTCTGTGCTCTACAGCCCAGAAGCTGCAACTGCTGAAGTCCACCTGTACTAGAGCCCATGCTCTGCAACAAGAGAAGCCACTGACATGAGAAGCCCGTGTACTGTGACTAGAGAGTAGCCCTTATTCGCCGCAACTGGAGAAAAGTCTGCTCAGCAACGAAGACCCAGCACAGTCAAAAATAAATAAATAAACAAAATTTTTTAAAAAATATATGAACGGACAAAATACATTGTGGTATCCATACAACGGAATAGTATTCACCCATAAAAAATAATTAATAAGTACTAATAGATGCTACAAGGTGGATATATCTTGAAAACACACTAAGTGAAAGAAGGTCAGGCACAGAAGGTCACATGTTGTATGCTTCCACTTACGTTAAGTAACCAGAAGGACAAATCCATAGAGAAAGAATATAGACTGGTGGTTACCAGCAGCTAGGGAGAGGGAGAGGGAGGGAACAACTGTTTAATGAGTACGAGGTTTCCTCTGGGGGTGGTAAAAATATGTGAGCTAGATACAGAGAGAGCGGTTGCCTAACACTGTGAACTGCTCACTTTAAAATGGTTAATTCATGTGAATTTCATATCAATAAAGACATTTTAAAGAACAATTCCTTATCTGACCACCTAATACAAAGTAACTGCTCTTCCTATTCGGACAAAACAAAAACAAAACAAAAAGTCCCACATCCATGTAACCACCTATTAGGTACCCAAATGCAGTGCTAAATGTTTTAAATATAAATTATTCCAGCAAATCTCACACAACAACCAGGACAGATAAATCTACCATAGGGGAAAGGAGAGGCAGTTTCATTACCAAATGAGTACCACCTGAATGCCAGTTATACTGCTTGCTACAAGGTACCACTGAACAACTTACTTTTAGCCTGTTTTCTGAACTGTAAAATAGATGAGTTACGATGTTACCTATCCTTCAGAGGGTCCTTCTAAGGACTAAATGAGATAATTCAAGAATTTAATGACCCAATATAAACAAATGGGATCTAATTAAAATTAAAAGCTTCTGCACAACAAAGGAAACTATAAGCAAGGTGAAAAGACAACCCTCTGAATGGGAGAAAATAATAGCAAATGAAGCAACTGACAAACAACTAATCTCAAAAATATACAAGCAACTTATACAGCTCAATTCCAGAAAAATAAACGACCCAATCAAAAAATGGGCCAAAGAACTAAATAGACATTTCTCCAAAGAAGACATACGGATGGCTAACAAACACATGAAAAGATGCTCAACGTCACTCATTATCAGAGAAATGCAAATCAAGACCACAATGAGATACCACTTCACACCAGTCAGAATGGCTGCGATCCAAAAGTCTGCAAGCAATAAATGCTGGAGAGGGNATACACATCTAGATGTGTATAAGAGACAGCAAGAACAGACAATCCTGAAAGTATACACATCACAGAAGCAGACCTTAATAGAGAAATATGTTCTAAGCTCTGCATAAATGATGCTTTGAAAAGGACTTAGAGGGCTGAAATAAATGCAAACACTGAAAATTAAAATCTGTAAGGAAAAATTTAAAAGATGGTATCATAAAAGTTTCATTTAGTTACAACGTTCTAATACATGAAGCTTCCTATTTTAACATTTTGTTAAATTATATAATTGATAAAAAATTATATAATTGATAAAAGACATATAAAAGATACATCATTATAGAAAATTGGGATTATTTTTTAAGTATCAATGAGAAAATAAAGCCACTTCAAATCCCAGTTCTCAGAGATAACCATTCTAACATTTTAATCTATTTCCTACTGGACTTTCTTTAATAAAATTGGGATCATAATTTTATATTTTCCTTAACATTCATCATGGACATTTTCTTTGATCAATAAGTATTCTTTGAATACATGATTTATAGTAATAGATTTAGTTTCATTAATATTTACTAGATAAAAGATAATGAAGATTTCTTTACCTTTCCTAACATAGAAAAGGAAATTCTAATATTAAATTGCATCCAGAAGGATTTTAATTAGCTAAATTAAAAAAAAATTATTCTTAGTTAGAAAAAAAGGCTTTATGCTTTAAATGCCTTTCATTAAACAAACTGGAAAGCTAAAGCTTAGAGTTCTACAACTACAATTAGTAGCAGAACAAGGATTTGAATCAAAAGCCTAGTAAGCATTTAACCAAAACATTACAGATGACCTGGGTGTGGTTTTATCTAATTACAAATGGGTAGTCTCCTTTAGTTGCTCCATTCTCAAGATAAAGCTAACAGATGCACCTCTGAAGAAAACTCCTTGAAATTTAACAATAGAACAAATTTTAAAATAAAACACAAATTTAAGTGGGTAGACTAGAGCTCACCATAGAGAAAATACTACATAAGTATTAGCTATTATCACTCACAGAAAATAATCATACTAGTGCAGAAAAAAATTGTACGGTATGTTTAAAACAGTTAAAAAAATAAAACAGTGATGTTTGTAACAGTTAAAAAATAAAATAAAAGCCGATCAAAGATTAGTTGATTTAAGTATATTTTGTTATTACATTATGGAATACAGTCAGCCCTCTGTATCCCCAGGTTCTAAATCCTCGGATTCAACCAACAGCTACAGGCTGGCAACTATTTACATAGCACTTACATTGTATTAGATATTATTAAATAAACTTAAGAGATGATTTCAAGTATACGGGAGGATGTGCATAGGTTATATGCAAATACTAGCCATTTTACACAAGGACTACAAATTTTGGTATCCCCAGAGGTCCAATCCAGGATTGAACCAATCCCTGGTGGATACTAAGGAACTAGTATTGAAGCTATTGTGATAGTTATAATAGATCAATACATAATAATATAAGGAAGCAGATAAGAAAACAGGATGTACTATATCTCATTTATGCAGAAATATACAATAAGAACAAATAATGTAAAGTAGATGGGGCTTCCCTGGTAGCTCAGTGATATTAAAGAATCCACCTGCCAATGCAGGAGATGCGGGTTCAATCCCTGGTTCAGGAAGAGGCCCTGGAGAAGGAAAGTGCAACTCACTTCAGTATTCTTGCCTGAAATATCCCATGAAGAGAGGAGCCTGACGGGCTACAGTCCATGAGATCACAAAGAGTCAGGCACAACTTAGCAACTAAACAAACATACATAGTATAGAGAGAGACGTCTGAAAGAATAATTAACATATTAATGGTGGTCATATAGAGATACAACAGAATTTCATGTAATTTGTTGTTTTATATCTTTCTATATTTAAAAAATTCAAGATAAATAAATATGTAAATACTCATTATATAGATTAAATATAACGCAGTATCAACAGGGAAAAGAAACACAAAATGAAAAAGACCAATGGAGAATAACTTCAAGGAATAGATGGTTGTGGGTTGTGTCTTGAGAATTTCTTTATCCAGCCCTTATTGCTTTTCTAACATATTCATTCTATTAATCTTGTACAATCCTCAATAACCCTAACCACTCATCTTCAATAACACTAACCATTCATCTTCCTGAATCACAGCGTCTAAGTTTCAATGGAGAAAATAAAAACAAACAGATTAGTACCACTATGAATTCATTATCTTCAAAGTAGCTCAGGAAGTCTTGTTTGTTTTTTGTTTTATTTTTTGGCCAAGCCACACGACTTGCAGGATCTTAGTTCCCCAACCGAGGATTAAAGCTACATCCTTGGCAGTGAAAGCATGGAGTTCTAACCACTGGATCACCAGAGGGTTCCCTCAGCTCTCCCATCTTAAAGCCACCAACTCATATCTATCATTCTTGGTAAATGAGTGTTCATTGCTCCACAAAGAAAACAGGCAGGCTATAAGACACGAGTTCCCCACATTCTTCTTTCCCAGATACAAATTATCCTTACCTTTGTCCCTTTAGGTCCAAGAGAAGACGCAATCCTGTGTACTAGATTCCTTTTTCCTTCCTTAGTTCTTCAAAAGTTTCTTCTATTAATAAATTCCTATTCTTTATCTTCAACTCCCTAATTCCACAAAATTCCTATTCCTATTGTATCTCTTTCTAGTTTCCAACTTCGCTTCCCTTCACAACCATGCGTAGTACAACAGTGGTCTTCACTAGCTGCCTCCACTTCCTCCACTTACATTTATTACTCAACCTACTACTACTTGGCTTTTGTTCCCACCAGTCCATCAAAATTTCTGTCACCAATAAACTCCAATAAAACTGACTTATTTGCAACTTCTGACTCTATTACCGGTAACGCCTCTCTCCATTATCATTTGTTTCTCTTCTTCCCTCTTTGATTCTTCTTTAGTCTACTAGTTTTTCCATTCCTCTTAAATATTTTGAGTGTTTTGCCCTGGGAAATGAATTTTCAACCTTCTTCTTTCTTATTTTCCTTTCTTATTAATTTCAACTTCAACCATAACTTCAATGATATTCATAAATTGATAACTATCAATGTTTACCTTCAGTTCCAGACTGTTAGATATAAATACTGACTAGTATCTTCATTTGGATACTTATATAGACATTTCATCATTAGTATGTCTAAAGCCAATCTGTTTATTTACTTTACCCTCCCATAAATCTTTTACCCTCTTGTTAAAAGAGAACTCCATTTTTTCAGTCTGCTCAGTTCAAAAAACATGGTCATCATCTTTCAACTTACCTTCTTCTCTCACACCCTACACCTAATCTTTAAGCAATTCCTGTCCACTTTTCCTACAAAATATATTGAGAACTCTTACATTTCTTGCTACATCCACTACTACCATCCTGATTTAACTGTCTCACCTGGACTGTTATCTACATTGCATGCTGAATAATCCATTTAAAACAATCCATTTAATTCAAAGAAATAACTGGAAAATAAAAACACACACAAAACCTAATTCACATCACTCCTTAGCTCCCATGTGAAAGTAAAACCTGAAGTCCTTATGTGATCTCAGCACCTTAACATCTTTCTCATTTTATCTCCTGCAACTCTTCTCCTTATCCACTCTGCTCCAGCATACTAGCCTCCTACCTAAAGTTTCTTGAACATGCCAAGCACCTTCCTAATCTCAAACCCTCTGAACTTAACCATTCCTCCATCTGGAAAATTCTTTCCCTAGATATTACTATAGCTGTACTCCCTCAATTCCTTCAGGTCCATCTACAAATGAAGCCCAAGTTCTTTGAGGCACTCCTGCTGCTGCTGCTAAGGCACTTCAGTCGTGTCCGACTCTATGTGACCCCATAGACGGTAGCCCACCAGGCTCCCTCGTCCCTGGGATTCTCCAGGCAAGAACACTGGAGTGGGTTGAGGCACTCCTACCACCTTATATAAAATACCACCCACTACTTGGATGCAATCTCAAAAATGACAGAATGACCTCTGTTCGCCTCCAAGGCAAACCATTCAATATCACAGTTATCCAAGTCTATGCCCCGACCAGTAATGCTGAAGAAGCTGAAGTTGAACGGTTTTATGAAGGCCTACAAGACCTTTTAGAACTAACACCCAAAAAAGATGTCCTTTTCAGTATAGGGGACTGGAATGCAAAAGTAGGAAGTCAAGAAACACCTGGAGTAACAGGCAAATTTGGCCTTGGAATGGGGAATGAAGCAGGGCAAAGACTAATAGAGTTTTGCCAAGAAAATGCACTGGTCATAGCAAACACCCGCTTCCAATAACACAAGAGAAGACTCTACACATGGACATCACCAAATGGTCAACACCAAAATCAGACTGATTATATTCTTTGCAGCCAAAGATGGAGAAGCTCTATACAGTCAACAAAAACAAGAGCAGGAGCTGACTGTGGCTCAGATCATGAACT
>SJYX01022809.1:123301-193627 GCA_006410675.1 Oreotragus oreotragus | reverse complement strand
CTGTTTTCAACTATCAGGATACTGTGACTTTTACTGTACAAAAAAAACACAAGACATATGTAATAACTGTATAAAATGTCACTAGTTGACTATGGTACTTCTATCACATTTATTAAGCTTTCTGTGATACTTGAGGGTCTCTTCACTTCATCTGTGCCATGCTAATTCAGGTTCTTAACATATCCAGCCTTGGTTTACCACATCTTTCACTGTTATACCTCTTCTCTAGCTTATTCGCCCCTTCCCCAATCTCTAGCTCTATGATCCAGCTGTACTGAATTTCTTTCAATTCTCCAACATACGCATCTCAATATTTTCCAATATGATATTCTCCCCTTCACCTAAAACATTCTTCCTCCAACAAAGTCCCTTCACCTTTACCTGATGAATTTTTATCATTTCAGAACTGAGTCTGGATTTCACCTTATATCAAAAGCCCCTCTCAGATTCCCTGGCACACTGGCACCTTCTCATGTCCTAACTCATCAATCTGTATTTATTTCCCTTTTCAGAGCACTTAAACATACTATTTTCAATGTATTATTTGTTAGTCTGTTTCCCCCACCAGAAGACAAGCTAAGTTAGGGTAAGAATCACATTTTTTTTCTTTTACTATTACATCTGCAGTCAGTTGGTAAATACATGTTATTAGCCAAGACTACAGGGGAAAAAAAAAAGAACCCATCAGAAGTCAGAATATGTTAATATGTTAATCAGCTCTTCTACTGATTAACAGTGCAATCTTAGACAAGTCTCTCAATCATCTGGGGTTTTTCTTTTATTATCTATAAGATGCGGATGATAACTATACCTCCCAGGTGCAAAAAGATTAAATGAAGTAATGTATATCAAAGTGCTCTACAAAGCCGTGGGCCAGGTGTAACACGACACGAGTGTAAGTTGTCTACTTGTCCATTCTCCAACAACAGAAATAATCCTACTTGTTTATCATTACATTTTACATCGGTCTATTAAAGTTAAAAGGGGAGAAGGAAATGGCAACCCACTCCAGGACTCTTGCCTAGAAAATCCCACGGATGGAGGAGCCCGGTGTCCATGGGGTTGCAGAGTATACATATATCCCCTCCCTGTTGAGCCTTCCTCCTACCCGTAATTTCTATTTTAGTCTGCAGTTCTTTGATGATTAAAGTTTGATACTTCATAAGTTCAAAAAAAAAAAAAAAAGTTGAGCAAAGCAAAAAAAAATAATAATAAAATAAAGTTAAAAGGAACTTTTCTTTAAACGAAATCAGATTTGCAAGATATACTAGAAGCAGAATGGTTCTTATTCCACCTCTTAGCAGTTTCAACTAACAAGCAGTAGATTTTTCTGAACCTGTTAGTCAAGTGCTAAAAGGTTAATGAACAACTAGAAAGAAAAGGATAAATTCAGCCCTCTAACAGCTACAGCTGAAAATAGCACCTGGGGGTAAAAGTTCTAACATAAAAACAGGTTAAAATACAAGTTTTTTTTTTTTAATTAAAAAATGCTGATAATCTTATATTCTTACACTGTACCAAAACTGGCATAGTTTCATATAATAATAATAAACTCAATTCAATTAATTTCCTGTTTCCTTTTTCTCATCCTATTCTACACACCTACCAGTTTTAGAATTATATTTATATATGTATTCTCAAAATTACTTTGTTAAAAATGTAACTGTGCTGAAATATTAGAGGTGAATTAAAGTTTTTCTGATGGCAAATGCCATTTCAATCTCCTCCATAGGTATTTCACTATAACATCTTCTAGAGAGACAGACAGATACAGAAACTTGGTAAAAAAATTTTTTTAAATCATATTTTAAAAAACTTGACCAATTAAAATAAAATTCTGACTATGATTTGTTGTTTAAGGACTTCCTTGGCAGTCCAGTGGTTAAGATTCCATGCTTTCACTGCAGGTGGCATGAGTTGGATCCCTGGTCAGGGAACTAAGATATTGCACACTGCAGAAAGATTTGTTTAGTGCATTTGTTCATATTTAGTAAAGGTATACACATAATCTATAATATTCAAAACACACGGGTAATCTAAAACTAGTTTATTCATTTTGGACACTAATATAACTAAAAAATGTAGTTAAATCTGGCATTTTCTCAACTCTCCACAAAAAAATAAAATAATAATTTTTAATTTTAAAAATGTCTGCTAAATGCTGATTTCAGTGTTCAAGACTGACATCTGGAGTCACATATCCTGTGCAGCCTTCGCTGATCCTTTACAGTGTTAAGGACTCCCTCTTCTCTACTTGCCTAACACTCCTTATTTCTAATAAAGCACATAGTGCATTATTTTAAAGTTTGCTGATTTTCTCTCAACTGTGTACTTTGTAAGAGTGATTCCTTCTTATATTGTCCTTAGTCCAATACAAGAGCTATAGAAGGCAAATATATGGGGAAAAAATGTAAATAGTGACAGACTTTATTTTCTTGGGCTCCAAAATCAATGCAGAGGGTGACTGCAGCCACACTTGCTCCTTGGAAGGAAAACTATGACAAATCTAGACAGAGTATTAAAAAACAGAGACATCACTTTGCTGACAAAGGCCTGTATAGTCACATACTGTGTTTCCAGTAGTCATGTATGGATGTGAGAACTGGACCATAAAGAAGTCTGAGCACCAAAGAATGGATGCATTTGAATTGTGGTGCTGGACAAGACTCTTGAGAGTCCCTTGGATTGCAAGGACATCACAAGGAAATCCATCCGGTCTATCCTAAAGGAGATCAACCCTGAATATTCATTGGAAGGACTGATGGTGAAGCTGAAGCTTCAATACTTTGGCCACCTGATTAGAAGAGCCAACTCTGGAAAAGACCTTGACGCTTGGAGAGATTGAAGGCAAAAGGAGAAAGAGGTCAGAGAATGAGATGGTTAGATAACATCACTGACTCAATGGACATAAATTTGAGCAAACTCCAGGAGATGGTGAAGGACAGGGGAGCATGCTACATACAGTCCATGAGGTCACAGAGAGTCAGATACAACTGAGCAATGGAACAAAAACTAAGGGGAGGAAAGGCCAGAAAAAGATAAAGAACACAACTTGAAACTTATAAATATTAAAATATGACTATCTAAACCACTTTAGAAGTTATTTTCTCCATATAACCTGAGACAAAGTAACTGTAAACAACAATTTTCTAATATTTACAAGCTGAAATTCAGCTGAGTTTTATTTTAATGATACAAAGAGGAAATAATACTGTTCTGAATTATGAAACACCTCTCCTGAAAAATCCTGAGTTTCAGCTAATACGGCTTTTTTTTTAAAAATAAATGTTCAAACCTAAAATTACTAGGAAACCATTTTGTTATATATCATTGCCAATCATCTAAAACAAGATTCGTCAATTTATTGGTTCATTCAGAATTATTTATTAATTAATACTTAATCAGTATTAAGTCAGTTGGTATTTAGCACTCCTTTAAATCTGTACTGAGAAGACTTACAAATGTCAAAGTAAGGAAGGCTCTTTAGATACCTGGGGTGTCAAAGAATCACCTATGATGACAGATAAAATATACAGAAAAAGAATGGTGAAAAATAAACAAAGTATCAAATAACAAAGTATCAAAACAAAAACAAAAACAAAAAGACTTCCTGCTGAAGATAAGAAAGATTTGGAATTCAAGAGCCTTAACCTGAAGACCCAGGTTCAGTCCCTGGGTTGGGAAGATCTCCTAGAGAAGGAAATGGCAACCCAGTCCAGTACCCTTGCCTGGAAAATCCGATGGACGGAGAAGCCTGGTAGGCTACAGTCCATGGGGTCGCAAAGAGTCAGACATGACTGAGCGACTTCACTTCACTTCAATCTGAAGACACAAAAGGTGAAGGTGAAGGTGAAGGTGAAGTCGCTCAGTCGTGTCCGACTCTTTGCGACCCCGTGGACTGCAACCTACTAGGCTTCTCCGTCCATGGGATTCTCCAGGCAAGAATACTGGAGTGGATTGCCATTTCCTTCTCCAGGGGATCTTCCCAACCCAGGGATCGAACCCGGGTCTCCCGCATTGGAGGCAGACGCTTTAACCTCTGAGCCACCAGGGAAGCCCCGAAGACACAAAGGAGTTATCTAAATCATCCTGAAGTTTCTATTCAATCATACTTGAACACTAAAATTAGAGATACTGCTTTATACTGTCTATTCCTAGCTATTTTAAGGCAAAAAACTTCTTTACTCTCTTATCTTTACCAAATGTTATCTTTTGAATTTCCACATTGAAGTTTTATCTACATTTAAGGATTTTTAGCCATCCAAATGTGGATTTGCTTATCTGTCCTAATATAGCACATCCACATTTGAATTGCTTAAATGGTACTTTTCTCACAGTATACCCCAACCTTTATGAAGAGCTCTCTTCCCTATGCAATTAACACACAAGTAGATGAACAACGTCCTACTAAAAAGGAAGCAGGAAACCAAAGATGGAGCAGAACATTACAGGGAGGGCCCTTCAATACTCTGGGAAGGACCCTCCCTGTAACGCTCTGCTCCATCTTCGGTTCCAGAACTAGACAAAGGTGAATATTCAAACAGTCCTTAACAGAAGACCTAGAACCTTGCTTTCCACCAAAATACCTCTAATTTGACCTATCCAACAAATGGTTTATCTCTCCTGGGCAATATTATAGGTTCCAATTTACAGTGATTTTTTTCCCCAAAATACATTACTTTTCATAGTTCACTTTTTCTGTTTTATTCATATAATAAAAGTTTGCTAAATTTCACTTTTAAATCTATTTGACTTGGGAAATTTCAACATACAGTTTATTTCTATATTGGTTGATAACTGTTGTTCTGAAAAGGCCTAACAGTTCAAGAAATACTAGTATAAATGTATAGAACAAAGCACACCTAAATTTAAGAGAAAATGCACTTTGGATTTAGACATAAATAAGCAAGTAAGTATGGTGAAAACACAATTACTTTTTCAGCTTTAGGTTACCTTTCTATTTTTAGAATTAGTGGCCATCTCCCTTCTGAAGTTTGCCACCTCAAGCAGCCCATCATAATTTCACCAAATGAGTAAAGCCAAGCTTGCTCACAGACCTAATCTTACATATTCTTAGGAGTAGGCTGATTTCTGTAAATAGGGGCAATATTAAGCTTATAGGGTAGTTGGGGAATCTGTGATGAAATCAGTACTCAGTAAAAGCAGTAGTCATTCTACAAAAATTACTGTAAATTATTTACACCTAAAACATTTATTCATAAACCCTACTTGTACACAGATATAAGCATTTACCAGTAAAATTACAAGTACTAGTCAAGATAAATTTAACTTCATTAAACTGAATCATATTTAAGTTCTCTCATTTATTCTCAAACTTAAACTTGAGCTGTGGCAATAATTTAAGAGAATGTCCTTTTAAATAGAGAATATTTTGGTAGTCTGAGGACCAAAAGAAAATAAGCTCTTTAATGCTTACACAAAACAAATACTAAACTACCCAACAATGCATTTTACCCAGGTCCTCTGATGAACACAGTTATACCTTTATTAATATAGCAGTATTTGAAAAAGAATAGGTACATTTATATGAATAACTGAGTCATTTTGCTGCACGTATGAAACTAACACATTGTTAATCAACTATACTCCAATATAAAGTTAAAGTTAAAAAATAATAAAAAGATATCATTAAGAAAATGAACAAAAACTAATAATAATCTAGCAGTTATCCAGGGTCCTCATTATCCTCTACTAATTATTAATATAAATACAAAAAGAACATCTTTACAAGACTTACTAGGGTTTATAGTTTCCATAAACAGTATGAAAAGGCCAGAAGATGAGCCCCCCACACCCAGGTCAGAAGGTGTCCAATATGCTACTGGGGAAGAGCGGAAGGCAATTGTTAATAGCTCCAGAATTACTAATAGCTCAAAGAATGAAGCGGCCAAAGTGGAAATGACCCTCAGCTGTGGATGTGTCTGGTGGTTAAAGTAAAGCCCGGCATTGTAAAGAACAATTTTGCATAGGAAGTTGGAATGTTAGGTACATGAACCAAGACAGTGTAATGTCAAGTGGGCCTTAAGAGGCATTACTACAAACAAAGCTAATGGAGGTGATGGAATTCCAGCTGAGCTATTTCAAATTCTAAAAAATGATGCTATTAAAGTGCTGCACTCAATATGTCAGCAAATTTGGAAAACTCAGCCGTGGCTGCAGGACTAGAAAAGGTCAGTTTTCACTCTAATTCTAAAGAAAGGTAGTGCCAAAGAAAGTTCAAACAACAGGACAATTGTGCTCACTCGCTCACTCTTCATGCTAGCAAGGTTATGCTCAAAATCCTTTAAATGAGGCTTCAGCAGCATGTGAACAGAGAACTTCCAGAAGTACAAGCTGAGTTTAGAAAAAGCAGAGGAAACACATCAAATTGCCAACATTCATTCGTTGGATCACAGAGAAAGTAAGGAATTCCAGAAAAACATCTACTTCTGCTTCATTTTCTATGTGAAAGACTTTGACTGTGTGGATCACAACAAACTGTGAAAAATTCTTCAAGAGATGGGAATACCAGACCATCTTACCTGTCTCCTGAGAAACCTGTATGCGGGTCAAGAAGCAATAGTTAGAACCGGATATAGAACAACTGAATGACTCAAACCTGGAAAGGAATACAACAAGGCTGTATATTATTACCCTGCTTATTTAACTTATATGCAGAGTTGATCATGCAAAATGTGGGATGGATGAATCACAAGCTGGAATCAAGGATGCTGGAAGAAATATCAACAACCTCAGATGTGCAGACGATACCACTCTAGTGGCAGAAAGAGAAGAGGAACTGAAGAGCCTTTTGAGGAGGGTGAAAGAGGAAAGCGAAAAAGCTGGCTTAAAACTCAATATTCAAAAATGATATTCACTTATGATGATGGCATCTGGTCCCATCACTTCATGACAAATACATGGGGAAAAAGTGGAAACAGTGACAGACTTTATTTTCTTGGGCTCCAAAATCACCGTTTGTCCATAAAATTAAAAGATACTTGCTCCTTGGAAGGAAAGCTATGACAAATCTAGACAGAGTATTAAAAAGCAGAGACATCACTTTGCCGACAAAGGTCTGTCTAGTCAAAGCTAGTATTAAAAAGCAGACACATCACTTTGCCGACAAAGGTCTGTCTAGTCAAAGCTATGGTATTTCCAGTACTCATGTACAGATGTGAGAACTGGACCATAAAGGAGACTGAGCACCAAAGAACTGATGCATTTGAAATGTGGTGCTGGACAAGACTCTTCAGAGTCCCCTGGACTTCAAGGAGATCAAACCAATGCATCCTAAAGGAAATCAACCCTGAATATTCACTGGAAGGACTGATGCTGAAACTCGAGTACTTTGGCCACCTGATGCGAAACTTTAGAAAAGACCTTGACACTGGGAAAGATTGAAGGCAAAAGGAGAAAAGGGCAGCAGAGGATGAGATGGTTAGATAGTATCACTGGCTCAATGTACATGAATTTGAGCAAACTTCAGGAGATGGAGAAGGACATGGAAGCCTGGGTTGCTGCAGTCCGTGGGGGTCACAAAGAGTAGGACACAACTTAGCGACTGAACAACAACAAAATAGCTTCCATAGCTATAGGAGCATATCTCACTTCATTTATGCAGTTTTTCTTCCTCCTAGCTCGCTGTCATTATTGTATGACATTTATTGGAAAACTTCAATCCTCATGTTACTATTAAATATAAACATTTGCTTTTAAAAAATTAGCGAAATGAATCAACCATGCATATTAACAGTCAAAAAATATTTTCAATCTAAATGAGGTTAATCTACTTCATGAATTTTTCACAAATTCATCTGTAGTCTAATAGTGCTCATCAAAATTTTGTTTTTCATTATTTAAAATAAAGCACACTTGGTATTGAGATGATGCTATTTACATTTAAAGCACATTTAAATTATTCAGACAGCTAAAGTACACTGTGTTAAAAGGGAAAATGAAACAGTCTCCCTTCCATGTGCCACCACACAATTACCTGTTTCATTAACTTTACCAAAAAAAAAAGTTACTATTTCTCAGTCTTAAAATTACTTTTTTAACCATTTCCTGTGTAGGGTAAAACATACGTAAAATGTACCACTGTAACCATTTTTTCAGTCAACAATCAATGGCGTTAAGTTCATTCACAATGCTGTACAATAATCATCACTACTATTCATTTCTAGGGCTTCTTTATCACCCCAAACATAAACTCTGTATATACCTATTAAAAAATAACTCCTCACTGCCCTCTCCCCATAGTCCCTGGTGACAACTATTCTACCTTTTGTCTTTATTCTAGATACTCCAAGGAAACTGACAATATTTGTCCTTCTGTGTCTGGCTTATTTCACTTAGCATACGTTTTCAAGGTTAATCCATGCTGTAAGATGATATCAGAATTTCATTCCTTTGTAACAATGAATAATATTCCACTGCATTTATATACATTTTAGTTATCCTTTCATCTTTCAATGGAAACTTAGCTTTCATGTGTTTAACTTTTTTGAAGAACTATCAGATTATTTTCCAAAGTGGCTGTACTGTTTTATACTCTACCAACAATGTGTGAGCTATTTCTCTACATCCTTATCAACATTAATTTTACCTGTCTTTTTGATTATAGCCATCTTAGTAGATCTGAAGTGGTATCTTACTGTGGTTTTGTTCTGCATTTCCGTAATGACTAATGATATTGAAATTTTTTTCATGTGCTTATCAATTTAATACATTTTTATTAAATCAGTGCCTTAATTTTAAAACATTTATGTTTATCAATACTTAGGAAAAATATATTAAAGCCAATATGCTCTTAAATTAACTTAAATAAATGTTTAATAGCACAAGCAGTATTTTGCTATTAAACTAAATACACAGGAACAGTTAACCTGATCAATAAAATGAAGTATAGTTAGATTCTTCATACAGTTTCTTTATAGCCAATCACCTATGTATTTCTTTGATTTAACTAAGATGTGTTTATTTAAATACCATCAATTCCTGTGCTCAAGAATGTCAGTCAGGTGCAGCCACTAGGAAAACAGTACAAAGGTTCCCCCCAAAATTAAAAGTAGAATCATGATCCAACAGTTCCACTTCTGGGTATTTACCTGAAGAAAACTAAACAACTATCTTGAAAAGGTATCTGCACTCTCACTTTCACTGCAGCATTATTTACAACAGTCAAGGCAAGGAAACAACCAAGGGGTCCATTGATAAATGAATGGATAAACAAGATGTGATATATATACACACATACACAGAGAAATATTATTCAGCCATAAAAGGAGGAGATCTTGCCATTTAACAACATGAATGGAACTTGAGGGCATTATGCTAAGTGAAATAAGTCAGAAAGAGAAAGACAAGTATTGTAAGATCTCACTTATATGAGCAATCATAATTTTTTCTTAAAAACTGAACTCAAAGATATAGACTGATGGTTTGGGGGGTGGGGGATGATGGTGGGTGTTGTAAATGAAATGGGTGAAGGTGGTCAGGCTTCAAGAGAACCTTCTTATTTAAGTATCCCAGATTTAGTGATCAAATCTACCTCCATTTTCATCTTAATTACTTAAACCTTTGTCTAAACAGATTAAATAGCTCCAATTCTTTAAAGGCCTAGGCATCCTTCCACCTGTAATAATTTTAATTTGATTATTATTCCTATCAATACTTTCTACATGGTTTATATAACTAGAGCACAATCCTCAGACTTTCAAGACCATTCCTTCCTTCTTTTTTGGATGTGGTATTTATTCATTCATTCAAGCACCTTTCAGATACAAGGCACTTGTGCCACATAAGAGAATGTGAGGTATAGTCCTGTCCTTGAGAAACAAGGTATCAGTATAACTTTTTAAACAAAACTGGACTTTACTAAATGCTCTTTATGGTTTATTGCACTTTTAATTTCCATGGTTGATTCTAATATTGTTCAGTCAGTTACCTTATTGGGGTTTGGGTTTCATTTCCTGATCACATGCATAAGCTATTACTTTAATACTAAAGCTCTCCTATGTATTGAGAGATCTTTCTTCAAATTATTTCCATAATTTTATTAAAAACAATGATCAAAAAAAATACTTAAAACAGATGTCTAAAAGATATAAAACTTATATTCTGAAAACTACAAAACATTGTTGAAAGAAATGAAAGAAAACCTAAATAAAGGAAAACACATCCCATGTTCATAAAGACTGAATACTATTAAGATGGTAATGCACCTCAAACTGGCCTACAGATTCAATGCAACCCCTATTATCACAGCTCGCTTTTTTGCATAAATTGAGAAGTTGGTTCTAAAATTCAAATGGAAATTCAAGGGACCTTGAATAGCCAAAACAATTTCATAAAAGAACAAAATTTCAAGATTCATTCGTCCTAATCTCAAAGCTACAATGATCAAGACAGTGTGGTACTGACATAAGAATAAACATATAGATGAACAGAAAAGAACTGAGGATCCATATGCCTATAGTAACTGATTTTCAACAAGGGTGCCAAGGCCATTCAATGGGAAACAGCAGCCTTTTCAACAAACAGTACTGGGGGCAACTGGATATCCACATGCAAAAGCATGAAGCTGGACCCCTACTTCACACCATTGACAAAAACTAACTCAAAATGGATTGAAGACCTAGATGTAAGAGCCAAAACTACAGAACTCTCAGAAGAAAGTGAAGTGAAGTTGCTCAGTCGTGTCCGACTCTTTGCGACCCCATAGACTGTAGCCTACCAGGCTCCTCCGTCCAAGGGATTTTCCAGGCAAGAGTACTGGAGTGGGTTGCCATTTCCTTCTCCAGAGGATCTTCCCGACCCAGGGATCGAACCCAGGTCTCCAGGTCTCCTGCATTGCAGGCCGACGCTTTACCGTCTTAGCCACCAGGGAAGCCTTTTTTTNGGTGTTCAGTCACTAAGTTGTGTCTGACTCTGTGACCCCATGGACTGTAGCCTGCCAGGCTCCTCTGTCCATGGGATTTCCCAAGCAAGAATACTGGAGTGGGTTGCCGTTTCCTTCTCCAGAGGATCTTCCCAACCCAGCCACCAGGGAAGCCTTTAATCCACTGTAGGCAACAGTTTTTAGCATTTTAACTTGAACCATTTGTGTTAGTGAACACAAATTAATTATCTGGTGTTTCTGTATCCACCCACTAAATTAGTGAAACAACCACGAAATTACCTTTGTTTTGTCTGATTTTTTGTAAGTGTTTATGAGACACAAGGAAGGGTAGATTGAGATGAAAACAAAGTCCTTGGAGAACACTTGTGAAGTTAAGTAATTTTCAAAGGGGCTTTGTATCATCAGAAAGACTGCTTTCCTTAGAACCATCTGAATTATACTTGGGAGACTTTGCTCATGTCTCGGAGTGGTGCTTGAGATGAACCCCAGACTGCAATTTTCTCAAAAGCAATTACTAAAAAGGGGCCTTATTGAAGAGGTAATGAAACTGTTCATCACCACAAAAACACTTTCCACCAGGCATGAAGAGAACACTTGCTGGGCTGGGTGGGCTGTTTTATCATTTATTTAGTCTCTGAGACTATTCCTACCAAGCCAGGGAAGTGGGAAGTAGAGGCAAGATCTTGAAACGAACAAGATCGAAAGGTTCTGTTGTTAACGAAATATTGACACTATGCTTTCTCTCTGTCACCCAGGCCCAGTATCTGCATGAACCCATCGGGAACTCTTACTCTCTTGCTCCCCCGGCTGAATGAAAATATGTCAGTGCACTCTTGTAACAGAGGATTAACATGGAATGTCAACTTCTAAAAGTGACCTGGGCAGGCTTTCATTCTACAGTCTCTAAGAGTATATTTCTTTGGGTCTCTGAATCTGGGGATATATTTCTCTGGGTCTGAGTCCTGTCTCTGCCACTTTCAGTATGATTTTAGGTGAATTAATTAACTTTGAGAAGAAGATTTGGTTTCCTTATCCTTAAAAAGGATGAAATAATAGTAGAAAGAATAATACTCATCTCATAAGGATATTGTGAGGATTGAATAAGTTTATGCATGTAACATGCCTGGCAGACAGTCCACACCCAGTGAACAGGAATCATTATTTATCAAATGAGTTTGGAGAAATCTATGGGTCTCACATTGAATGGGCATACGGCTTGGGTAAATTGTTGAAAATATACATTTGGAGTGTTTATTTCTTAAAGATTTTGATGTAGTAGGTAGGTTTGTGAGGTGAGGTCCCATTTAACCAATTCCCAGCTGATTCGGCTGCAGACATTTGCAAGCACGCTTTGAGAGCTATTGGAGCAAATGTATGGTCTTCTTGATCCCTCTTAGAGTTCTGAGGCACTTAGACCCCAGTTTAAGGTACAGAAAAGAGGAAGTTCACTTGTGATTAAAGATGAGTCCCAGGTAAAGTTCTGAAAGTGGTAGAATTGTGGTTTGATGAGCAGTGGAAGCAGGAGGTAGGAGCTAGCCACAGACAAGGGGCTGGCAGGTGTAATGACCAGGGTCCAAAGGTCAGGATGTGTAGCCAGAAAGATGATCTCCAAAACTGAAGACAATAAGGGGAGTTGGAAGGTAGGAGGTGAGAAGAGTCAGCCAAGAAGACTGGGAGTGTGTATGAAGAGGGTCCCCCACAGGTACAGGTTGGAGAGATTATTCTTGTGGAGTTGTGCATGGCAGTCCAGAGGCTGGTAAGTTTATTAGGGGCAGCTGGCAAGTTTCCAGCCTGAGGTCATTAGGACTTGCATTAAAGTGACAGCCATCATAATAGGAAACCAGCAACAACATTTCAAAGGAGTTTTGAGGAACTGTTCACTTCATTGTAAGAGGTGGTCAAGTCTAGATTTGGGGACTCTCACAGAACCAACATTGTTGTAAACACAGACATTCGGGAGAAATATCAATAACCCCAGATATCAGATGATGCCACTTTAATGGCAGAAAGTAAAGAGGAACTAAAGAGACTCTTGATGAGGGTGAAAGAGGAGAGTGAAAAATCTGATTTAAAACTTAACATTCATAAACTAAGATCATGGTTTATAATAAAAAACTAAGATCATGGTTTATAATAAAAAACTAAGATCATGGAGACGAAAAGACAAATAATTCAGTTTTAAATGAGCAAAGCCTTGAATCGATATTTCTCCAAAGATATTAATGGCAAATAAACACATGAAAAGATATTCAACATCATTAGTCATCAGGTAAATATAAATCAAAACCCCAGGAGACTGCTTCATACTCATTAGAGATAGCTATAATCAAAAAGACAGATAATAGTAAGAATGACAACAATGTGGAGAAATCAGAACCCTCCTATACTGCTGCTGAGAATGTAAAAAGGTGCAGCTATTGTAGAAAGCAGTTTGGCAGTTCCTCAAGAAGATAAATATAGAGTTACCATATGATCCACCATTTGCACTCACAGGTATATACCCAAGAGAAATGAAAGCATCCATACACACAAAAACTTGTACATAAACGTTCATAATAGCCCAAACAACCCAAATGTCCATCAACTAATAAATGAATAAACAAAAGTATGTATCCATTTAATGGAATATTATTCATCCATAAAAAGAAATGAATTACTGATACATGCTACAACATGAATAAACCTTGAAAACATTATGAGTGAAACAAGGAAGTCACAAAATACCACATATTATTATTTCTTTTATACGAAATGTCTAGAATAGGCAAATTCATAAAGACAAAAAGCAAATGAGTGGCTACCAGGGGCTGGCGGTGGGGAAGGGAATGGTGAATGACTGCTAAATGAGTAAGGGGTTTCTGCTTGGGGTGATGAAAATGTTCTGGAATTATATAATGGTGCTGGTTGCACAACACTATGAATGGACTAAAACTCACTGAATTATACATTTTAAAACTATTAAAATGATAAACTTTATGCTCTACGAATTTCATCACAATTAAAACAAAAAGATAATCTGGAACCAGGTAGGTCTTTAAGAATTTGGATTTCATCCTAAAGCCCATGGGCACCATTATAGGATTTTTTTAAGCAAGCAATATGATTAGATTTGTATTTTAGGAACATAAATCCTGCAAGACATACTGCTGTGAATAACTAAGCTTTAGCATATAAATTTAACAGCATCTGATTTGGGTGTTCAGAAGCTTACGCATAATAATAAAACCCTGTTTCCTTACTGTATCTTGAGTAAGTATGTTTGCCAAATAACTTACCTCTACATATGAATTTTATTTAACAAATATTTATATAGTGCTTACTATGTAGCAAGCTCTTTAGAAATATTAACAAATATCCAATCCAATCCTCATAACAAAATATGAATGTTAGCTCCACTTTATAGAAAAACAAATAGAAAGGTTAAATAACTTGCCTAAAATTACACAGCTATTAAGTAATGTATGTTTTTCAAACCGTGTTTTTATTCACAATTCAGATAAGTAAGTGGGACTTTGATTTACTTATTATCATCTCTGCTGCTGCTAAGTTGCTTCAGTCGTGTCCGACTGTGCGACCCCATAGATGGCAGCCCACCAGGCTCCCCAATCCCTGGGATTCTCCAGGCAAGAACACTGGAGTGGTTTGCCATTTCCTTCTCCAATTATCATCTCTACCACTTTTAATTTATTATGAATTTATTAGAAAATCACTTCATATTTTTTGATCTCAACTCTTCTTATTTGTTCTCAATTCAGGATGCACTAATTTTTTTTTCCTATGCAGAATTTACAGTGTTGTCCACTCTTGTGAAGTTTGGGAAACATTCTCAAAAAAGTCATTTTTTAGTTTTATTTACTATATTTTATACTATAAATATGTTATTTATGCTCACTATAACAGAGCAGTAATTTGGTTAACTAATGACTTTCTGTTCTTCAATAACTTCATTATCCCAGTTTTTTTTTTTTTAAGCAATAAAGAGTTTTTAAAGGAATTAAGTGGTGATTTTATCCAAGGCATATTATTCAATTAGTATATATAAATGTTCACTCTATACTCAATATCATAGGCAAAAGTAAACCAAGAAAATGAAAAGTTCTTCAAAAATAATTATAAAATTACAAAATTCAAGCTGTATGTTTATATTTCCCATTCATTTACTTTACCTAAAAGTCTAGACTAGAATATAACCTAACAATAAAAATGAAAAAGAACATAGGAAACAGTTTTGGAGTTCACAATACAATTTTATAAAACCTTATTCAAGTAAACTTTTAATTTACAGTGTTTCTCAAGTACTTATAACTGCCCATCATCTACTTATAAATTGAGCATTTACACTGTGAACATTCATTTATTATCATTAATTACAATTTACAGTAGTTATTTTTTTAAGTAGAAATCTTCCTTTCAGAATTTAAACCCAACAAGAAAGTTGTTACTTAAAAACTGGAAAAAACAGTAACAGTAACAAACTCTCTAAGACTTTTAACTACAAATCTATTTTGAAGGATAGCTGCTTGTTAAGACTATGTCTGGAATTTTTACTGCTATCAGACACTTTTAAATACAAGGTTTTAANCAGTAACAAACTCTCTAAGACTTTTAACTACAAATCTATTTTGAAGGATAGCTGCTTGTTAAGACTATGTCTGGAATTTTTACTGCTATCAGACACTTTTAAATACAAGGTTTTAACTGACTCCCCTAGAAAATTGTAACGAAAACTTTATTTTTTTACTTTATTTTTAATTGAAGGATAACTGCTTTACAGTATTGCTGTAATGAAAACTTTAATTCAAGCAAATAGTTAAGGTTAATCACATCTTCATCAATATACATTTAATTGTTCTGTTACACTGTTTTACAAAAGTATTTTAATGTCTAATGTTCAAATTAGTAGTATAGTATAATATGATTACTGGGCAAACATGAATTTTACTCAAAATTAGCACTTATAAATTCACGATCAAGCACAAGATGGTACTCACATGGGACAGAAAGCTCACACTGTTTTTACCTTTATGATCAGTATAAATAAGTACATACCCTCCACATAGTCTTCAACTCTATAAGCTTAAGACTTAAACAATTTCAAAAGGAAAGTTTAAAGTTTTAAACCTCAATTTACAGTTATTAAGGAGGGGGACAAATAATACTCAGATACACTCCGCACAAAAATATTTTCCTATTAATAAAAGGAACTTCATATTAATTTCATCCTCCATTCTAAAGTGAATTATAAAACCCTTTAAAACTCTGTGTTATCACTGCTTATTTACATATAATCTCTGTTACTAAACTATAAGCAATATGTGGCCAGGATACATGGGAATAAATTCACTTTGAGTGAATGAATAATAATAATATAACTATGTAACCTATAACCCTGCACATAGGCATAAAAAAATTATCTCTAAAATAAACTACACTTGGCTACATTCAGAATACAGAAATAAAAAAATGCCTTACTAACTTTATGTCCTTTAAAAAACTAGTTTTCCTTTTTAGAAGGTTATGGTGGTTGAACAACAAAATTAAAGAGAAGAGTACACAATGCATACTGTAAATAGTGTGTTCTGTATAAATCCATTTATACGAAATTCTAAAAAAGGCAAAACTAATCTATGGTAAGGAAAAACAGATCAGTAGTTGCCTGAGGGGCTGGAGTGGGCAGAACTGACTACAAAAGAGTAGAGTAGCTTCATGGGATGACTAAAACATTCTATAGCTTGTCTGTAGTGGTTACACAATGTATACACTTGTTAAAAACTCAAGGAACACTTAAAATACCTGTGTACCTATATAAAGATGGTTTGCTTTTGTTAAAAGAGAGGAAAGAAAGGATACAAAAAGTAACAACAAAACCAACAAGCAAAATGTAGAGAGAACCATGAGAAAATGGAGACAGGTAAAATGGGAAGACTGGGTGAAAAAAAGAGAGCGAGACAGTGGAAAGAAGAACCAAAGTAAATGTAATAGGGCCTTTTGCAAAATATCACTATTTTTTTCAAAATCCTGTAACATTATTTCAGTTATTCTTCCTCACAACTCTTAGGTAAGCAAGTCTGATGATAATGTCCCTGCTGAAGAAAAGGACCACTTATACGATTTTCCACGTGGTCTAAAGGCTTAATCAAAATTAATATCCAGATTTTCTACTGCCTAACAATTTTCAGCAAGCTCAGAAACTAACATCAACCACAGCAAGAAACAGAACTAACTCCCAATATTCTATGAGTACTGCTTTTTCTAATGCTTATTTCTTCTTGAGTTTAGTTAGGCTCTGAAACATATCAGCAGAAACAGGGTGCAGTGACTTCTCTGCTTCTATAAAACTACTGCCAAAGAAATAGAGACCATCGGCATCCTCCATTTCTAAAGCTGTTCTCCTCAGGTGGTGGCTTGCTTACCCCTTCCCTTTCTTTTCACTTTTGAGCACCATCATCGGTCAAAACAGAGGTTCAAACAGCAGTGTGCTTCAGATAAATCTTAAAGACACCCACCAAAGTGAGGCATTGATTTGTTAATTTTGAGAGTTAAAATATTCCTCAAAAGGGTCATCATCATAATCTTTAGATTTTTATGTGTGGCTTATAGAATTTCTCTCATTATTTTATGGGAACTGTTAAGCTAAAGAAATCTACACAAAGTATTCTTTTTACACCATTTTAATAGTGGTATAACCTTATTAGGGCCTGAAGTATAAATGCCAATTATCAGATATTTGTACTGTTAAGAGAGTAAGGAAAAACTTTGGAGTAAAATAGTCAAGTTTCAAATTCCAGCCTCCTCCACTAGTTAGCTATGTGACCTTAGAAAATCACTGAATCCCTCTATACTTCAGTTTCCTCATTGATGAAACAGGGATACTCACAGGATTTTTCTGAGGATTAAACGTGAAAAATATCTGTAAAAGCTGATAAACACAAATTGCTCACAAAATGTTTTCAATTACTAACATTGAATTGATTACCCTTTCTTCTCTTTACCAACATTGTTTCTTCTAACATGTCCTACAAAGATGGCTTTACGTAGATGTTTTTTTTAACTAAAATAAATTTGTAAAGAATAATCAACAACTTGGCTCACTATTTATTAGTAACTTTTCTGTTCTTGTCTCATTTTAAAAACCAAGTACCAAATTTACTAAAGGACTGATAACATTTCTGAATGGGAAAGACAGGATAAGGATTCATGGCTGGCCTGCAGTAATAATCATTACCGACTTTAGCAACTAAACAACTTATCAAGTAAATATTAAAAATAAAAGAGGAAAAAAATCTAATTTTAATAGTTATTAAGAATAAGTAAAAGTAACTGAAAAATCTCATGCATCCCATCTTTAAACCGAAAATATAGATTCTTCATCACAACATCAGGTTTTATTTATACTTGGAAGCTGAAATCATTATCTATAGTTAATCCATAAAGACGATTTCTACCTTTTCATTCAAGTACATGTTTACAATTAGTGTATTATACTTCATTAGTTTTTTTAACCTTGAATTTTATTAAGACAACAGGAAATAAAAGACACATGAATCTCACGCAACTTGAAATAAAATCTTAATAACAAGAAAAGAGTATAATAAGCAACATTACTATTGAAGAACATCTTTTACCTCTCTAAAGTTAACAGAATTATCCTGTCACTATATAATCAGGCCCAACTAATGGTTCAGATTAATTTGATCTTTATTTTTTCTAATTACATGTTATCCTTAATAGAAAACAATCTAATGAATTTTCTAGTAAAAAGTGGCTATTTATATAGCTATTGATCACAACAAGAAACATCTTTCTGTACTTTTATTTTCAAGTTTTAGGGGACTCCTGGAATAAATACAGTACAGTCAAGAGTGAATTAAGAGCAGACCAAAAACCATCTGATTAAATATGTATTTCTATCCTTTCGTCGTAATAAATAACTGAATTCTAGTACTGAATTGGGAAAGGCAATGGCACCCCACCCCAGTACTCTTGCCTGGAAAATCCAATGGACAGAGTAGCCTGGTGGGCTGCAGTCCATGGGGTCGCTAACAGTCGGACAGACTGAGCGACCTCACTTTCACTTTTCTCTTTCATGCATTGGAGAAGGAAATGGCAACCCACTCCAGTATTCTTGCCTGGAGAATCCCAGGGATGGGGGAGCCTGGTGGGCTGCCGTCTATGGGGTCACACAGAGTCGGACACGACTGAAGTGACTTAGCAGCAGCAGCAGCAGTACTGAATAAAAATTAAAATTAAAAAAAGAGAAACAGAGTTTAGGAAGAGACAAAACAAATGAAAGGAAATTAGAGAGATGGATCCTAGAAACAAAAAGTTGGCATGAACTAGGTATAAATTTGTTATGTGTTAAATTCATTTCTATAATTATTTCCATAATAATATTTTTAATTTGTTAGGTATAGATGAATAGAGATTAACAGATTCTAAACCAGAAAAGGATTCAATAGAGTACTTTCAACATTAAATATTTCCAAAAAGTCCTTTCCAGTAAGTTATTTTAATACATATCATCGTGTATGCCCTAACTATCTTATGAACACAAGCCGTAGGAAAAAAATAAATCAGACTTAAAGGTAATTAAATATCCCAGTAATAATATCCCAATAAAATCTGTTTTCAAAAAAAAACCTGCTACTATTTTTAGGATTTTCAATTTTGAACTATAAAGTAAAATTACTGCATGATATAATATCTAATTGATTTAGAGTTGTGGGTTTTTTTTTAAGTAGTTTATTTTTCCCTAACTCATTACAATATTTCATCTTTTCTTTTAAAAATCTTCCAGTCTTAAATGTTTAAGTCATATCAGGATTACATCATATTGGTGTTTAGCTCTTTTCTAACCAGTTCTTTAATTTGACCCATATGTAATTTCTTGACTCATACTTTTAAAAGTATTTTAATGTAACCTCTTAACTCATACTTTTTGAAGCATTTTAAAATTTTAATCCTGTTCTTATTACTCTATTTTTTTCTAATTTGCTTATATTATTTTCCCTGTTTTATCTGATTTTCTACCATCTTATGTTACATCTCTATAGGTATTTCAAGAATGATTTCTTATTGCTTATTTAACTTTGGATGTCAGTTTTTACATAGCAAACTATATATGCCAAAATCAACATTTTTTAATACAGAAAGTGTAAGAAATGGTACCTTTTTTTGTAGCGGAACATTTTTTTCCAGGCACAACAAAGAAAAATCCTAGCCTTAAAGTCTGAACACCGTTAAGTATAAACCATTTTATTTTTTTTTTAATGTATACAAACTACCTTCTTTAAAGAAAGAAGGGAAAATGCAAAATTAGAATCAAAAGGTAAAAATCTGCAGAATATACTTTTGTCCAGGATTTTTTCTATGCAAGCTATTTTTAATATAATTACAACAATGTCTTTTATTTACTTATTTTATTAGGAGTTTCACATATAACTATGGGGTCATCAGAAACATTATTTTAATGGCTATGAATCATTATATTAACTAGCTAGACCATTTTCCTACTGTTGGGCAACTACTACACTAAAACAGCGGTAGCAGAACTATGTAGGGTGACAGACGGTAACTGGACTTATGGTGATCACTTCCCAATATATATAAATATCAGATCTTTGTTGTCAACTTGAAACTAATATATGTCAATTATATCTCAAGTAAAAAAAGCAAAACCTAATTTCCTGTTCTTAAAAAGGAGACAGAGTAGAAAGGTCCATCACTGATATGTAAGATAAATGCAAACAAACTGAATAGTAAAAAGATTTTGAAACTTTTAAAGCTAAAAACTCAACTGTAGATTTTCCAACTTTTGTTTCAAATCCCCACACACACAAAAAGCTTTAATTTGTAAAATCTATGTTCTTTAAAATGCTTAACAAACTGTATAACAACAACTAAATTCCCTCACTCTGGGCTATGCACACGTGTTTAGTTGCTAAGACATGTCAAGATTCTTGAGACCCAGTGGACTGTAGCCCACCAGGTTCCTCTATCCATGGGATTTCCCAGGCAAGAATACTGGAATGGTTGCCATCTCCTCCTCCAGGGGATATTTCTGCATCTCCTATGTCTCCTGCACTGGCAAGCGGATTCTTTACCACTGAGCCACCTGGGAAACCCCACTCAAGACTGATTTTTCAGTTATCAGATGGAAATCTGGACTACTGACATAAGCATACAATAAATATGACTAGACAATATTTCATATTATATATCATAGCAAGTCAGTACAGTTTAGTACTTAAGAGCACAGACTCTAAAGTGAGACTACTTGGGTTGGAATCTTGTCTCTACAACTATTCTATATAAGTTACTGAAACTCCCTGTGCCTCCCTAGCTTCCTCATCTGTGAAATGGTATAATAATAATGATCTCAAATAGCTGTTATGAGAATTGAGTTATTTGTAAAGTTCCTGGCACACAGTAAAAACTATGTAGATGACTGTTTAAATTTTTAAAATTTAGGTAACATTTACTGTGTTTACTATGTGCCAGGCTAAATGCTTTACATGAATTTGCCTCAAATAATCTTAACAAAACCTATGAAGATACTATTATTGTCCCCATTTAAAAAACAGAGAAAACCGAAGGACAGAAAGACTAAATGACTAAGCTGAGATCATACGCAAATGTCGAACAAGGTCTGACCACATAATCCACAAATCTAGCATAGATTTTCTTATACACTTGAAGCAGTAGCCTCCTGCTTTATTATATCTTGTTGAAATAAATTAGAATATGTATTTCCTGGAGTAACAGAGTATTTTAAGAAGTAATATAAGAAATAGCACTCTAATACAGAGGTATTTATACATGAAATGATTATGATGTCTGATATTTAATACAGCTTGAGGGAGGAGAGAGGATTAAGAAGAGTAAACATACTTTGATAATTGTTAAAGTCTGGTCATGGGTCTATGTGGATTCATCATTTTATTCTCTCCACTTTTGTATATTCTTTAAAACTTCCACAATAAAAGGTTGAAAACAGAATAGGGTACATAGATTAAACTCTTTTATCACACAAGCAAAAAACTTTCTTGTGATACTTTGTACCAAAGATATAAAAGGACATGACAAACTTGATTCTTATACATTTTACAATCTATATATAATCTATAAAGGGTGATCTTACTTTAAATAAGTGAATATCCTCTCAACCAAAATGAAAAATTAGTAAAAGCATTTTGGTTAAACATATACATATTAAATTGCTGTTTGCATTTCAAAACATTTGCTTAAGTAATTTTTTCTTTTCTTTCTCCACCCTGATATCTCTGCAATTATAACACTCTAACTTGTTGCCCATATTTATACAGACAAATATGACTTCACAACATGGTCATAAATTGAACATTACAAATAACAACAGCAAATATGCTTCACTAAGAGACACTTCAGAAATTCCTTGCTTCAAATTGTAGTTGATTTCTGTACTAATATGTATCTATAGACTTTTATAAGTATAAATATAATAAATAATTCATTTGAGAACATTTTATATGTTTTAAATTACAGTTAAGACAACTTGGCTGATACTAAAGGAATAAATACACATTTATTAAGCCAGATACTATACTAAGTACTTTCATACACATTAGCTCACTAAATTTAAGAGATTATATACATTTTAGTAAAAGAATATTAAGACCTAGAGAGAGAAAATCACTTGCCCAAGGTCACAGAGCTAATTAAGTAGCTAAATTGTATTCAAATTTAAGCTTACATACAAAACCCACTTTTTCCCTTGCTATTATTACCAGGCTACCATATGGGAGGCAAAAACCTACACTCAAGTCAAACTTAAATACTTAGGGCCTTTTTTAAGTGGACCATAAAATGCTTAAATTACGGGTTACATATATATTACAGTGGCATCTTGGTTTTGGGTAAAAAGTACCAACTACAACACAGAAGCACTGTTTATTTTGCTACTGTATGACTCTCCCCCCTCCCCAAGTCTCTTAATTTCAACCTCAGGTTACTCATCATGAGAAAGTTAACATCTTTGCAGTCCAATTCCCAGGGTTATAAGATTCAAAACTGACATATGTGAAATCACTTCAAAAACTACAAAATAAGTAGTTCTTTTTTTGTCTTAAAACGCCGAAGGCAACACAGAATAAAGTTTTCTAAAGTAATTGTCAGCCATTTGTTCTACTGTCTATCAACATTTCCAGAACTTTCTAAAACCTTTTTTTCTAAGCATAACTCAATCATTAGCTCTATTACTTGGCTTTCCTCATCCTTCAAAATGATGCAACAGTAATGACATCAGTGCTTTTGTAATAAAATAATATGCCATTCTGAAATGCTCAGCCTAGAGACGTTCTAAATTTTGACTTTTCAAACTAAACATGTGTTTGGTGTCACTCTTAGTTATATTCATTACCTTACTTAATGTTAGAGCCTTTTTACACTCAGTTTGCTTTGTAAANAAAATAATATGCCATTCTGAAATGCTCAGCCTAGAGACGTTCTAAATTTTGACTTTTCAAACTAAACATGTGTTTGGTGTCACTCTTAGTTATATTCATTACCTTACTTAATGTTAGAGCCTTTTTACACTCAGTTTGCTTTGTAAAAAACTTGAATCAAGATACGGAATTCTAAAGTAGAACACCCAACACATAATTTTTAAGTTTTGTGGGGTTTTTTCCCAAAGCTTCTCAAAACAGATACAATAGCTAACAAGGACATCAAACACAGCAATAAAATCCACTAAAACATTCAGCTGCTCTAAAAGAAGGATCAGGCTCTTCAGGAGAAAACTACATTGTATGAGTTTGCAAGGTTTCTCATTTAAACACCATTTTAGAGAAAGCCTTTGCATACTCACACAATATGCTTTAAAATGGCACTTTGCTGACCTTCCAATAGTCCAGCTCTATGAAAATTCTGTGATGGGTGTAACTTCAGAGAATCTGAAAAACACAAAAAGCATTAAGTACTTTTTATGCTGAATGACTAAAAAAAAAGCCAAGGATAGCATACATCTCTTATATAATTGTCACGTAGTTTTAAGAGCTAAAGTCTGTATCTGTGAATATGTTCTCTGCAAAGGAAGGCTGAATTGCCTCTACACTGGTCTTCATGCTAAACTTAGATTTTCATAAAGCATTTGTTTCATGGAAAATTATCTGATGATTACTGCACAAATGGTGTTAATGTCTTGGCTATTTTTAACACCCAATTGTATCACATTAGCCCTCCTCTAAGGATCACCTCTAGATACCGTCTCTTCCTTCTGACACTCAAAATTACAATATTTTCAAGCTACTTCAGGTAATGTTGCCCAAAAAATATCCTACAGGATGGTGATTGCCAACTAAACATCAGAGCAACAAGACAATGGCTACAGTCATTAAGTAGGACTCTACAAACGTCAGTCTATAAAGCGCAGTACCTTCCAGAGTAAACCATAGCACTCGGATTCACTTAAGCGATTTAGATACAAGAAGGTGAGCGGGTGGATACATCAAACCCAAAACTGAAGAAACTCTGAATTTCTCAGTAAAGAGGTTCACATTGGTATACATTTTTTTTTTAATACGTCAAAATAAATAGCTAATAGCCCGGTAATATCTTTTAGCCCCTCTCAATGGTTTAAAAAGTGGTGAAGAGTGCAGTGAGAGAATTTTGGTATGATGGCCCTTGCACACATTCTAACACATTCTTGTGTCCAGTATAGGAATTTAACCCCAGTAGTGATCAGCTCAAGTGTTAATATTTTATATCCCGGGAATCCCCTCCAAGCCTTAGCCAACAGAGTTTTAAAACTGGAAACTCTGTCCAATGCCCCCTCCCTGCAACAAGCCCCAGAACGGTAACGAAAGAGAAAATTCTCAAAGGACAGCGTCTGTGCCCTGAGCTGGTACCCCTGGGACAGGAGAGGAATAAAACTAATGCAGAGACAGCACCCCTCTCTTTGTAAAACAGAGGGAGAAGTAAGTAATTAGAATGTCACAGAGGTGGAAAGAGAGAAAAAAGAAAAGAAAATTCGGGCTCTTTCCAGCAATAAGATGACGAGGAAAGAAGGACGCCTGGTCGAGGGGGGCCGTCCCAACAAGGGGAGGGAGTGGACTAGGCCGGAGAGAGAGGGGGGAGAACCACGGCGCACAAACAACCTGGAGGGNAGTTACAAATCATAAACAAAAAAATTGGTCTGTTATTTATATATAAATGTATGTGTGCATACACATACACGCACACAGGATTTGTAGAACCTTTCCCCCAAGAATTTGAGCAACCCATCTGGACTTGGAGTGGTGGGGATAAGGGAGAAGCCCTAAGCAAAGGAGATCCCTGTGCAAGTGTCTTTGGGGTGGGGCCCTCTGCAAAGCTTTACCTGCAGACCAGGAATTTAAACTTGTGTCACCAGAGTCTACCTATCTTTCCATCTTTACATCTGAGTCAGGTTGCCCAATTTTCTTCACTGCCTTCTGTGTAGTAATCAACCCTGTGAACATTCTCTTCCTGTCAGAGGTAAGAAAGCTTTTCAGAGCCACCCCAAGATGGCAAAGCAGAACCAGAAATTATTCTCAAATGTACATCACCGCTGTACACTGTTGTAACAAGTCCCAACGGAAGTCCCTTCAAAACAGGCCAAAGTCCCATTCATTTGAGAGAAGATTAAGACCCCACATTGCCCAACAGGCCAAGGCTTAGGCCTAAGCTTTTGAATCTAAGTGGGTGTGAATACCTATTGGAGACCTCCCCACTCCATTAGTCCATACGTAATGTGAGAAGAGGAAATTCTGCAAGGTACCAGGCAGAACCCCAATATGAAAAAAAAAAAAGTTGAGTGAGTCACTCCGAGTTTATCCCTCTACCCCAGGCCTATGTAATCATTCAACAAACTTAGGGTATAGGAAATCCCCATTGCTGTCCTGACCCTAGTTAACAAGTCAAGAATTGGCAAGGCCTCTTCCTTCCCCTTTCCCTTAACATATCTCTGCCCTTTTATGACTTTTTCCCTATTACTGTGCTAAGCTTTGTTGTTTATGTTAATCAGATTTTCCCTGATTGAGTAAAAGCAAAGTGAATAAGGGTCCCCCCAAAAGTAACTTGACCTCAACTGAATTCCAGGGATTCTTTGGGCTCAGGACCCACTCCATCAATCCCTGCATCAAGCAGTGATTGTATCTAAACAAACATTTGAAAACTCAGTGGTTACCTCCACCTCCCATCCTTTCACAGAAATACTTAAAAAACAAAAACAAAACAAAAACGCTTAAATGGATAGTTTTCATGGTCATGCTTTGCAATACCATAGAGACGCAGATTTTCAATAACTAAAAGTACAGATTCACTAGTAAACAGTGTTTGCTCTGCTCCAATCACAAAAATACAGTATGACCTTCCGAAAATTCAGGATTACCAAAAATAATTATCTGATCATTGTGTTTTTAGTAAATTACATGCACCGTCAAGTTCCAATAGTATTTCCTTTTCTGGTCATTAATATCTCATTTGCTTTCGCTTTTATATGATATTTGAAATAGTCTTATTTTATATTTTAAAACCCACTCTATTACTAGAACATATTAGCACCCCCTTGGTGGTTCAGACTATAAAGAATATGCCTGCAATGCAGGAGACCCGGCTTTGATCCCTGGGTCGGGAAGATCCCCTGGAGAAGGAAATGGCAACCCACTGCAGTATTCTTGCCTGAAGAATTCCATGGATAGTGGAGTCTGGTGGGCTGTAGTCTATGGGGTCGCAAAGAGGTGGACACAACTGAGTGACTAACACTTTCACCAGAACATACTTCTTCATAAAACCTTTTCTATGCACAATATGAAGTAAAACTTTAACCATATAAAATTAGGAAATTTCCTTTCACTGGAAATTACAATAGAATCATGGGACAAAACATAAAGAAGACTTAGTAGTTTGTAGAATTTCTTTACATTACTTCCCAATTGTTATATCATATTCCCTAGTTATTTGATTAAGATGTTCCAGAAGCCCAGATTCAACTACAAGGTTGTGTAGATTATGCAACAGAGTGGCAGTTCTTACACTGATGGTGTGTTCTTTAACTCCTCCTGGACCTGTTTAGGCACCTTAGTGAATAGCTGGATCTGCTCTCACTCAAAGAGGTTCAAATATCAACCACTGAAAAGGAATTAAGTAAACTCATACAGAATAGAAGCATGTGTTGTCACAAGATCTTCAGAATTTTCGTCATTCTAATACAATTAAGGCTTTTAAAATAATTTTAGTCACATATATATTGTAGTGAACCTGCTAAACAAACACAAAACCTGAAAGGAAAATTTCCAGAGCAATTCAAGAAACAGACAAAAAAAGTTTAGACCGCAAATTATCTTTGCCCCACCTTGGGAGCACTCCTTCATAATAATGGAGAATTGATAGTGGTGGGAAATAGCAGTGACAGCATTTGTGCTGAAACTGTAACCGAATTCTTATTTGATGATGTTTATGCATCAATTTTCACCCCTAGAACATGTTCTAGCAAATATTTCTGAAGGCGAAATTTGTTTCGATAGTTTTGCCATGGAGTTTAGAATATTTTCGCTTCTGACATCTTTCAGAGTACACCTAAATCGGATAATCAGGCATCTCATTCACTTTGATGAAGTACTTTGGCATTTTATGAGTTGCTTGGTCTGGGTCAGAGTTTTCATTTGAAGACCCATGGAGACAAAAGTCTCTCAAGATTTAGAATGGTTGCAGGTCCTGAGATACAGTGCAATCAGTTTGAATCCAGAGGATTTAGCAGTGAGGAAAGAGGTAAATGCCAGAGGAATTCAAAGGGTGGATCAGGGAGGAGTAACTTAAATGGGAAAATAGAAATTCTTGAGCCCCATCCCAAGAGTAGACAGGTCAGACTTACACAAACTGCTCAAGTCCTTATTCACATTGGCCTTGATACGACCACCAATCTTTGCCATGGTGCTCTTTCCACATCTAATTATAATATATATTGAGTCTAGCAGCCCCACCTTGGCTGTGACATTAGCTTGACCAAAAGTACAAATTAGAAGTGGTTTTACAATCTCCTATTACCCTCTCTCAATTCATGGAGTTTTAACCTGAGGTCCCTTGGTTTTCTTCAAGACATCTCCTTAAACTTGTATACAAATTTTTCGAAGTGTGTACCTACATATCTCTCTTTCTTCAGGATGAAAGACTTTAACTTTCCACGTTTTTGGAAAAAGAAATATACTTAACCTGGAAAAAAATGAAAAACCATTCTTCTGTATGAATACTATCTATTCTTATGTCTTTCCACAAATGGGCTCTGGGAACTATGCTAAGTACAAGAAACATGAAGATTTTTACAAAGATAAATATGAGAAGAGTGTGTGTGTGTGTGTGTGTGTGTGTGTGCATGCGTGCGTGCTTAGTGGCTCACTCATGTCCGACTCTTTGTGTGTGTGTGTGTGTGTGTGTGTGTGTGTGTGTGTGCATGCGTGCTTAGTGGCTCACTCATGTCCGACTCTTTGTGTGTGTGTGTGTGTGTGTGCATGCGTGCTTAGTGGCTCACTCATGTCCAACTCTTTGCAACCCCATGGACTGTAGACCACCAGGCTCCTCTGTCCATGGGGATTCTCCGGGCAAAAATACTGGAGTGGGTTGCCCTCCTCCAGGGGATCTTCCCAATTTGGGGATCGAACGCAGGTCTCCCTCATTGCAGGTGGATTCTTTACTGTCTGAGCCACCAGGGAAGCCCTATGAGAAATTTACTCTCTGTCTAATGGAGGAGCTGACCTGCAAACAAGTTCACACTGTGACAGGTGCTAAGCTAGAATTCTGTACAGGTACCTAGAAATGATTTATCCTTTTACTTTCTTAGCCGATAGAGGGGAAGAAGAAGGAATGCCATCTGTCATTCTTTCTCCTCCCCTTACTATCCTCCACAGCTGATATCTCTTCACTCCAACCCTAATTTTGTAAAGTGGTTAAAAGAGGCTAGATTATTGCTGAGCAAAGTTCTAACATACCAATGTTTATATTGTGATGCATCACAGCTATTTTGTGTTGACACAAGTATTCCAAGAAATACCTGGGCTTCACTGGACTTTGTCAGTAGATGGTCAAAGAAGCAGCATATCTTTTTCTCAGCTTTGCTGAGGATTGTGACTAAATACTTATGTTAAGGATGCACTGACAAAACAGTTGAATTGGTTATCCACATCTAAGCTCCAGAATTGAAGGGCTAAGCTGAAGTTATAAGATAAACTAGACTGCTTTGGAAATAACATATTCCACCTGAGAAAAATGTCTTTCAGCTGAATAAAGAAATGTGGACTGCTCCAGACATGGGGAAGTGACACAAAGGGGTCTACCAACAGGTGTTAGTATCTAATTATAAAATATGAGGCTTAGAGAGAATATTCATTTATTCAGTTTCTCTACCTGCACAAATCCTACTTATCCTTCAAAGTCCAGCTCAGATATTAGTTCATCTGTGAATCCATCCTGAACCATTTCAAGCAATATTAATTTTTCTCCCCTCTGGGTTCCCATAGCATTTTGTTCAAACTGTAGTATAGCAATTAACACACTGAATTACATTTCATGGGTCTCTCTCTAGTATGTTGTGAACACTGCTTGTACAGTCTCTAAGATCAAAATAGATAAAACACATCCTTGCCTTAAATAACTTATAATTGACTGTGAACACATAATTTAGTACCAAAACAAAATGAAACAAACTCTCTAATAAGCCATTTATAGATATTTTAATAGGAACTTGATGCTGAGTACAAAGATGGATAGAATGAAAGGAGAAACAAAAGAAGAAAGAAAAGGACAGAGGTGAAAGGCCTTACACGTTATGCCAAACATTTTGTTCTTTATCCTATAGGTACTGGAGAACCACTGGAGGTTTTTTGAGGAGGGAGATGACCTGCCCAGAGCTGTATTTTAAGAACGTAACAGAGGCAGCGGTGTAGAGAGAAAATTGGCAGCTGAGAGGCTGGAAAGATAACCCAGCCAAGATGAGTAAGGCCTGAAAAAGAGCCTGAAAAAAATGGAAAGAAGGCTTTGTGTACAAAGTATGAAAGTAGAATCAGAAAAACTCAAAAATGTTTAAAGGATGAGTGAGGGAGACAGAAAAGTCTGAGGATATTGAAGAAAAGAAGATAATGGGAGAAAGGTCTGAAATATCCACCAAGAGTTTCTTCATCGTTGCAGCCCAAGAGCTTAACCTATCAAAAAAATAATATTTAATGGAGATACAAACACCACTAATGTGAACTACCCTTAAGAGACTTTACACTTTGTTATCCAGAGCAGCAAAAACTCTAACCAGAAAAGAAATTATCCTATATTTACTTCTTACCAATAGGAAATCCAAGTAAACACAATTTGCCGAAACTCAGTAAAGGAGTAAACTGGTAAGAAACAAATCTATATGAACTTGCTTTCCCAATTTTCACTCTAAACATACATCAGCATTAACACAGAAGCCTTTAAATGCTCACCTTCAGAGTAGCTATGTTCGGAAGAATTTCAAGAATCCTAGGGCTTCCCTGGTGGCTTACTGGTAAAGAATCCACCTGCCAGTGTGGAAGATCTGGGTTCGATTTCTGATCTGGGAGGATCCCACCTACTGCGGAGCAACTAAGCCCTTGCGCCATAACTACTGAAGCCCATGCTCCACAAGAAAAGCCGCCACAATGAGAAGCCCTTGCACCACCACTAGAGAGCACAGAAAAAGAAGACCCAGCACAGTCATAAAGAAATAAATAAAATTATTACTTAGAAAAAGAATCCTAAAGGCCAACAATTTTGAAAAAAAAAAAAAAGGAAATAAAAAGGCTTGCAGAAATAAAAAGCAACCACGATGCTTTTAAAGATCAGTTTGCAAACATTCCATTCATGGAAGAGTTGGGTAATAATGGACTTAAGGTTTACTTTGTAAGGTCTGGACCAAGACAAAAGCATTTAAAAGTCAGGTACAAAAGAAGGTGCTGAACTGAGCCCTGACTGCCTGAACTGGAGCCCTAAGGAACAAATAGATCGTCTGCCCTTCATAGTTATCAAGTAAGTATCCTTTTGGGGGTGCAAGAGGGGGAAATTCAGAAGGAGAAAAACATGAGAGAAAAACCCATGGAGAGGTGATCCAGTAGATATCCCTCCAGAATGAAAAAGGAAGATGTAATTTTTATTACTGCTCTTGAGCAGATTCACCCTAAGGTCCAAATCCGACTTTGTCTTCAGAGTTGGGGGCAATCTTTTGAGTTCTAATTGCTTCTAGATAGACTCGGTATTTTCTCTTCAGGGTTCACATATACATCAGTGGCCAAAAACTGCCTAAGGAGCATGTGATCACATGATCCAAGGGCAACTGGGACAAATCTGTATTTCTCATGGATGTCACATATGCCTATTTAAATCTGCTGCTGCTGCTAAGTCACTTCAGTCGTGTCCGACTCTGTGTGACCCCATAGACGGTAGCCCACCAGGCCCCCTGCCCCTGGGATTCTCCAGGCAAGAACACTGGAGTGGGTTGCCATTTCCTTCTCCACTATTTAAGTCTAGCAGAGGGTATTTGAAGAAGTGGCAAGTAAACTGAATTGGAACCAGGGGTCCTCTAAGTTCTAGTTCTCAGCACATACTAAGCAGAAGATGTGCCCTTTTGGAATGCCTAGCAGGCCATCACACTTCTCCTGAGTGGGGTGACTTTCCTCCATGGAGGAGTTTTGGCTTGCCCGGTGGACATAATCGTGGGTGGGGTCAGGCTAGAGCAGCTGGCATCACCTTGCCACATACAGGAAAAGAGCCCATCTGAGGTGGAGGGAACAGAGAACGCGTTGCCAAGAAGTGGAGAGAGGGGGAACAAGACACAACCCAAAAAAGTCATCTGAGTTTCTGGAGGAAGCCACGCCTGACCTCGATGATTTGAACTGATGAATCCATTTTTAAAGGTTTTTTTCCATGGGAGGTATGGCACTGGGTATTCAGTCACTTCAAAGAGAGAAAGTGTTAACTTGATACACTCTGTCCAGGGTTATGGAACTTTCTTGGGCCTTTGTCTCCTCACTGTGAAATAAGTGGGTCAGATGATTTATCAGGCAGGCATTGTGTTTAGATGCTAGAACCATGCTGTACAGGGCCACTCAAGACAGATGGGTCATGGTGGAGAGTTCTGACAAAACGTGGTCCACTGTGAAGGGAAGGGCAAACCACTCCAGAATCCTTGCCTCCAGAATCCCATGAACAGTGTGAAGATGCAAAAAGAGAGGATACTGGAAGATGACCCCCCAGGTCAATAAGTGTCCAATATGCTTCTGGGGAAGAGCAGAGAAATTGCTCCACAAAGAATGAAGAGACTGGGGCAAAGCAGAAACAACATACAGTTGTGGGTGTGTCTGTTGGTGAAAGTAAAGTCTGATGCTGTGAAGAACAATATTGCATAGGAACCTGGTATGTCAGGTCCATGAATCAAGGTAAATTGGACATGGTCAAGTAGGAGATGGCAAGAGTGAACATCGACCTCTTAGGAATTAATGAACTAAAATGGATGGGAACAGGAAAATTTAATTCAGATGACCATTATATCTACTTCTGTGGGCAAGGATACCTTAGAAGAAATGGAGTAGCCCTTATAGGCAACAAAAGAGTCTAAAATGCAGTACCTAGACGCAATCTCAAAAATGACAGAATTATCTTGGTTCACTTCCAAGGCAAACCATTCAGTATCACAGTAATCCAAGTCTATGTCCCAAGCACTGATGCCGAAGAAGCTGAAGCTGAACAGTTTTATGAAGACCTACAAGACCTTCTAGAACTAACACCCAAAAAAGATGTCCTTTTCATCACAGGGGGCTGAAATGCGAAAGAAGTCAAGAGATACCTGGAGTGACGGCAAGTTTGGCCCTGGAGTATAAAAGGAAGCAGGGCAAAGGTTAACAGAGTTTTTTCCAAGGGAACTCACTGATCATAGCAAACACTCTCTTCCAAAAACATAAGAGATGACTTCTACACGTGGACATCACAAAGTGGTCAATTCTGAAATCACACTGAATATACTCTTTGTAGCCAAAGATGAAGAAGTTCTATACAGACAGCAAAAACAAGACCTAGAGCTGACTGTGACTCAGATCATGAGCTCCTCATTGCAAAATTCAGACCTACACTGAAGAAAGTAGGGAAAACCACTAGGTCATTCAGATATGACTTATATCAAATCCCTTACGATTATACAGTGGAAGTGACAAATAGATTCAAGGGATCAGATCTGGTAGACAGAGTCCCTGAAGAACCAGGGATGGAGGTTTATAACACTGTACAGGAGGCAGTGACTAAAACCATCCCAAAGGAAAAGAAATGCAAGAAGGCAAAGTGGTTGTCTGAGGAGGCCTTACAGATAGCTGAGAAGAGAAGTGAAAGGCAAGGAGAAAAGATAAGACATACCCACCTGAATGCAGCGCTGCAGAGAATAGCAAGGAGATAAGAAAGCCTTCTTAAGTGAACAATGCAAACAAAGAGAGGAAAACAATTGAATGGGAAAGTCTAGAGATCTCTTCAACAAAATTGGAGATACCAAGGGAACATTTCATGCAAAGATGGGCACAGTAAAGAAAAGAAATATCAAGAACCTAACAGAAGCAGAAGAGATTAAGAAGAGGCAACAAGAATATACAGAAGAACTATATAAAAAAGGCCTAAATGGCCTGGATAACCATCATGGTGTGGCCACTCACCTAGAGCCAGACATCCTGGAGTGTGAAGTCAAGTGGGCCTTAGGAAGCATTACTACAAACAAAGTTAGTGGAGGTGATGGAATTCCAGCTGAGCTATTTCAAATCCTAAAAGATGATTCTGTTAAAGCGCTGCACTCAATATGCCAGCAAATTTGGAAAACTCAGCAGTGGCCACTGGATTGGAAAAGGTCAGTTTTCATTCCAATTCCAAAGAAAAGCAATGACAAAGAATGTTCAGACTACCATACAATTGTGTTCATTTCATAGGCTATCAAGGTAATGCTCAAAATCTTTCAAACTAGGCTTCAGTAGAACGTGAACCGAGAACTTCCAAATATAAAACCTGGATTTAGAAAAGGCAGAGGAAACAGAGATCAAACTGCCAACGTTCATTGGATCATAGAGAAAGAAAGGCCATTCCAGAAAAACATCTACTTCTGGTTCATTGACTATGCAAAAGCATTTGACTGTGTGTATGGAAAATTCTTCAAGAGAATTTGGTTCTCCAAACCACCTTACCTTTCTCCTGAGAAACCTGTATGCAGGTCAAGAAGCTAAAGGCAGAATCCAATATGGAACAATGGACTGGCTCAAAACTAGGAAAACAGTACATCAAGGCTGTATACACTCACCTTGCTTATTTAACTTCTATGCAGAGTACATCATGCAAAATGCCAGGCTGGATGAATCACAAGCTGGAATCAAGATTGCCGGGAGAAATATCAACAACTTCAGATATGCAGATGATACCATTCTAAATGGCAGAAAGTGAAGAGAAACTGAAGAGCCTCTTGAGGAGGGTGAAAGAGGAGAGTAAAAAAGCTGGCTTAAAACTCAACATTCATAAAACTAAGATTACGGCAGCTGCTCCCATCACTTCACGGCAAATAGATGGGGAAAAGTGGGAACAGTGACAGATTTTTTTTCTTGGGTCCAAAATCACTGTGGACAGTGACTACAGCCATGAAATTAAAAGATGCTTGCTTCTTGGAAGAAAAGCTATGACAAACCTAGACAGTAGATTTAGCAAAGACCTGACTTTGCCAACAAATGTCCATATAGTCAAAGCTATGGTTTTTCCAGTAGTCATGTACAGATGTGACAGCTGCACCATAAAGAAGGCTGAGTGCCAAAGAACTCATGCTTTTGAATTGTAGTGCTGGAGAAGACTCTTGAGAGTCCTTTGGACAGCAAGGAGATCAAACCAATCAATCCTAACGGAAATACCATGCATATTCATTGGAAGGACTGATGCTGAAGCTCCAATACTTTGGTCACCTGATGTGAAAAACTGACTCGTTAGGAAAATCCCTGATGCTGGGAAAGTGAAGTCAGGAGAAGAGGGTGACAGAGGATGAGATGGTTGGATGGCATTATCAACTCAATGGACATGAGTTTGAGCAAACTCCAAGAGACAGTGAACAACAGGGAAGCCTGGTGTGCTGCAGTCCATAGGTTTGCAAAGAGTCAACGTGACTTAGTGATTGAACAACAACATACCCAGTGGCTCACAGACTTTATTTTTCTCATGCAATGAGTCTGGATTAGGCAATCCAGTACTAGTCCCGAAGTCCTGCAATGCCATCAGGCACACAGGCTTTCCCCTCTGCCAGAGTTTGAGATTTGGGCCCTTGTTCATGTTTGCAAGATGACTGTCACCTCTAGGCATCCTGTCTGCATTCTAGGTGAAAGGCAAATGGAAAGATGAAGGGTAAAAAGAGCAATTCTGATTCCTGGAACACCCACATAGTGGCTTCTACTTACATTTTATTGGCCAGGATGGTGTCACATGATCATCTCAGCTCAAAGAAGCCTGGGAACTGTGTAGGTACACTAGATGGCCTCATTGATGCTCTGAATTCAATTGCGGGTCAATTGGCAAGAAGAGGGGGAGAACAGATGTTGGGTAGACAATTACAAATAACCACAGCACCTTCCACAAACTTTATAATAACAAAGGTAACCTCCCTCTCTGAAATTCTGTAATTCTAATCTATTTCATTTTGCCTATTTCTTTCCTTTTTCTTTTCTGGCTGTGCCTTGAAGCTTGTGCAATCTTAGTTCCCATCAACTAGGGATTGAACCCACAGGCTTGGCAGTGAACGTGCAAAGTTCTAACCACTGTACCGCCAGGGGATTCCCCCTAATCTTTTCTTAATGAAAAAGAAGTAAATATTTTGTGGAAAGGGAGCACGTTTTTTAAATCTCAAATTTTGGAGAAGCAGCAGTACATCTCATAAATGAAAAGACCATAGGTCCATTTGAGCTATCAGATTATTAGTCAGAAACCCTTTACGTTTACTTTCTCTTTTGTGAAACTTCCTTCAACTTTTTAATTTCAGTCTTCAGGAAGCCTGTTCCTACTCACCTCCACTATTCTGATGTCTCCTTTAATTGAACTAAGTTCTCTAGTTTTTCCTCCTAGTTTCCAGATGTACTTCTCAAATGACTTATAGCCTCATCTTTTCTCTCTCCAACTAAATTGTAAACTTAAAAAGAACAGAGCCCAACACTTAGCACAATGCAGGATGTGTAGAGAGCAATCGATAATGGCTGAGCAATGGAGGGATAAATGAATAATTTAAATCTGAATATCTTTTCTCTTCTCAGAACTCCTATCCTCAATGCATGCTTGTTAACTGACTATATCTCAGAGTCATTACCAAGGCAATTTGTATCCTGGGAAGCCAGCTTTAGGAAGTCTTTGGTTTTCTACCTTTAAGTGTCTCTGGCACTGTACATTCAGGTCAGCCCCAGGAATCAGCAATCTGACCACCTCCCTTCACTTAATTGTTTCACCTGTATCTTTACCTTCGCCTCCTCCCACCACCCTTGCAACCTGCAGGATCTTTGTTCCCCGACCAGGGATCAAATCTCGGCCCATGCAGTAAAATCACAGAGTCCTAACCTCTGGAGCACCAGGAAATTCCCTAGACTCTTACCATATTAACAGATTTGAAGGTCTTACCCTGAAGAAATTCTTATATCTAAACTAAATTCTGTACATAGCCATTTCCTTCCCCTTCATTCTTAAAGTTGACAGAATGTAGCAGTAAATCACATGTTCTCTAATGCTTAATAAAGGCCTGAGTAGCGTGTTTTTTTTTTCATTTAAAAAAAGTTATGTGGAGGTTTTATACTGCAAAAACAATATGTGTTCATTGTAAAAAAAAATAGTAGAAAATATAAATAAGAAGATAATTAACAATTAGTCAAAAACTAAACCACGACCTAGAGAAGATCAAATTTTTTATGTATATTCGCATTATATATTCAAGAATTGGCTGCATCATGTATACTGTTATCTTGCCTTCTTGACATAACTGTAGACATCAGTACACATCAATAAATATTCTTAATAATGTGTGATGGCAGAGAAGTACTTAACTGTAGACTCTATCTTAATTAACCAATCAACTACTTTTGTCATTTAGTTTGCTTCCTTTTTTTGAAAACCTTTGTAAATATGGAACACTTATTCTATGAACTTTTATTGTTATTGTTCAGTAAAACTGTCTCTATACTATAATCTTAAGTGCAAAAAACAAGAGTATATGGACAAAGGCTGAAAGATAGTAGGCAACAGTAAGACTGAATTGAGATGATGAACATCCTTGTAGCTAATCTGTGTTTATAGCCTTATCTTAACTATTTTTCTTGGATATATATCCCTCCATAAGCTTTACTTTGATGAGCAGTAAGGAAAAAAATGTATGAAATGAGAGAATGAAGCAAGTCCATAGTAGTTTTTCACCATTATTTTGAGACCTAAAATGCGTTTGGCTTGCAGGTTCCAGGGCTTACTCAGCATAACATAATGCAATGATTTTAAAATATTTTCCTGTGGCTCAACACCTGGAAATCTGAGCTCTCTGCAAAACACTGCAGAAATGCTGATGGGGAAACATAAAATCACAAGACACATAACTTCATGCTACATCAGAAACCATCATCTACTCCAGCATCTTGTACAGACAAGCAAGAGGTATCCATTTAAGAAAAACACATAAGAGAAAAATTTATAACTGAGAAAGTTTGGCCCATTAATTAATTATTACTCTACTATAAACTGAAAAATGGCTGGCATTATCTGATTTGGTGGACCTCAAAAACTATTAGTGCAGATGGAAAAGCAGAATAGTTTGTTTTGAGTCTCTACTCTGCCACTTAGTAAATACATAAATCTCTTAACCACTCTTAAGCCTCAATCTTTTCTTCTGCAAAACTGGCTTATAATAGTACCTTTGCCATTCACAGAGTTATTTTAGGGAAAAAAATGAGCTAAGTTGTGAGGAACTGCTCTGTGAAGTATAATACTGTAACATAAATGTTACTGGTAATGGTTATTATAATTAATGAAGTGTTGAAAAACTCAGACATTCCTAGAATTGAGTTTGTCACAAAGATTGGACAGCATATATACAATCCTAAATATAAGAATTTAATGATTTGAGAGTATTCTATATCAAAACTGTCATCAAATAAACATAGAAACGAATACTTAAATCAGCCTTTAAAAGATGAAGTTAAAAAATTCCCTTCAGTTCTAAAACTTCTTTTACTCTGTGACTCAAGTGGGAAGGAACATTTATTCTATGAACTTTTATTGTTATTGTTCAGTAAAAGTGTCTCTATACTATAATCATAAGCACAAAAACACAAGAGTATATGGACAAGGGCTGAAAGATAGTAAGCAACAGTAAGAATATTTGCACCTAGGATGGCAGCTTTACAGATTTTTCTTTTTAAAATTCCCCTTGATCATATTACATCATTTCAAATAAAATTTTAAACGTATAAAAAAATAAAGTCTTTCCTTTTTGTCTTATCTTTTTCTATTTCTTAAAGTTTATAATCACATGGGCAAACTGATTTAAAGAAATGTATCTCAAGTTAACAGTTCTTAGAGTTCTATGTCCCTTAATCAGTTTATTCTTATACAACTTACAAAATATTTATAATTAGGCAGAAAACATATTTCTACTCTATGTTCTAGAATAATAAAATCAATCTTCCTACCCTCGTTTGAAACAAGTCACAAGATAAATAAATGTTATAGGTGAAATGGAAAGAATATTTTAAAGGAGACAAACTTATGTTCATCTCAATCAATGTAGGAAAAAACACTGTGTAATATTTATTACTCAGTCATGATGCAAAAAAGAAAAAAGCAACAAACAACAATAAAAACTCCAAGCAAACTAGGAATAAAAAGGAATTTCTTTTATCCAATAAATGTTTAATTAAGATAAGTTTACCTGCAAATGACAAAACAAAAACAGTGGGTGAAATAAGAATTTATTTCTTACTCATGTGAATATGGGCAATTCTGGCTAGCATGACAGCTCCATGATCATCAAAAGATCAGCTATCAAGAAGGTAAACCTGGGAATTCCCTGGTGGTCCAGTGTCTAAGACTCCAAGTTTCTACTGCAGGGGTGTGGGTTTGATCCCTGGTTGGAGAGCTAATATCTTGCATGCCTCACAGCCAAAAAATTAGTTAATTAATTTTAAAAGCTCATATACTTTAAAAAAGAGGAAAAAGTGAAGCTGTCAATAGAAAGGAGGAGGAAGGGGAAAGAAGAGAGCATTCCCCCCTCCCTTTAAGGATATGGACCACCTCGATCATACATTCTTGGCTGAAGCTTAGAGAGGACCCTATCTTCTAACTGCAAGGGAGGCTGAGAAATATAGTATGCATTTTGTGTAGCTATTTGATCAGCTAAAAATCTGGGGTCCTATCACTGTAAGAAGAATAAAACAGATAATGAGATATAACTATATACCAAAAATCTACAGCAAATTTACAGCAAACACCATGGTTAGTGCTGAAAAATTACAAACATTTCATTAAAATAAGAAACAAGACAGGCTTTCCTCTCTGTGCTACTATTCAACATTGTTCTAGAAGTCCTAACCAATGAAATAAGAAATAAATAAGAGGAATAAAGATTCAAAAATAATACAGAAAAATCTTTGCTATTTGCAGTTGAAACGGTTTTTTATGTAGGAAGTCCAAGAAAAACATTCAAACAGTTCAGCAACTTGCTAGTAAAAATAACATCCAAGAAGCAAAAGCTTTGGTAATGACAAAAAATACAGTAAGAGCAACAAAAACTATGAAACATCCATGAAAAAACAGACAAAAGATGGACGAGACCTTTAAGAAGAAATTTACAAAATATTATTGAAGGATATAAAAAATGACTTAGGTAAGCAGAGACTATACTTTGTTGGTGAATAGAAGGACTCAAAATTAGCCTGTAAATTCATTAGTTTATAATGTCAGTCTAGAAATTCATCATAATAATCAAAATTCCAAAAGGACATTTTATGGCTCTTGATAAACTGATCTTAAATTTTACATGAAAGAACATAATGCCCAAAATAGCCAAGATAATTTTGAGGGGAAAAAATATGGAGGAGGGAACTCAACTTACCAGATAAGAAAAATTTATCATAAAGCCATATTAAAAAAAAAAAAAACAATCTGAGACTGGTTGAAGGATAGACAAACAGATTAAAGGGACAAAGGCCCAGAAACAGCTGACATACATATGGAAACTTGGCATAAAATAGAAATCACATTATAAATCAGTGGTAAAAGATTAAAAACTCAGTAAATGATGCTGGAACAATTAGGTACTTACACACAAAAAAAAAACAAAATAAATATGTGTTCTACCTTATACTAGATAAAAAGAAATTCCAAGGGAATTTAAAACTTTTAAGGTAAAAAAGTAACTTGCAAAAATTGTTGGAAGAGAACAAGTAATATCTTTGTGACATCAAAATAGGGAAAGATTTTCTACACAAGACTCAAAAGTATAAAAATAAACAAAAGCATCTGATGCTATTAACATTTTAAATATCTGCCCAGACCATAATATACCATAGAACGTATCAAAGGATGTTTACCAACTGAAGATATTTATAACTCAACACAACAAAAAATTAATAGATGACCCAATAAAAGATTAATACACTGAATATATATAAATTCCAGCAAATCATTTAGAGAAAATGTGCGTGTTAATCAGTGTCACACACTCAGTCGTGTCCGACTCTTTGCAACCCCACAAACTGTAACTCACCAGGGTTCTCTGTCCATAGAATAGCACATTTTAAAAAACAGCCAAAGGATTTAAACAAGAAATGAGAAGATGCTCAACCTTACCAGTAACGAGAGGAATGAAAATTAAAACAACAATTAAATACCTTTAGGAGTACAAAAAATTAATAGACATTACATTCTGAAATGGCTTTAGATTTACAAAAAATCTGAGAAAACAGTTTCCATGTACCTCATGACCAGGTTCCCTGTATGTTGATATGTGTGGTACATTTGTTACAATTAATGATACATCATTATTCATTAAAGTCCCAGATTTTCTTAGTTTACCTATCACTCTTTTTGTGTTCCAGGATCTCTCATCCAGGACCTTTACATGTGGTCCTCATGTCTCCTTAGAATTCTCTTGGCTGTGACATTTTCTCAGACTTTCCTTGTTTTTGATAACCTTGACAGTTTTGAAGAATGCTGCACAGATATAGTGTCGGATACTCCTCTATTCAAATTTGTCTGATATTATTCATGTGATTATATTGAGGCAATGAATTTCTTAAAGGAAGACCATGGAGTTAAAATGCCACTTTCATCACATCATATCAAGCGTACATACAATCAACATGATTTATGATGTTGATCTTACACACCTGGCTCAAGAGGAGAAACACGGAGGGACTTTAAAATTCAAAATATAATCAGACAAAAAGTAAATGAGACTTTCATACCCTGAGGGTCCTAGTGGAAATGTAAACTAACAAAACAAAACATAAACAAATGAACAAATCCCTAACTTTGTGCAGAAATTTGGCAACAATGTTTGGAAAGTAAGACATCTCTATACCCTTAATTTAGCAATTCCCCCTCTAGATCTGATAAACTTTCACTCATGTATCAGTCCAGTTCAGTTCAGTTGCTCAGTCGAGTCCAACTCTTTGCGGTCCCATGAATTGCAGCACGCCAGACCTCCCTGTCCATCACCAACTCCAGGAGTTCACTCAGACTCACGTCCATTCAGTCAGTGATGCCATCCAGCCATCTCACCCTCTGTCGTCCCCTTCTCCTCCTGCCCCAAATCCCTCCCAGCATCAGAGTCTTTTCCAATGAGTCAGCTCTTCACATGAGGTGGCCAAAGTACTGGAGTTTCAGCTTTAGCGTCATTCCCTCCAAAGAAATCCCAGGGCTGATCTCCTTCAGAATGGACTGGTTGGATCTCCTTGCAGTCCAAGGGACTCTCAAGAGTCTTCTCCAACACCACAGTTCAAAAGCATCAATTCTTCGGCGCTCAGCTTTCTTCACAGTCCAACTCTCACATCCATACATGACCACAGGAAAAACCATAGCCTTGACTAGACAGACCGTTGCTGGCAAAGTAATGTCTCTGCTTTTAAATATGCTATCTAGGTTGCACTCATGTATATAAGCATGCAATAACATGCTTATTGCAATATTATTTGTAATATTAAAAAAACTAGAAAGTGAGAATAGATGTCATCATTTAAGACCCTGGATCCACTAGTGTTGAAGCCTGACCAGCTCTCTCCTGCAACCCAGAGTTTTTCACTTACACAGCCAAAAAAAGTCCATCTTAAGCCTGTTTGAAATGATTTGTCTGTCCCTTACAAGCTTGTTGAGACCTAACTGACACACCTAAATATTACTGTCAAGTACATCTAAATCCATGTCTAGTTTTTTTAATTAAAAAAAGGCAAAAGGCAACAGCTACTAAGCCAAGCCTAAATGCCTAGACTCTAGACCCTAAGAGGATAATTAAACTACAATAATCAACATCTCTGGGGTTTACAGTGTATAAACTATTCCAGACAGGTCTTGCTCAAAGTGCAAAATCAATAAATGAAAGACATAAAATAAAAATAATACTTGAAGAAAATATTTTTACAAAGTGATGTCTTACAAAGTTTGACATTCATGTAATCCAAGTGAAGTCTTTCCTTTTGTTTATTTTAAAATAGGAAATATTTCAAATGTGCAGGAAATAGATGCCATATATCCATCACCCAGATTTAACAAATTCAACTCTTCCCTATATTTCTTCATAATTTTTAGAAAGACAGGAGACATTATACATAATGTAGAAGTCCTCATCCTTTTTTACCTTTTTCTACTGCTACAGTAGCCAGTATTCTGAAGTTGGAGTGTGTCATCCCATGCTTGGTTATGTACTTTTAATACATATATTTAGCTCATTGTTCAAATTTGCATTTTCTTATTATTGAGTTTGAGCATCTTTTCAGATATTTACTAATAAATGTCCTCTTCTGTTTATTTCCTTTGTCACTTTTTTTCCTTCGGGTGGCATGTCTTTTGTTATAGTCTTTCATATATTCTGGATACAAGCTTGTTGTTGATTATGTGTGTTGCAAATATCTCCTCCTCCCTATCCATAGCTAGTCTTTGTCTGGTCTTTTATGGTGTCTCAAGAACACCTGAATGACCTCAGACTTAAACGCTAAGTCTTGGGTAAGGTGGGTTTCCATCCATTAGAGATTTGCTCCTAGGTCACAAAACTCTGTCCAATATATGAATGGACAACTGCCTCTAAAATAACTAAAGAAAGTTCTTTGTTACAGGATCAATAATCTGTAAGGCTCTCAGAACTTTCTGAGAATCTGAGAATTAGTACATGGTTGTCAACACATATTCTAATTTATGCCAGTATTCTTTGATCACAGATTTTTTGGAGTAGCCATCTAAACTTCCTTGAGTGAATTAAGTTGTCTTGAGTGACACAAAAAGGCGGCCCCCAATTCAGATGCTTCTATGTAATATGACAGAGTCATATCTTAAACTAATACTTAAAATGTGTTCCACACAGGACATTACTTTTTTGGCATGTTTATAGATGTAAATGGAACAAGAGTTTTGTGATCAAATGTGTGGGAAATATTGGGTTAAAATTCTTTTTACTTTGGACTTTTTTTTTAACTTCTTCACTTTTGATATATTACTGTACACTGTGAATCAAGGGCTAGCTAGAATAGACAGAGTTTCCCAAACTCTTTTGACCACAGAACATTTTTTTCTGTGGATTTATTTTCAGCCATCAAGATTGATTAAGCAGGATCAAGCTTTTGTTTTAAAGGATAAGGAGATAGCAATAATAAGAAGAGAATGAACTAATGCCACCTCCAGGATGGACCTGGAGATTGTCATACTGAATGAACTAAACTCAGATAAAGACAAATATCATATGATACTGCTTATATGTGGAATCTTAAAAGAGGGTCCAAATGAACTTACATGCAAAACAGAAACAGAGTTACAGCTGTAGAATACAAACTTATGGCTACCAGGGGGCAAGATGGGCAGAGGGAGAAACTGGAAGGTTGGAATTAACATACGTACGACTGTGTATAAAACAGGTGGTTTTCTCACTAGTAAGTGAGAACCTACTATATATCATAGGGAACTCTATTCAAATATTCCATAATGCTTATATGGGAAAAGAATCCAAAAAAAGAGTGGATATCTGTATATGTATAACTGATTCACTACGTTGTACATCTGAAACTAATGCAACATTGTAAATCAATCATATTCCAACTTTAAAATGTTTTCATTTTAAAAAATAAAGAGGTAATAATAACAGCTGTCAGTTCCTTAGTGTTTGCAACATTGGAGGTCCCACGCAAGGCACATTATTATCTCATGTCCTTGTCACAACAACCTACAGATACATATTATTATGATCTGTGTTATGTGAGAAAAGTGAGGTTCAAAGGGGTCAGGTATGTGGTTGAAGGTCACACAGTAGTTGGAATGGAACCTCATTCAATAGCTGGAGGGCTCTCAGTGCTGGGGAGAAACGGCTGGGAGCACGTGCCGGCCACAGGGTGAGTTCTCGATATTCCTATTATTGTTAACTTTCATCAATTATCCACTCTGAGGCAGGTACTATTATTGTGTACATTTTGCAGATGAGGGAACTAAGGTTTTATTCTCCTATCCTGCTCAGGATTCCCACGCCTCAAGGTGGATGTTAAGATGCAGAACAATGGTTATAGTACCAGTACTGATACCTCAAAACAACACTATATGTCATCAATTTTTATAACCTATAAATAGGAACACATTTAAAAAAACTACTCAGAAGAATACCATATATTGTTCATATAAAATTTATGTATCTATTTCTGTATGTATACACACACATATTCAAAAATAAACTGGAAGGGAAAATCCCAACCTCATGATATGGGATGGTGGTTAAATCAGCCTTTAGCTATACCTTCAGTGTTTCTTTTTTCTTTAAACAAACAAACAAACAAAACAAAGATTGGTAGCAAACATTTAAAAATGTTAATGGTTATTCCTGAATCAGCGGTGAGAACATAGGTCTGGTTTTTATTTTGTTACTCTGCATTTTTCCATATTTTTTAAATGTCTCAAAATATAAAAGAATTTCTAAAGCAAAATGGGAAGGAACTACACCAAAATAGTAAGAGTGATCATCCTTTCATTCTTCCTTCTGCTTTTCTATCATAATTTCCAAACTTTTGTAATAAGCACATCTATACTGGAAGGGAAATTACCACATCATTTTTGTCCTGTTCTAAAGTTTTATTTCTAGCAGACATGATCCTACTATCTGGAGGTAATTTCAGTATAAAATCAACACTGAGCTATCATCTTATGAATTTTTATATACATTCTTATTAATATAATCCCAAGGACTGAGTCGGGGAAGGCAATGGCACCCCACCCCAGTACTCTTGCCTGGAAAATCCAATGGACGGAGTAGCCTGGTGGGCTGCAGTCCCTGGGGTCGCTGACAGTCGGACAGACTGAGCGACTTCACTTTCACTTTTCTCTTTCATACATTGGAGAAGGAAATGGCAACCCACTCCAGTATTCTTGCCTGGAGAATCCCAGGGATGGGGGAGCCTGGTGGGCTGCCGTCTATGGGGTCACACAGAGTCGGACACGACTGAAGTGACTTAGCAGCAGCAGCAAGGACTGAGTACCTACAATTAAATAAGAAAAGCCCATACTGTGTTAATACTATTCCTAACTCAGATCAGTAGGTGAAAGCCTTCTCAATGAGCTTGGAGTCATGAGGACATGAGTCATGGACATGATGTCAATGTCTATTGAACCTTTAATTTCTAAAGAATATAATATATATTTGCCTGCACATGTGGGTATTCTGATATCCTGAACTGTGTTTCCTGCCCGGAGACAATGGACACATTCAAGATAAACAGAAGTGAGGTATTTATTGGAATCAGATAGGGGTCCCTTACAAACTGTTTTATCATTCACTGCATTGATATTAACAGTTGGGTAACAGGAGGTGTAAGCAGGTAAAATGACCCTAAATCACAATCACGTGGCGGAAGTTAGGAAAACTGTTCATAGCATGGAAACCTTTTTACTTATAATGATCTGAGCAAGCAGTGCTTGCCTTTCCAAGTCTACTGACAGACTTATTTTAATGTAATTGAATAACTGGAGTTTTCCACTGTCAGAAACTTTTATCCACTTTATTACTTAGAGGATTAAGAGAAAATCTGATCTGGTGTTTCATGGAGTTTTCGCTTCCCAGGGACCTAGAGAGGGAACAGCGAAGAACACGTGACCCTGGATATTATCTGTTTCCACTGCAGCTGACTGAGCACAGTATATATGAGATCACTGCCAAGAATTTAGTCAGCCTCTCCCCTCTATTGTCTCAGGATGCTTGTGTTTTACGAGCTGGCGGAAAGAAACCTTAGAAATCACTGAAACCCTCTCATTTTACAGATGAAGAAATTAGGGCATAATTTTGGCAGGAACCAGTGAAAGTAAAATTAGGTATTCTCTCTATCAGGCTTCCCTATTGGCTCAGTGGTAAAGAATCTACCTGCAATGCAGATCTGGGTTCAACCCCTGGGTCGGGAAGATCCCCTGGTGGAAGCAATCCACTTCAGTATTGTTGCCTAAAGAATGCCATGGACAGAGGAGACTGGTGGCCTGAAGTCCACAGGGTAGCACCGAGTCAGACACAACTGAAGCGACTAAGCGGCAGCATTAGCGTCTTCTATGCCTCAGCAATTCTACTCTTGAGAGCAGCCAAGGAGATGTTGACCGCAGTACTGTTTGTAACACAATGCAAATAAGAAGCTAGAAACAATTAAAATATTCATCAGTAGGAGAATGGCTGATAAAACATAAAATGGTCATACCATGAAGCATTATGCAGCAGATAAAAGGAAGGCACTAGATCTAAGTAGACAGATGTCAAAACCAGAGTGAATCCAAGAACTACGGTGCAGAAAACTGTGGGAAATACATTTATATAAAAATTCATAAAACAAATGCTTTGAATGTACTTACCAGGGGCCTGATCTCACCTTTAAGAGTAGATGAAGAAAGCTTCCCTGATCATGTGACAATATGGCCTACTCTTTTCACCAAATGGACAGCGCCTGTCTGCCATGGGCACAATTCTGAATAAATAAGTTCATGCCAGTGGTCTATGGCAAGGACATCAGATGTGACTTCTTTTATCTAAAGCTTGCTCCACTGCTTCCCTAGTGGTCCGCTGGTTAGGACTTCACGTTCCAGTGCAGGGGGTGCAGGTTTGATCCCTGGTTGGGGAGCTAAGATCCCACAGGCCTCGTGGTCACAAAGCCAAAACATAACACAGAAGCAGTATTGTAATAAATTCCATACAGACTTTAAAAATGGTCCACATTAAAAAAAAAAATAAAAAAAAACCCTTAAAAAAAAAAGACTAAACCAACTGGTTAAAAAAAAAAATGGAGCCCAGCTATAGGCACTGTCCTCCTCACAAGAGGTCCAGAGGTCATAAATAATAAAGCAAAAAGAGAATCCAGGATTTACCATGTTTTATATTCCCCTAAGAATTTGAACAGAATCTCTCTCTCTCCTTCAGAATTTGAACAAGGCTCCCTCCATTTAGAGCCTTGACAACAAAAATACAACTGAGTAGACAGAAATGGAAAAGACCTGTTAGATCACCAAATACCTCCATCCCCAGTGACTACAGGAATTGGAAGTCCCTGGTTGGAAGATGTGATCAGATCTTTGATCCTTTTCTTAATGAGGCCAAAAGGGACTCCTTGGAACTGAGGCATCTATTTTAACATGTTGACAATTGTGTTTTGAAAGCACCTTTGCATCCCACTTTAACTTCCTAATTTTTTTCTCCCCTGAAAAAGAGTGGTACCTTGGACTTAAGAGAGGGAGCTTAGCGATCTTTTGCCCTACCCATTGATACTATACATGAGAAAACCAAGGCTCAGAGAGGGGAAGCATCTGACTCACAGTTGCACAGCTGTTTATGACAGAGGCATTCTCAGTCCTCTTGATCTCTTCTTTTACCTATATTTGGGTGAAATATATACATATATACACACACACACACACAAGGGAATGTATGGAAATATATATATATATATATATATATACATTCCCAAATATAGGGGAACACATAGATACATAAACTCAAAAGTGACCCGGCTTAATGCAATGTGGGTCTGAGAGATCCTGGAACAGGAAAGGGACACTCGTGGAGAGCCAGTGAAGTCCAAATAAAGCATGAAGATTAATAGCAGTAATTTACCATATTGGTTTCTTTGTTTTGACAAATATTCCAAACATCCAAAGATGTTTACAGTAGGGGAAAGCAGATAAGGAGGATAAAGAATCTCAGCACTATTTTTGCATGTTTTCTGTAAATCTTAAATAATTCCCCAATAATATTATTTTTAAAGGTGCATTAAAATGAGTTCAAACAAAACAGAAATGTTCAAATACAAACCAAAAGGAGACCTTGTAGAGTCTTCTACACTGTTAAGAGGAATGTAAGTTGGTGTAGCCACTATGAAAAACAGTACGGAGTTTTCTCAGGAAGAAAATAGAATTACCATACAATCTAGCAATCTCATTTGTAGGAAAATACCCAGACAAAACCACCATTCAAAGATACATGCACCCCTCTGTTCATAGCACCACTATTCACAATAGCCAAGACATAGAAACAACCTGTCCTTTGACAGATGAGTGGATTAAGATGTGGTACATTTATACAAAGGAATACTACTCAGCCATTAAAAAGAATCCAATAATGCCATTTGCAGCAACATGGATGTAATAGGTATTATCATATTAAATGAAGTCAGACAGAAAAAGACTAATACCATGATATCCCTTATATGGGGAATCTAAATGAATACTGTGAAACAAACAATCATGGACATAGAGAACAGACTTGTGGTTGCCAAGGGAGGGGCTTGGGGGAGGGATGGAGTAGGAAGTTTGGGTAAGCTTTATATACGATTGGGTAAACAAGGTCCTACTGTACAGCGCAGAGAACTATATTCAATATCCTATATAAGCCACAATGGAAGAGAATATTTTTTAAAAAAAATAATGTATATATATATGTGTCTGTGTGTATATATATATATCTCTCTCTCGGAGAAGGCACTGGCACCCCACTCCAGTACTCTTGCCTGGAAAATCCCATGGACGGAGGAGCCTGGTAGGCTGCAGTCCATGGGGTCGCTAAGAGTCGGGTACGACTGAGTGACTTCACTTTCACTTTTCACTTTCATGCATTGGAGAAGGAAATGGCAACCCACTCCAGTATTCTTGCCTGGAGAATCCCAGAGACAGAGGAGCCTAGTGGGCTGCCGTCTATGGGGTCACACAGAGTTGGACACAACTGAAGCTACTTAGCAGCAGCAGCATATATATATATAAACTGAATCACCTTGCTGCACAGTGGAAGTTAACATAACATTGTAGATCAACTATACTTTAAACTATACTTCAATTAAATAAAAATATAATATGAACACCAAAATAGGCCTTGTAATTCTGCCCTTAAATTCTAACCACTTATAACAGCTCCTTGTGTCTCTTCCCAGGCGTTTTCTTTTACGTTTATTCAAAGAGTCGGACACGACTGAGTGACTGGACTGAACTGAAACACACATATATAGTATTTAAATAGTCTATCTCATTTAAGCCTTCAAACAATCGTATGAAATCACAATCAAATGAGGAAACTGAGGCTCGGGAGGTTAAGTAACTGGGTCAGAGTCACAACCAGACAGTTCAGTTGCTCAGTCGTGTCCAACTCTTTGTGACCCCATGGACTGCAGCACACCAGGCTTCCCTGTCCATCACCAACTCCAGGGACTTGCTCAAACCCATGTCCATTGAGTCAGTGATGCCATCCAACCATCTCATTCTCTGTCGTCCCCTTCTCCAGCCTTCTATCTTTTCCCAGCATCAGGGTCTTTTCCAATGAAGTCAGTTCTTCGCATCAGGTGGCCAAAGTATTGGAGCTTCAGCATCAGTCCTTCCAATGAATATTCAGGACTGATTTCCTCTAGGATTGACTAGTTTGACCTCCTTGCAGTCCAAGGGACTCTCAAGAGTCTTCTCCAACAGCTAGTAAATCTCTGGGACGAGATTCAAAGCAGATTCTACCTAACTCCATGCTGTTCCCAGGGTCCACCAGGCTGTGCACTGCATGAGGGGGGCCCCACTACATACTCCGTCAGTCATGCACTCTGGCAAGGGCTGTATCTGCCTGTGGGGCGGAGACCTCGTTTCCTNAGCTAGTAAATCTCTGGGACGAGATTCAAAGCAGATTCTACCTAACTCCATGCTGTTCCCAGGGTCCACCAGGCTGTGCACTGCATGAGGGGGGCCCCACTACATACTCCGTCAGTCATGCACTCTGGCAAGGGCTGTATCTGCCTGTGGGGCGGAGACCTCGTTTCCTTGACATGAAGGCTTATCTTCCTCTCTTCTATGCCAAGAGGATGGTGATGCTGGCCATGGCCGTGATTTTTATAGAAAATAATGAGTGTAATTTTCAATGTGTTTTGCGTTGCCAGTGGTGAAGCATACAAAGAGGGGCGTTTCCTGTAAATATCAGGAAACACAGGGGCATGGCATTTCATAACAGGTTAATAACCAGCCCGTATTCTGTCCATCATGGGCTCACGTTTTGGGTCCTCCAATATTAACCAGTAGCAAAAGATTCAAAACACAAAATAGGTTCAGCTCTCTTCCCCAAAGCAGTGTGCTCTGCCTGCCAGGAATGGAATTTTCACACATTTAAGGTCAAAGTGAAATTTCTGGGAGGGATCTCAGTGAAATCATAAAGCCAGTCACCACGTGCAGGGCCTCTGAATAGAAGGAAATCGGAAGAACAATATGCTGAGTTTTTCAACGCTCGTCTGTGGGCAGTTCCTGAGCCCTGTGTGACCTTCCCAACAGCAAAATCACCTTTGGTTACATTATCAGAGCAGCATTCTGTATAATTCACTGCCAAAACAATGTATAAACATTGACCGTTAGAACGGAAGAAACTACACTGGTAGTAATCTTCACCCTGTGCCAAGTCCAGCATCATACACATTTATACGCTCTTATTTCATCCTCCCATCTCTCTGTCATTAATGTACTATTATCATCCCCATTTCACAGGGGAGGAAACTGAGACCCAAGGAGGAGAGGTGACTCCACTAAATGTCACACAACCACCAAGCAGCTTAAAAAGGACTGCAATTCAGATGCATTCGACTTGGAACCATGTGTTTTTTCTAAATGTTTTAAAGTAACTTTGCAAACAAACTATATATATATATATTTTTTAATCTCCTAAACTTAAAAAAAAAAAACTAAACCATTTCTACAGCATATGCTATTCCCACATTGTGGTTTATATTCTGAGACCAGATGGTAAAATAACCAACAGTCCTTTCCAGCACTCACACAAGCTCTGCTCACACTTTTCTACTCAAGGAAGATCTAAATACATTGGGTATGATATCCAAGGAACAGATTACACATTTCAAATTTGGCATACCATGCTTACCTTGTGCCTGACATTTCTAAGATTTGCTCCGTTCTCTTTGTAGTAAACAATTCTGAGATCAACTAACATTAATCTACAAAGTTACCCCTTCTCAATATTTTATTATGAAAACTTCCAAACACATAGACAAGTTGAAATCATTATTAATATCTACGGAACATATATACCCACCACCTAGATTCTACCATTAACATTTTTCATACGTAACATTTTAAAAACTGGTGCCAAGAACTTTGCACACCTCACCCCAGCTATGCCATGAAGTTGGTACTACTATTACTCCCACTTAATGGATGAGGACACCAAAGCTCAGAGAACTGGAGTGATAGACAATGAGGTTGTCTCCAAAGCCACTATTCTAGTTATAGTCATAAAGAGGGAAGCCAACTTGAGCTGAATTTAACGTAATCTTACTAGTTTAGTTCACTTTGGAGGTTTGTTTCCTGAATCAGGGAAGGAGTTTCCAGGTAAAAAATTCAGCAAAGGAGACTGTATGTTGAGCAGGAAGAGGTTTGTTCTTTTGAATTCTTTATTTAAAAAGTGCACAGCAGAGATATATACACAAAGATGTTCCCTGCAGTGTTATTTAAAATAGGAAAAAATCTGAAACAATCTAAATACCCTAAATTTAAAAAACGGTTGATCACAGTATGCTCAAAGGACAGTATATGATGCAAATGCTAAAATTCATCTTCCCTTTGCCTCATAGAAATATTTGTCAGTACAGCATAGGACATACATGCACAGTCCAAATGTAATGTGATAGTCAGAAATGTAAATGCTAAGACTGCATATTATTCTCTTTGGTATAGGAAAATAACAGATTGAATTTCAGAATCTGAAAGGCATAGAACTCCAGGAGGAATGGATCTGTAAAAATGACTATCCCTGAGGACATGTATTGGGTGCATTTAGTTCAATCTTGAAAAACCTAATATAAAGTACAACAACAATAAATCACCAGCATCTTTCATTGTGCACACATTTATGAAGTCCTTATCAGATGCAGATACTGGAGACTCACTGGCGAGGGAAAAAGTTTCCTATCTTAGTGAGGACAACAGTCTCTATAGGAAGTAACCGTCCTACCTCATCTCAGGGTCCCGTCAAATGACTTGGGTTAGCAAAGACTCCTTCATCTAATAATACTTAGAGCAGTGGTTCTCAAACAGACGCAATGTTTCCCCCGCCCCCTCACCCCGATAGCATCTAGAAGGAATGGTTTGTCACAGCTTGGAGGGAAGTGCCACTGGCATCCAGTGGGCAGAGGTCAGGGATGCCCTAAACAACCTATAGTGCACAGGACAGCTGCACATTCCCCTCCCTCCTCGAGCAAAGAATTATCTGACTCAAATGTCAACAGTGATGAAGCTGAGAAACTCTGACTTAGAGAGACTCTCAGAATTCCCTTCCTTGGTAGTTACAGATGAGGAGAAACATGGAAGCAGAAGGGTATTCCACAAGCAGATGACAGCCCGGGGGGGAGGGGAGGCGGAGAGGATTTACCTGGGTAATTTCAGAGGTCGTTAGGCAAGGGTAGAGACAGCTCTGATTTACTGAGAATCCTACTGCAAAAGTTAATTTGTAAATATTTCTTTGGCATATCTTGGATCCCCTGCCTGCCTCCCTACAGGAGAAGACCATATGGTCCAAATGAAAGGCTCCAGAGATAAAATCAGATGATCTGGGTGAAAGCAGTAATGAAAATCACTTTTGAGAAATGGGAATGCAAGTGATCCCCCTCCCACTGAGGAGATGACCACAGGTGTTTGAACCTGCTTGCCTCTCTTCAGAGGCTCAAAGGTGACACTGTCATCATTATTGTTTGTATGTTCACAATGTATCCTTGAGTGAAAAGAACAGTTATATAATAGCACATATCGTATGTGTCCAATTTCTGCTCAATATGAATACCTAGGAGAAAAGAGTCTGGAGATAATTGTATCAAATGGCTAACACACATTGTGCCTGAGTGAAGAGAAACAAAACAAAAACAAAATAGAAAGCAATCTATTGCCAATATATGTTGCTTAAACTCTTAAAAGTTTTCTTTTCCTTCAAAAAGATATTTTATGATATGAAGAAACACTTAGGATACAATTTAAGCAATAACTAAGGCAAAATAGAAATTGTACAGAGCTGGGCTGATCAACAGTGTTGCCACGAGCCACATGTGTCTACTGAATGCTTGGAACCTGGCTAGCCTGAATTGAGATGTGCTATAGTGCAGGAGAAAAATAAAGATTTTTATTTTTTATTTTTTTGCCATGCCACTCAACAAGCAGAAACTTCCCCAACCAGAGATTGAATCCATGTTCCCTGCAGTGGAAGTGTGGAGTCCTAACCACTGGACTGCTGAGGAATTCTCCCAAAAAAGATTCCAAAGAGTTAAAAAGAAGGTAAAATCTTTCATTAGAAATTTAATGAAATTATTAATTTTAAATTAATTAAAAATAATTAATTTTAAATTATTAAAATTTCAAAACTTATATACTGATTTTAATATTGAAAAGGTAGAGCTACTGGGTTAAGTAATTATTAAAATTAATTTTACCTGTTTATTTACATTTTTCTTTAATGAATGAGGCTACCAAAACAGTCACATATCTTTTGAATATTGCTGTCTCAAATATAAACAGCATAAACTTGACTGTAGAATCTGAGAAAAAAAATTGAATGGAAAAATACCAAATTCACCATCATGACTGAATCTAAATGATAGGATTATGGGTGATTTTTTTTTTTTTTTCAGCTTCTTTACACTCTTCTGAGCTTTCCAAGTATCCGCAGGGTACAGATACCCTGGTGATAATCTAGAAACAGGCACAAAGAATCGAGAATCTCTCACACATTCCAAGACAAAAACTGTCCTTTCTTTAAATGATTGCGTCGAATAGGGACTATTGTTTTGCAGATTGGAAAATGACCTGGTAGCTAGCTAGCTGACCTCTCCCCTGGTCCTGGTTATGACAGAGAAGGTCCAGAACTCTGTTCCTGCTCTCCAGAGGAAGGCACAATGATCCTCCTGGGGTCTTCCCCACAAAAAGGGAATAGAGGGTATGAGGATGAGAGGAGCAGCTCGGTGGAGACATCATCCCTGGGCAAGGAAATGAGTCAGCCAGTGAGTCAGCCCCGCGGCTCGGCTTTCATTCTTGGTATTGTTCCACCTCACTGCTCCTGTCTGTCACCCTTTCCCCCTAAACCACATGTGCGGCCTCGAGGCGGCCCAGGCGGAGGTGGCTGAGAAGGGCATCTGGGTGTGAGCACCCTCCTTCATCCTTCCCCTGTGGTCCCCACTTCATTTCTCACCCTCATGGCTACCTCCTTCAACATAGGTATTGTTAGCATTCCCACCTCAAACGTGAGGAAACTGAAGTACAGCGATTTCTGAGTCAAGGGCTCACACACCGGAAGAGGTCAAGGTGAGATTCAAAGTCAGACCTGACTCCAGCCTAAGTCAGTCCTCCCAAACATGACAGACCCCCTGGCTCGGCCCTTCCCAGAGCTCTCAGCCAGGTCTAACCCCCTCCACTCCTGAGAAGACTGCAAAGCAATCAGCGTGTGTCTTTCCACTGCCCTGTATTTCAGGGGTCCTGAAATGGCCCAGGCACTTGAAATAGAGGTGGTCTGCTTGCTCTCTCCCAAATGTGTCTTTGGGAAAGCATCTAAGAGTCTGATACCAGACATGCAGACGAAAGCACAATTTCAGGCCTATAATTTACTCCAGGAAGAATCTGTAAGGTGAAGTCCTACTGCAGTTGTGGGGTGAAAGAGAGGAAAAAAGAGATTTCTGCCACTGGGAGACATGCGGGAGAGAGGCCTGAGGGAGAACAAGGGTGTTCTCAGTTCTGTTCCCTCTTGAGAACCCCATCGACCCAAGAAGCCAAGTCCCGTCTTCAGTCTATTAGCAGGGGGGTGGGGCAGAGGCTGAGGAAGCAGACGCTCATGTGATGTGACTGCCACTGAATGCCACCCCCTCACAGATTCCACTCGAGGAGAGTCATGCCTGGGGATTAAAGACTTCCCCTTCTTTTAAACATTTTGTTGTTGTGGTTATTTAATGTTTATATGGGTAATACTTTCACGTAATTCAGAAATTACATACCATTTATATAAATGCATATAAAAGGGCATACGTTTTTAACCAAGTGAATGTCTTAAACACACACACACACACAGTTACACTTAAAAGTCTTTCTCCAATTGGGTCCCCCACCTGCCCAGTTCCTATCCCATTCCCCAGATCACCTCACTGCTGTTACTAGTTTCTTGTATATCTTTTCACACATACAAATAAAATATAAATACACATGCACAGACTGCCACCCTTTTTATTTTTCCTACAAAAGTTTCAGGCTCTTTTTACAAAAGTAAAAATGCTGGAGAGAAGAACACATTGTTACTAACACTTTTGTGCAAAGGAGTCTGTAGTTATTTTCTTCCTGGGGAGCACTGAGCCAGGCCCTCTTCCTTTGTTTGGACTTTTTTAAGTCTTATTGAATTTGTTACAATATTGCCTCTGCTTTATGTTTTGGTTTTTTGGTGGGGAGACATGTAGCATCTTTGCTTCCTAACCAAGGACCCAACCTACACCCTCTGAATTGGAAGGACTGCCAAGGAAGTCCCTGTTTTGCCATTTTAAAAGTCAGGTATAACAAGGCATTACTTACAGGAGAATTTACCCTTTTCAGTGGACAGTCCTGCGAGTTTTGACTGTCATGTATACAGTCATGTAACCACTACTGCCATCAAGATATTTAAAGATTTTAACACCTCCCCACCCCCCTTCAAAAATTCTTTCCTGACTCTTTGTAGTCATTCACTACCCACCCTCTCTGCCACTCAATATACACTCCTATCTCTGGCCCTCGAGCCACAATGGGCTTTCCCTGTGGCTCAACAGGTAAGGAATCCACCTGCAATGTGGGAGACCTGGGTTTGATCCCTCGGTTGGGAAGATGCCCTGGAGAAAGGAAAGGTGACCCAGCCCAGTATTCTGGCCTGGAGAATTCCATGGACTGTACAGTCCATGGGGATCATGGTGTCCCAAAGAGCTGGACACGACTGAACGATTTTCACTTCTCCAGCCCCTAGCAACCACTCATATGTTTTTTGTCCTTATAGTTGTTCCTTTTCCAGAATGTCATATAAATGGAATAATCCAGTACTGTAACCGTTTATGTCTGCCTTCTTGCACTTAGAATACATTTAAGATTCATTCCCACTATTATTGTATATGTTGTGTGTATCAATACAGTTGACTCTTGAACACAGAGGTTGAACTCTCAGCCCAGCTGAAAATTCACGTATAACTTACAGTTCACCCTATATATTTGAGGTTCCTCTGTATCCATGGTTCCACACCCTCAGATTCAACCAATGGCAGACTGTTTAATACTGTACTTATTATTGGAAAAAACTGGCATGCAAGTGAACCAGTACAGTTCAAACCCATGCTGATCAAGAGTCCACTGTAGTTTATTCCTTGTTTTCAGGGAGTTCTGTTCTATTGTATGGATGTACCAGTTTGTTTATGAATTCATCAATTGAAGGACATTTGGGTTGTTTGCAGTTTGGGGCAGTTATGAATAGAACTGCTGTAAACATTCAAATACAATTGTGTGTGTGTGTGTGTGTGAGCATGCGGGAACATGCATTATCATTTTCTTTTGGGTGAATATATAGGAATGGGATGTCTGGGTCATATGGAAGGTGTGTATAATTTTGTTTAATCCTTCTGATAGTCCCATGTCCTGGTCTTGTTAAGCCTCATTCTCAGAGGAGAAATCTGAGGGCCAGAAAGGTTTAGCAGCCTGTGACCCTTATCACCCATCAGGTTAAGTGAAAGAGCTGCAACTTGAACTCAGATCTGAAAAAAACCTCCTCTGGTAACTGTGATATAATACAGGTCTTTTTGCTCCTCTTGTTAAAAGAGGTCAGAGACACATATAAGATTTAAGGGCTCCAGGTATTAATGAGACACAAACTGTATTTCTAATTCCAGCTCCTTTACAAGAATTCAGACCTCCAGTTGAGAGGAAATCCTAATGCGCACCCCCCCCGCCCCCGCCCGACTCGGCTGGTACACGCTCTGTTGGCTCAAGAACACCAGCTTTCCCAAAGGGAATGATTCCTAATGCTTATGAGTGGGTCTGGAATGTTCTTAAAAGTTTATAGGTCACTTAACAGGCATCATCTCATCAGAGAATGATTTCATGACAAGTGGACCTGTCTTTCTCTGTAAACCACCCAGAGCCACTGACAGCTGGTGAGCCTTGTGCAGAGGGATCCTCTTTTCATCCTAATTTCACTCTACCCGGAGATGCACATCCCTCCCTTTGTGCGGTGACAACCTGGCAATCCCAAACGCTCTCCCAGCACACCTAGATTGGCAGGGTAGTGGCCTGGAAAGGGTTCAGGTCTGGGATTCCAATTCTTCTCTCAGGAATCCGTTGGGAATTAGGAGGGCTAATATGGGTACCCAGTATGGGACCTGGCACCCAGAAGACTGTCAGCAAATGCTGGCCTCTCTCCCTTTCCCTAACAGAGAAGACAGGTACTGAGCCAGCAAGTAAGATGCTCGGGGTTAATTTCGCTTTGAGCAAGTCACCTCCCAATTCTGCGCCTTCAGTCTCCACATTCATACAAGTGGACCATGTCCAAGTTCACTATATGGAATGTAATTATAAATGGAGCCTTTCTTTAAACATAAAGAAGAAGGATTAAGGAGAAAACTCCTTAATCTTCTGGCTGCCCAGAGGCCCTGTCCTCTCCAAGCAGAGAAGAGATTTTAGAGCCATGGAGGGGAAACAGTAGGGAGAGGCCTTAATCTTACTGATCACACATTACTTCACTAGATCGTTCTGGGGTGAAATGAGACCATTTCATTTCATACCATGAAATGTGAGCCAGAGGTCTCACAAGAGTTCTGTGCGGCCTGCATGTAAGTTAACTAACCTGTCCTAGTTCACAATGCAACTTCCACACCCCAGGAAATCCCTGAGTCCTAGGCAAACTGGGATAGTTGGTCATTCTGCCTACACTCCCACTTTTTAAAGTTGAACTCACAGCTAAATTTCAAAATTTAGTCATATTAAACATCCCAAATGTTCAGAATCTCTTAAAAACTAGAGGCTCTGTCAACTCTTTTCCCATATTTATACATGGAAACAATGAGCTAGGGCTGAGTGGTAGTAGCTTTTTTAACACAGATCAAGCACCCACCATTTTGCCACAGTCCCCACAACTCCCTTTTGTCTTTCCCCATCCATGCACCTCGCTTACTGACAATACCTGCCTGGCTCCTGTAGCACTGAGGTTTGCAACCCTTGGCGTAAATTCACTCTAACTTCAGAAGAACTCAAAAAGTTAATAGATGTAACTTGTAAACATTGACCCTAGGTTGCTCCTTTTCAAATGGTCCAAGATAGTATTACACTCAAATCCCAACATTTTGGTGGCTACAAATCACCATCAATTTTTTTCACTAGTGTTCTTTATTTAAAAACAAAATAATATAAACCGTAATAACCTATATTGTTTTGCCATGAAACTTAATGTATTGTTGTTTTCTAACATAAAAGAAAATGCAAACTCAGATGTTTTCCTCCTGAATTGACCCTCAAGCACGAATTCTAGCTGCAAGTAACAGAAATGTAATCTCGAGCAGTTTAAGAAGGAAAAGAGAATGGGGGTGGGGGATGAGCAGAGAGCCAGACAGCAAAATCAGGCAGGAGAGATTAATTTAATGGCTACTATAATCAGGCTGCAGACAAGTGGGAGTAGGGGTTTGGATCTAGGGTCAATAGGGTTCAGAAACTTGGGCTCTGCCCAGCTAGGAGACTCTGGTCTAGGTCCTCTCTGCAAATCAGCTTTAGTCTTTCAGGCCAGCTTCTGTATACAAAGGAGGAAAGGAAGAAATAGAGCTCTGGGCTCACATCTTTACAGTTAAGGAGGGAAAGGGGGAGTGGTGAAGTAGTGACAGTATTTGCTTTTCTATCACTGAAAGATTCAGCTGGAAAAATCCTAGGGAAGAATTCTGATCGGTCTTGCTTAACTGCTATGGCTGTTCCCGAACCAATCATTCATCTAGCCCAGAAGAAAAGAGGGATGAGCACTACATCCAAATCACAGCCACCAACAGGTCACGCTCTGCAGGTTTAAATGATCTCCGGGGCCCTCCAGCCTGGGACGCTCTTCTCTGCAGTCTGGTTTTTTGGTAGCAATTATGGAGATAATGATTGTGCCAGGTACTGACTTAACTGTTTTGCCTATATTCTCTCATTGACCCTCATTAAGGACTTAATCATTCCTGGTTTTACAAAGAGAAGAAACTGAGATGGCAAGCAGTTAAGCAACCTGCCCGAGGGTGCTGTGAACCTGGGGAGTCAGGCCAGAAATCACGTGACCTGCTTGTATCGCAGCCACCTATCTGGAAAGAGCTACCTGCTAGACTATAAAATTTTTGTCATGAATGCCCATGTGTTGGCAGTGTTCAAGGGTGTGACCACTAATGGGGTGGCTTTCCATCTGTGAGTGTGGGTGGGGGACTGGGTGAGAGGTCCGGATTCCTGCCACGCTCACTGCCTGTGCTGGGGAAGCCAGCTTTGATCTGCCTCTGAGCCACTGGGCACAGGCTATCTGTTCATCTAGCCCTCTGCCAGGCACCTTGGCCCAGACTTTCCTTCTGCTGCATTTTTGTTCCTCATCAAGTCTTTCTCCAATGACCCAAGCCCTGAATCAGGAGTCAGAAAAATCGTATTTTGATTTTTGTTTTGTGTTCCTGGTCCTGGCTTTGACTCAAACAGAATACAAATAACAATGTGTTCCTTGTTTGGGTTTTAGGGGAGTTCGATTCAGTCCAACAAATGCGTAGTTTCTTACCCTGAGCCTAACTATGAGGCCAGGGTTAGAGCAATTCAATGAGAAGCAGACTTTGCCCTTAAAATTTTTTTCAGGCTACATTTTTGTTTTTTAATCCCTGTTCCTACACGGCTCCATTCTAGACTAGGCAAAAGCTTTCTTGACTCTCTGGGCCCCTTCAGTTTCTTGATTTTTGGAAAAGTCCTATGGACCACAGCCAGCCTAAATGCTTTAAAATGCTGCTTTCATCCACAACTGGGGTGTTATTTTTTCCCCTAACACTAAGTCAGACCTTTAACTCAGGCCTTGCTTAGAAGTGTGATAGCATTCTCTCTTTTCCACTCTACCAAGTGAACTGATTTGCTCCCAGTATTTTTAACCTATTACTGCCTCCTGGTTCACACTTCTTTGGAATTTACCTTTAAGTGCAGGTCTTAGCTGGAGAAGGCGATGGTACCCCACTCCAGTACTCTTGCCTGGAAAATCCCATGGACGGAGGAGTCTGGTGGGCTGCAGTCCATGGGGTCGCTGAGGTTCGGACACGACTGAGCGACTTCCCTTTCACTTTTCACTTTCATGCACTGGAGAAGGCAATGGCAACCCACTCCAGTGTTCTTGCCTGGAGAACCCCAGGGACGGGGGAGCCTGGTGGGCTGCCGTCTATGGGGTCGCACACAGTCGGACACGACTGAAGCGACTCAGCGGTAGCAGCAGCAGCAGGTCTTAGTAGGCTTTGGCAGCCATGTTTGAATCACGAGCTTTACCTCCTGACTGCAGCTGATTGGTTCTGAGGGGTCACCTGACTCAGGGTACCCATCTGGAGGCTGAGCTGAGCCAATCAGCTTTTCTTCCTTTGATGTTCTGACCTAAAATGCTCGGAAAGCGGATGGACGGCTGGCCCTGGAGCAGGAGGGTGTTGTGGTGTTAAGTTTTGAAGCTTGCACCAAGTAAAATCCTAGCGAGAGAGAGATAATCAGGGAGGGGCAGGGAGCCGCGTGTGGAGGAAGTGGTAGAGGTCAGAGCCAATCCCGGAGGCGCTGCAAGGGGAAAGGGAGGGAGAAGAACCAGCCCGATGTACCAGATCGAGCCTTCTGGTTTCCCTTTTGCAAGAACTCTACTTTCTAGCCTTGGTTATCTGGTACACCTTTCCATAGACTCAAAACTAATTTGAGCGAGTTGGACATGGCCTCGGTTCCTTGCATCCAAACAAACTGTGATTAGAGCCTCAAAAGCTTTCTTCCCTACTCTCATGTGCACAATTATTACGATAAAGTGCAGCCATTCTGTCCACCCCCAACAGCTGCTGATGCCTTTTGATTCATCTTTAGAGCTCTACCACTTTCTTTGGCCTCAGCACCTGGCAAATGGTTCACGTTCAATAAAAGCTTGATGGAGGAAGGCTGATCTCTACATTTCTTTGCCTGGCTTTCCAGCCTCCCCCTGTCTGGCCCCATATCTAACCTCATTCCCCACTACTCCTCACTACACACCCTTCACTGTGGTTAAACCAGTCTCACCAAGACATCCGACTCATTTCTCGGGGCCTTTCCTCATGCTGGAATGCCCTCCTCCCTCTTCCTCACCTATTTATCCTCCTAATATCGGCCCCCTCCCTCTACATTCCTTCCTTTAATATTCACCGAATCCCCACTCTGTATCAGGCATTATACTAAGCACCAGACTGCAGCAGAGAACAGAAGACAGAGGCTTTCTGTCACCATGGTGCGTCTGGTCTCTCTCTGAAGCCTTCTCCCACCTTCTCCCTTTTCTCATACTTCCTGTAAGATTAATTCTTGGTACCTCGAAACTGCTGTCAGTTCAGTTTCTTGGAGTCAGTTTTGCCCACCACGCCTCCTCCTTCTCACTGGATTTTATGTGCCTTGAGGGCTGGAGCCTCAATTCTGTACTTTTTCTATTTATATTTATGAGGCTCAGCATTGGGGACACCATGGGCACCTCGAAAATAATTCTTCACTGCCTGGCTGCTTGATTGAAAGTGTCTCCTGCCCTCTTGGCCTAGAAAATGGAAGGACAGAGAGGCATCTGTCTCTGCAATCCCAGGAATAAACACCAGCCTGGGTTTTGGTTGATCCCCATAACACTGGCCATAAAGCACCATCTAAATCCAGGGGCGAGAGGAACAAATAGAGGTTTCATTTGTTCTGTTTAGTGCCGGGTCCTCTGGGGAGGGCTTCACCGACCTCCTTACCACAAACCCACACTGACAAACAAGAAGCCACTTCTCTCTGGCAGCCTCCTGAACGGGCACCCTTTTTACCTACGAGTCAACTCTCTCGTCTCCAGGTTTTCTGAAAGACATCTTTCAGCTCTGCGTGTCTACTGGGTGGGAGGGGAAAAGGAAAAAAAAAAAAACCAGGAGCACTAGATTTCATTCTCTCCCCAGACATAAGCAAAAGTGGTTCGTCCCCAAACCAAGCCCAGCAAGCCCTCACCACAGAATTTCTCTGTATAAAAAAAAAGTTTCTTTTTGAAACACAAAGTTACTCTTTCAACTCAGGAAGGGGGGAAAAAAAATTAATCTGCCAAGCAACCCCTAAACCTGTGCTTGGCCTGAATCCTGAGGTTGATGGCGGGATCGAAGTGAATCATTTCTCTCTGCTCTGATTGCATCAGCGACAGAGTGACAGGCAGACGTGTCTGGGAGCTGCTTGGTCCCCAGCAGAGGCCTCACACCACACTTGCGCCTAACTCTGATTGCCTTATTTGGAAGCAGGGGCATCTTACCCAATGCAGGACGGGAGTTAGGTTCAACCCAACCAGCTGAGGCCAGTTTTGAGGAAGAATCTGTTGTGTACCCATGAGGGATTACTCCTCCTGAGTCGAAAAGTCGAGCCCAACTATCTCCATCCCTCTGTCCCATTTGAACGCTCATCAGCGCCTTCAATAGGAAGTCTTAGTTTATAGGTATCTCTTCACAATAACAATAACTAGCAATTTTTGAACCAAGTCTTCCTAAGTACCCTGCCTTTGCTAAATGTTGTTTGTATGTCATTTCATTAGTTCCCAAAAACAAAAACAAGCAAAAAAAACACCCATTTGAAAAACAACAACAAACCTATGAGGTCAGTGCTATGGTTCTGTTTTATAGACATGGAGCCTGAGATCTGGAGAATTGAGGTGGCTTGTCCACCTCTAGTAACTGACCAAGGCAGCATTTGAACCCACAGCAGCCAACTACACAAGTTCTTACTCACCATGCTAAAAGTTCTTTCTCCTCACTTTTCCAAGAACTCCCCATTCCCCAAAGACTGAAGAAAATTCCATCCCCTCCCAGGTATCTATAGGCCCCTCTGGCCTTCTCTCATCTGACTGACTTCCTCTTACCTGTTAGCATCTCTCAGGCCCTTCTGAAGAAACCATTCAGTCAAGCAGCAAACACTGAGGGGAAGTTCCCTGGTAGTCCAGTGGCTAAGACTCTGCACTCCCAATGCAGGGGGCCCAGATTCCACTCCTGGTCAGGGAGCAAGATCCCACAGGACACAGCAAAGACCCTGAAACCAAGAGTTCACATGCCCCAACTGGGGGAGGCAGGGGAAAGGAAGGGGTAGACTTCCCTGGTGGTCCACCTTCCAGTGCAGAGGCCATGGGTTCAGTTCCTGGTAGGAGAACTAAGATCCCTTGTGCCACAATGAAGATCCTGCATGCAGCTAAATAAATAAATGAGTAAGTATTTAAACAAACAAAACCCCCCAAATACTGAACACTTACACCTGACAGGCACTGTTCTAGAAGACTTGGCAGTGAGCCAAACATATAAAAATCCCTGCCTTCATGGACTTTACATTCTAGTGGGAGAAGACAGATTTTAAAAATATAAACACATGAAAAATACATGTGTCTAAGATGACAAGGAGTGCCAGCAAGAGAAATGAGGCAGAGAAAGGAGAGAGAGAAGACATAAAATGTACAATTTTAGGCAGAGGGGCTAGGGCCTCACTGAGAAAGTGATACCAGACTTAAGCTTTCATAGACAAGAGAAGAAATTGAGCCGTGGAGGGGGAAGGGCCTTTGAAACAGAGTTAAGGGGATGTGCAAAGGCACAGAGGCAGGAGTGTGTTCGAGGAATTCCCAGTGTGGCTGGAGTAAGACCAATGAGGCAAAGAGCAGTCAGAAGTGAGGCGAGAGAAGTAAGGCGAGGAGGCCAGGCCGTGAGGAGCCTAGTAGGCCACGGTAAGGATGCTGGCGTTCACTCTGAGTGAGTCAGGAAGCTGATGGAGTATTTCAAGCAGACGTGCATTTTAACAGAATCACCCTGGCTGCTGTATTGAGATCAGGCTGAAGGGGGACGAGGTTGGGAGGCTGTTGATAATCCAGGTGAGGAATGCTGGAGGCTCGAATGGAACGAAGGTGGTGAGAGCAGTCAGAGACTGGGTGTCTTCTGCACTGAAGTCAGCAGGACTTCCTGACAGATTGGAGGTGGGAGGTGAGAAAAAGGGAGGAGTCGGGAATGACACCCAAGTTTCTGGCCCAAGCATCTGGAAGAATGGAGGTGCCATTTACTGAGCTCTCTGTGGGAGGAACAGGTTTGGAGGAGGGAAAGCAGGAGCTCGGTACTGGGTATGATAAATGTCAGATGCCTATTAGAGATCTAGGTGAACAGGCAGTTAAACAGTTCTGGCATTCAGGGGAGCTATCTGGCTAGACATACAAATGTGGAAGTCATTAGGATGTGGACAGTATTTTTTTAAGCCACGAAATTGAGTCGAGTCACAGAGAGTGAAAGTAACTAAAGAGGTAGGGTGTAAGGACCATGCCCTGGGGTGCTCAGACATTTAGAGGTCAAAGGGATGAAGAGAAAGTCGGAGTCCAAGAAGGAACAGACAGGGAGATAAGATGCCACCTGGAGGAGTCTTTCAAGGAAGAGGGAAAGATCAACTGGCAAAGGCTTCTGATCTGTCAAGTGATGAGAGAAATTCACCCATCTGAGCAAAAGAAGAAATGTTTAATGGAACAGTTTTCTGGTTTTGTTTAGATGTGCACTCATCTAGACTTCTCAACCAATCCACAAGGGTGAGACGAGCGGAGCTGGACCCTCACCCCACTGTGCTTCTGTCCCTATTCTTCCCCCCGCTTCTCTTCCCCTTCCCCCTCATCCCTTAACCCCTTCCCCCCCATCTCTAGCCTCACCTCCAACTTTTGGTGGGGTTGACTTACCTAAGCCAGGGGAATCTTGGCCCTGAGCTAAAACAACAGAACAATCTCTGAGGTAAGTCACTGCTTCACAGATTTGGTGAAAGGAGTAAGCTACTATCTCACTTTAAAAGGGCTTCCCAGGGAGCACCAGCAGTAAAGAATCTGTGTGCCAATGCAGGAGGCATAAGAGATGCGAGTTTGATCCCTGAGTCGGGAAGATGCCCTGGAAGAGGGCATGGCAACCCACTCCAGTATTCTTACCTGGAGAGTCCCATGGACAGAGGAGCCTGGCGGGCTCTAGTCCAAAGGGTCGCAAAGATTCCAACACAACTGACGCCAAAGAGAGGGGTGGGACTTCCCTGGAGGTCCAGAGGTTAAGACTTTGCCTTCAAATGCAGGGGGTGTGGGTTTGATCCCTGGTCAGAGAGCTAAGATCCCACACGCCTTGTGGCCAAAAAAATCAAAATACTAAAAAAAAAAAAGCAGCAGCAGCAGTATTGTAACAAATTCAATAAAGACTTTAAAATGGTCCACATGAAAAAAGATATCTCTACGGGGTGGGGGGTGGAGGGGGAAGGCAGTAAAAGGGATAAACTAAAGGTGGCAGGAAGGGAAGACAATCTGTTTTTAAAGAATGCCTGCAGCAATTTTGTTGTTGTTACCATCAGGAACCAAAGGAATTTATCTTGGAGCTGCACAGCTCTTCAGTTTAGGGAAAGTCTTTCGTGAGCCTTTTCTAGCTGACTCCATCCTGGAGCCTAGAATAGGGTAGAGGTTGAGAACTAAATTCCTCTGCACTGAGTTCTCACCTAGCAGGTAAGGGAGATAGGCATGTCAGAGGCCCGGAGCTGAGAGAAGAGAAATGGGAGGAAAATGGCTGGCAAAGAATTCCCAGAGGTGGAGTGGGGCTGAGGAACCTGTTTTAAGAGCAGTGAGGTCTCACATTAATTTTTTTTCTGGAACTCTTTTATTGAAGTAATAGTAGATGTAGAGATAAATGTCTACTACTTGCCTGCTTTTCACACACACCCATATAACCAGCACTCAAGTCAGGCAATTTAGCAGCTGCCCTTGGATTCTTTTCCAGTCGTGACTCCACCCCAGGGCAGTCACTATCCTGACTTTGAACAGCATGGACTAGTTTTGCCTGTTTTTGTATATTATCAAGATGGGCGTGCCCTTTAGTATCTGCCTTCTTTCACTTGACATTGTATTGTGAGGTTCAATCATATTGGGGCATATAGTTATATATCTTTTATTTTTCATTGCTGTAGACTGTTCCATTTTAATGATTATAATGCAATTGATTTATCCTCTCTATTGCTGATGGACAGAGATGTTATTTCCACTTGGGGGCCACTGCAAACAGTGCTGCTACAAACGCAGTTGGACATTATCTAGTATTCACTTTTTCCCCAGCGGTTTTCAAATACTACAAACATAGGAAACTGCAATTATTATATAGTGAACATCTATATACATATGACTTTGGATGCATTTCAAAGCAAGTTGCACTTTCCCTACCATTTCAGAATATGTATCATCGACAAAAGTTTACTGGTTATTTATGGGGTTTCCTTTGAGGGAAGACTTACATGAAGAGAAATGCATTCACAGTAACAGTATATAATTCATTGCATTTGAGAAATGCATACACCTGTGTAATCCAAATCTCTAACAAAATCTAGAATATTATCATCCAGAAAGTTCCCTCATGCCTCTTCCCAACTCCCCACTACAGTCATTGTATTCTCCTTTTTTTTTTTTTCCATCAAAGATTAGTTTTGCCTGCTTTAGAACTTCATATAAATGAAATCACACAGTATGGACTCTTTTGTCTAAGGCTTCTTTCACTCGGCATAATGTTTCTGAAATTCATTCATGGTGTTGCATGAATAAGTAGTTTGTTCCTTTTCATCGCATGAATGTACCACAATTTGTTTATCCATGCTCCTGTTGATTGACATCTGGGATGCTTCCAGTTTGGGGCTTTATAAAGAAAAATGCTATTACCATTCTCACACTAGTCTTTCTGTTGGACATATGCTTTTATTTCTCTTGGGTAAATAACCTAAAACCAAAATTGCTGGGTTGTAGGGATATGTTTAGCTTCATGTGAAACTGCCATACCTTCATTTCAAAGTGGCTGTATGACTTTAGACTCCCACCAACAAGACAGGAAAATTAATACTGGTTCAGTACCTTTGCTAACATTTGACGGTGTTTGTCTTTTTCATTTAAGCTTTTATGGTGGTTGTGTAGTGATACCTCATTGTGGTGGTGTTTTTCTTAAAGATTTTTTTTTTAATGTGGATCATTTTTAAAGTCTTTATTGAATTTGCTCCTGGACCAGGGATTGAACCTGAACCCCCTGCATTGGAAGGTAAAGTCTTAACCACTGGACCACCAGGGAAGTCCCCTCACTGTAGTTTTAATTTGCATTTCTCTGATAACTAAGTCATCCTTGTTAGTATAGTGGTGATTATCCCCGCCTGTCATGCAGGAGACCAGGGTTTGAGTCCTCGATGGGGAGGCAACACACCATTTTAGGGCTTCCCAGATGGAGCTTCCAAATGTACTTCCAGATGTACAAGCTGGATTTAGAAAAGGAAGAGTATCCAGAGATCAAATTGCCAACATCTGTTGGATCATAGAAAAAGCAAGGGAATTCCAGAGAAACATCTACTTCTGCTTCACTGACTATGCTAAAGCCTTTGACTATGTAGATCACAACAAACTGTGGAAAATTCTTAAAGAGATGGGAATACCAGACCACCTTACCTTCCTCCTGCAAACCTGTATGCAGGTCAAGAAGCAACAGTTAGAACTGGACATGGAACAACGGATTGGTTCAAAATTGAAAAAGGAGTTCGTCAAGGCTTATTTAACTGTCACCCTGCTTATTTAACTTATATGCAGAGTACATCATGTGAAATGCTGAGCTAGATGAAGCACAAGCTGGAGTCAAGATTGCCTGGAAAAATACCTATAACCTCAGATATGCAGATGACACCACCCTTATGGCAGAAAGCGAAGAAGAGCGAAAGAGGGAACTAAAGAGCCTCTTGATGAAGGTGAAAGAGGAAAGTGAAAAAGCTGGCTTAAAACTCAACTCAAAAAATGAAGATGATGGCATCCAGTCCCACCACTTCATGGCAAATAGATAGGGAAACAATGGAAACTGTGACAGGCTTTATTTCCTTGGGATTCGAAATCACTGTGGATAGTGACTGCAGCCATGAAATTAAAAGACACTTGTTCCTTGGAAGAAAAGCAATAACAAACCTAGACGCAGTATTAAAAAGCAGAGACACTACTTTACTTACAAAAGTCTGTATAGTCAAAGCTATGGTTTTTCCAATAGTCACATACAGATGTGAGAATTAGACAGTAACAAAGGCTGAGCACCGAAGAACTGATGCCTTCAAACTGTGGTGCTGGAGAAGATTCTTGAGAGTCCCTTGGACAGCATGGAGATCAAACCAGTCAATCCTAAAGGAAATCAACCCTGAATATTCATTGGAAGGCCTGATGCTAAAGCTGAAGCTCCAATACTTTGGCCACCTGATGCGAAGAGCTGACTCACTGGAAAAGACCCTGATCCTGGGAAAGACTGAAAGCAGGAGGAGAAGGGGACAACAGAGGATGAGATGGTTGGATGGCATCACTGACTCGATGGACATGAGTCTGAGCAAGTTCCAGGAGCTGGTGATGGACAGGGAAGCCTGGCGTGCTGCAGTCTATGGGGTTGCAAAGAGTCAGACACGACTGAGCGACTGAACAACAAGGCAGAGCTAGTGGTAAAGAATCCACCTGGCAGTGCAGGAGACGCAGGAGACATAGGTTCAGTCTTTGGATAGGGAAGATCCCCTGGAGGAGGAAATGGCAATCCACTCCAGTAGTTTTGCCTGGAGAATCCCATGGACAGAGGAGCCTGGAGGGCTGCAATCCATGGGGTCACAAAGAGTCGGACACAACTGAAGCGACTTAGCAGGCACACACTGATAACTAACGACATGGAGCACGTTTTCAAGTGCTTACTGGACATTCATCTAGCATCCTTTGTGAAGTGTCTCTTCAAATTTTTGCCATTTTTTAGTGGGTTGTTTGTCTTTTGTACTCTTGACTTACAAGAGTCCTTTCTAAATCCCAAATACCAATCCTTTGTTAGATAAATGCTTTCTTTACAAAGAATATCTCCCAGTCTATGGCCTGCATTTTCCTGTCTTAAAAAAAAAAAAATCTTTGCTTATCAGTTCAGTTCAGTTTAGTCTCTCAGTCGTGTCCGACTCTTTGCGACCCCATGAATCGCAACACGCCAGGCCTCCCTGTCCATCACCAACTCCCGGAGTTCACTCAGACTCACGTCCATCGAGTCAGTGATGCCATCCAGCCATCTCATCCTCTATCATCCCCTTCTCCTCCTGCCCCTAATCCCTCCCAGCATCAGAGTCTTTTCCAATGAGTCAACTGTTCGCATGAGGTGGCCAAAGTACTGGAGTTTCAGCTTTAGCGTCAGTCCTTCCAAAGAAATCCCAGGACTGGTCTCCTTTAGAATGGACTGGTTGGATCTCCTTGCAGTCCAAGGGACTCTCAAGAGTCTTCTCCAACACCACAGTTCAAAAGCATCAGTTCTTCAGCGCTCAGCTTTCTTCACAGTCCAACTCTCTCATCCATACATGACCACAGGAAAATCCATTGCCTTGACTAGACAGACCTTTGTTGGCAAAGTAATGTCTCTGCTTTTAAATATGCTATCTAGGTTGGTCATAACTTTTCTTCCAAGGAG
>SJYX01022809.1:43898-121766 GCA_006410675.1 Oreotragus oreotragus | reverse complement strand
CATATTTCTGAATTTCCTATTCTGTTCCATTAACCTATTTATCCTTATAATAGAATCTTGATATCAAGTCTTGACTACTGTAACCTTACAGTAGGTCTTGAAAACAAGCAGCATGAGTCCTTATCTTGTTCTCCAGCTCCCTTTTCTTTCAGTTTGGGTAGTCTATCGATAGGTCCTCCATATAAAGTTTAGAATCAGGTTGTCATTTTTAAAAGGTGGCTAGGATTATGAAAGAGACTTGTTGAATTTCCACATTTGTAGTGATATCCTTTCTTTTATTTCTAATGTTGGTAGTTTGTCTTCTCTTTTTGCAGGGGGTGGAAGGGGGAAGTAGTACAGCTGGGGGTTATTTCTGTTATCTTTTCAAATAACCAATTTTGGCTTTGTTAAATTTGTTTATCTGCTCTCTCTTTTATAACTTCTGTCCTTCTCTTACTTCCTTCCCATCATTTACTTTAGGTTTATTTTGCTCTTCTTTTTCCAGCTTCTGAAAGTGAAATTTTTTTTTTTTTTGCCATTTGGTTTTAAAGCTATAAATGTATCTAAGAACTGTTTTGTCTGATCTCACAAAGCTTGTATATTTTGTTTTTATAATCAATCAGCTAAAATACTTTCTAATATTTGCTGAGGCTTTTTGTATTAATTATTTGTGTGCATGTTAAGTTGCTTCAGTCATACATGACTCTTTGTGCCCCTATGAACTGTAGCCTCTGTCTATGGGGATTTTCCAAGCAAGAATACTGGAGTGAGTTGAAATGCCCTCCTCCAGGGGATCTTTCTGATGCAGGGACTGAACCCTGCATCTCTTACATCTCCTGCATTTGCAGGCAGGTTCTTTACCACTAGCGCCACCTGGGAAGCCCACTAATTATTTAGATCTGTGCTATTAAGTTCCAAGTATTTGGCATTTTTCTACATACATTATTATTACTGACTCATACTTTCTTTGTGGTCAGGTAACATTCTCTATATGATTCTAGCCATTTTATTTCATTTTTTATTTTGGCTGCACCACGCAGTTTTCAGGATCTTAGTTCCCCCAGTAGGGTTGGAAGCTGTGCCCCCTAAAGTGGAAGCACTGAGTCTTAACCACTGAACCACCAGGGAGGTCCCAGCTTTAGCCACTTTAAATTTACTGGGAATTGTTTCACAGCTTAGCATATGATCATTGGTGAATACATCAGGGGCACTTGAACATGAAGATAATGTGCATTTTGTTGAGTACACTGTTCTATAAATATCAATTAGATCAAGAGAGTTGGTGTGTGTGTTTGTGTGTGTGTGCACGCGCTCAGTAGTGTCCAACTCTTTGCAACTCCAGGGACTGTAGCCCGCCAGGATCCTCTGTCCATGGGATTTTCCTGGCAAGAGTACTGGAGTGAACTGCCATTTCCTTCTCCAGGCAATTCTTCTGGACCCAAGGATTGAACCTGAGTCTTTTCCATCTGCTGCACTGGCAGGTGGATTCTTTACCACTGCACCACCTGGGAAGACAGAGATAATTGATGAAAACTGTAAGTAAAAGTGAAGTCGCTCAGTCATGTCCGACTCTTTGCAACCCCTTGGACTGTAGCCTACCGGGCTCCTCCATCCATGGGATTTTCCAGGCAAGAATACTGGAGTGGGTTGGCATTTCCTTCTCCAGGGAATCTTCCCAACCCAGGGATCGAACCCCAGCCTCCTGCATTATAGACAGATACTTTACAAGATAGTCGATAGTAGTGTTCAAATCTTCTGTATCTTTTATGATTATTTTGTCTTGGCTGAAAAGGTGTTAAATATCGAATTATGATAGCACATTTCTATATTTCTTTGAATTCTGTCACTCTGTTTTTCCTTCATGAAAACTCTTTGAAACTCTGTTATGTATGATTGCTATACCTTCCTGGTGATACTTATTACCTTTTTTTATCTCTGATAACAGTCACTGTTCTCATGTGTGATGTAGACAGGGTACAGTTGGAACAGGCATTTTTATCTGTTCTGACAATTTCTGCTTTTAATTGAAGTGTTATAGACTATTAACTTTTAATGTAATTATTGATTTGGTTGGATATAGGTCTACCATTTTATTATCTGTTCTTTTCTTTGTCCTCTGGTATGTGTTTGCTTCTCTTTTCTTCCTGTCTTGTCTTCTTTTGAAATAAATACTTCTTCAGAAATCTATTTTGTCTATCAGCTTTTTTGTTATGCTTCTTTGCACTTTTAAAAAAAAATTTATTTATTTTAATTGGAGGTTAATTACTTTACATTATTGTATTGGTTTTGCCATACATCAACATGTATCCAACCACAGGTATACACGTGTTCCCCATCCTGAAACCCCTCCCTCCTCCCTCCCCATACCATCCCTCTGGGTCGTCCCAGGGCACCAGACCCAAGCATCCAGTATCATGCATTGAACCTGGGCTGGTGACTCATTTCATATATGATATTATACATGTTTCAATGCCATTCTCCCAAATCATCCCACCCTCTCCCTCTCCCACAGAGTCCAAAAGACTATTCTATACATCTGTGTCTCTTTTGCTATCTCGCATACAGGGTTATCGTTACCATCTTTCTAAATTCCATATATATGCGTTAGTATACTGTATTGGTGCTTTTCTTTCTGGCTTACTTCACTCTGTATATTAGGTTCCAGTTTCATCCACCTCATTAGAACTGATTCAAATGTATTCTTTTTAATGGCTGAGTAATACTCCATTGTGTATATGTACCACAGCTTTCTTATCCATTCATCTGCTGATGGACATCTAGGTTGCTTCCATGTCCTGGCTATTATAAACAGTGCTGCAAGGATCATTGGGGTACACGTGTCTCTTTCAATTCTGGTTTCCTCCATGTGTATGCCCAGCAGTGGGATTGCTGGGTCATAAGGCAGTTCTATTTCCAGTTTTTTAAGGAATCTTTGCACTTTTAAAGTGGTCCCTGTACCCTCCTACACTGTTGGTGGGAATGTAAGTTGGTGTAGCCACTATGCATAACTTAAAAAACTTTTATGGAGATTCTTTAAAAAACCTGAAAACAAACAAACTTAAAATAGACCTACCATATGATCCAGCATCCTACTCCTGGTATATATTCAGAGAAAGCCATAATTTGAAAAGCTATACGCACCCCAGTGTTCACTGCAGCACTGTTTACAAGCTGAGACATGGAAGCAACCTACATGTCCATGGACAGAGGAATGGACAAAGAAGATGAGGCATACACACACAATGAAACACCACTCTGCCATAAAAATAACGAAATAATGTCATTTGCAGCAACATGGATGGACCCAGACATGGTCATATGAAGTGAAGCAAGTCAGATAAAGGAAAAGTCATATCTTATGATACCACCTATCTGTGGAATCTAAAAAAAAAGTTACAAATGAACTTATTTACAAAACAAAAACAGACTCAAAGACCTCAAAAACACATTTATGGTCACCAAAGAGGAAAGGTGGGGGGGGTATAAATTAGCAAGTTTGAGATTAACATATATACACCACAATATAAAAAAATAGACAATCAATAAGGACCTACTGAATAAGCACAGGGAACTCAATCAATATTCTATAACAATTTATATAGGAAAAAAATCTGAAAAAAAGAATAGACATGTATAACTGAATCACTTTGCTGTATAGCACTGTAAATCATCTATACTCCAATACAAAATAAAAATTAGATTAAAAAATTTTTAAATGAGATAGTCAATGTAGAAATTAAAATATATATCCTTGGGAATTCCCCAGCGGTCCAGTCAGTGGTAAGGACTTGGCACTTTCACGCTAGACCCTGTGTTCAATCCCTGGTCAGGAAACCAAGATCCTGCAAGCCATGTGGTGCAGCCAGAAAAAATACATATATTTCAGTATCTTAGTTTATATATATATATCCTTAGTTTATATATATATATATATCCTTAGATATAGATTATATATATATATATCCTAACATTTCACAGTCTATTTAAAATTAATATTGTGCCATTTAATGTAAAATACTTATTATTTCAGAAGTATTTTAAAGAAATGAAGTATTTTCAAATGGTTCTTAATATTACTCTTTTCCCAAAGATCCAAGTTTGTATCAGAGACCATTTCATTTCACTCTGAGAAACACCCCTTTAGTGCTTCTTACAGTGCAAATTTGCTGGCAGTGAATGATCTTAGACTTTGCTCATCCAAACATATCTTTTAAAAAAATTTAAATAGTTTCCTGTCCTGAACTATGCTGTAGTCTCTTTGTTCCCCACAAACCTTCAGGAAAGGTCTCTTACACAGATAGCCTTGTTGCTGATACCTTGGGGATGTGAGGAAAGAAGTGTCTGCATGGAGCAAAAAGCATTACCCAGAGAGGATGACAGCTGCCTGGGCAAGAACTTTTTGAGGGTTAGGGAGTCAGGGTAGCAGAAACTGAAAGCAGGATCGGACAGAGGCAGTACAAACCCTTCTCCCTTTCCCTTGGGAGCATCCCAAACTCTATGCAGGGATGCCCAAGCCTCTTGTTTGATTGTTAGAGGAAAAATAACCTCAGATTTTGCTGTTATTCAGTCGCTAAGTCGTGTTGCGATCCCGTGAACTGCAGCATGCCAGGTTCCTCTGTCCTCCAATGTCAGAAACATGGAGCATTTGAGAACATTCAGGTGACACCAAAAAGAAGTTGAATTCAATCTGACAGGTATTATTAAGTGCGTAATGTGTACCTTTGTGCCTCCGTTAGGAGGCTTTACTTTTCATCTGGGGAATGTGGAGACTCAGCAGGAAGACATTCTCCCTCACTGGTCTGTCGGGTCAGCTGACCCCATGACAACACCTGGCTGCAGGATGTGCCCCGTGAACAGATAAATGTGTCCAAATGGAAAAAGTTGAAAAAAAGTTTTCTCCTGCCATCAGTGATGCCAGGGAGAGAAATTTCAGCTCACAAAGCCAGGCACACACGGGGTGGGTGGTGTGGGAGCTTCTTGCCAGCTTTCCCTGGCAAAGATGTTCAGGGCTGGGGTGAGGCAAGAGAGATATTTGTCTCAACTGCAGAAAATTTAAGGGGGTGCCAAAAATTCAGCAATCAAGATAAACAATATTTTAGTGCAATGTTTTCTTTTCCAAAAAAGAAATATCCATGATGAATATCAAAATTCTAAATAAGACAGAATCTGACTCTGCACTTGTAGAACTCACATCATTCATCATTTTCTGATTCCAACCCTGCCGGGTCTTGCCTTTACTTAAAATACTAGCATTTTGTTCATCATGGGTTCTTTGATTCTTTTGGATTAAAGAATCAAAATTCTTTAATTTTGATTTTTTAAAAATATACCATTAAAATGGCATTTATCTTGATAGCTGTGGGTTTTAGTAAGCCCTTAAATTTTGCATCTGCCTCACCCTTGTAGCATCATTGTGTATCAGTGAGAACCTCTTTAAAATCCCTCCTTCTACACCCCCATACCCCCAAGAAAAACCCGCCAGCATACCATGATGATAGGAAGGCACTGTTTTTCATATATAAAAATAAAATCCTTACTGGTGACACTAATAACAGCCAAATGAGGAATCTGGGTAAGTTGCTGGCACAGTTCGTTTAGCAGTTTTATAACTTACTCTAAAAGACTTTTTCTGGATCTCAGAGTAAAAACTCACAACTAAAATGATCCTAAATTTTCTCATTTCAACATAAAACACTAAGGGTTTAGGCTGAGACATTCAAGAAACATGTTATATTTCATTATATTTCTTCTTACAGTACACATTAATGTATTTGTTATATATTCAGGAATGGCTTCAGTTGGATAGAAAAATTAAAACTCAGGTCAGATACTTAGCGGTTGAGTATGGTCATCATGAGTACCATTCATAAGATACTGAATCCCTTTTATTCAGTGCCACTGCATGTGGATAGAGGTTACAGAGAATAAAAGTAGAATTTGAGATTGAGAATCCCAATTGTATTTCCCTGTATCAATTTGAGCAAGTCATTAAATGTTCCTGGGTCTCACTTTCCTCATCTGTAAAAGATTGCTACAATTTACTTTGAATATCATGTCACTTAAAAACAACAGCAACAAAAAGGACTTCCCTGGTGGTCCAGTGGTTAAGAATCCACCTGCCAATGTAGAGAACACGGGTCCTATCCCTGATCCAGGAAGATCCCACCTGCCGAGGAGCAACTAAGCCCAGGAACCACAACTGCTGAGCCCATGCAGAGTAGACCCTGCTGGCTGCAACTAGAGAAAGTCCATGTGAAGCAACGAGGGCCCAGTGCAGCCAAAAAGAAACAGATAAATATTTTTTAAAAAGTGGACTTTGAGTTCATGGAGTTTACAAAACACACACACACACACAAAATATAATTCAACCATGATACTTATCTATATGAGATGATGAACGTTAACTTACTGTAATTATTTCACAAAATGTGCAAGTCAAATCATTATGCTATACACTTTAAACTTATATAGTGCTCTATGTTAATTACATCTCAATAAACCAGAAAAAAAATTGTCATCTGCATGTGAATAACATCTAAACAAAAAAATCTCTACAAGAGAGTGAAAAAAGAAACTATAATTGCCTTCTTCTTTATTTATGCTAAATAACTATAGACCATCTTTATTATGCTTGATCTCAAAACTTATAATTTTATAAAAAATATAAAAAGGAAAAAATATATAAAAAGGGATCTCGAAATTTTGCAAAAATTATAAAGCTCCGAAAAACAAAAAATTATTTTTAAAAGAACATTTTGAAAAAGGAGACAGGATTAAGCAGAGTCAGATACTGTTTTAAAAGTAAGAAGAAGGGCTTCCCTGGTGGCTCAGTGGTAAAGAACTTGCCTGCCAATGCAGGAGACACGGGCTCCGTCACTAGGTCAGGAAGATCCACATGCTGTGGAGCAACTAGCCCATGGGTCACAACTACTGAAGCCTGCATGTTCTAGAGCCCATGCTCTGCAACAAGAGAAGCCACTGCAATGAGAAGCCCTCTCAGCAACGAAGGTACAGGAAGCCAGAAGTAAATAAATACAATCACAAAAAAATAAATATAGTGAGAGTTCCTTGGTGGTTCAGTGGTTAGGACTTCGTGTTCTCAGTGCCGAGGGCCCAGGTTTAATCCCTGGTTGGGGAATTCAGATCCTGAAAATCATGAGACATGGCCAAAAATAAACATATACAAATAAATAAAAGTAATAATCTCAATGGTTTTTCCAGCAGTCATGTATGACTACTGTACCCACGTATGATATGTGTGAGAGTTGAACCACAAAGAAAGCTGAGGGCCAAAGAATTGATGCTTTGAACTGTGGTGTTGGAGAAGACTCTTGAGAGCCCCTTGGACTGCAAGGAGATCAAACCAGTCAGTCCTAAAGGAAATCAGTTCATTGGAAGGACTGATGTTCATTGGAAGGACTGATGCTGAAGCTCCAATACTTTGGACACCTGATGCGAAGAACTGACTCACTGGAAAAGACCATGATGCTGGGAAAGATTGAAGGCAGGAGAAGGGAACAACTGAGGATGAGATGGTTGGATGACATCACTGACTCGATGGACGTGAATCTGAGCAAGATCCTGTATGCCGGGAATTGGTGATGGACAGGGAAGCCTGGCGTGCTGCAGTCCATGGGGTCGCAAAGATTTGGTCATGACTGACTGAATAATTTAAAAACTTTTGGGGGCCCAACATATTGGTCTGCATATGTCAGATGCGAAGCAGAGACCACTTTTTTTTTTTGGCCATGGGGCATACAGGATCTTGGTTCCCAGACCAGGGATGGAACCTGCGTCCCCTACATTGGAAGCTCAGAGTCTTACCCACTGGATCACCAGGGAAGTCCCATGACCACTTCTAATCTGAAACTTCAGAGAGTTGAGAGTAGACGCTCTGGGCTAAAACATCAGTGATCTGATGTTTAAAAAAAAAAATGGGAGGGGCACTTAACCTCTGGGCTAAAGCTCCAGCAGAGTAAGAAAACTGCTTTTGATAGTGGCTGACTGTCATAGATGGTGGAAACCACATTCTCACCAGGTCTTAATTAGGAATCCAGGTTCTATTATTAATCTCCTCCCCAAAATCTAATCTTGTCAGGGTTAGAGCTCATGATTCTGATTGTACAGCATTTGGTAGGTTAGAATTACTCTTTAATGATTTTAGCAGAACATCTATCTGCTCCTTGTTTCCAGTTCCAGCAGTTCTTTTCCACCATGCAGCCATGTAAATCTCTTAGGACCTTTTCCACGCACCTGGCATGAGAGACATTAATACTGTCATTGAAAAGAACAGGAACTAAACCCCTGTGAGGTTTCTAGGATAGGTTGTCTCTTTATAATTTTTTTTTATAACAACCTTATTGAGATGTAATTCACATATACAAGTTACCTATTCGAAGTATACAATTCAATGGCTCTTACTATATTCATAGGGTTCTGCAACCATCACTACAATCAAATGTAGCACAGTTTCATCATCTCACCAAAAAGAAACCCTGTATCCACAGGTGCTCACCACTCATTCTCCTATGCCCCACAGTACTAGGCAACCACGAATCCACTTCCTGTCTATAGATTTGCCTGTTCTGGATGTGGTGTATAAGTGAATCTTACAATATGTGGTCTTTTGTGACTGGCTTCTTTCACTTTAGCCAAGGTTCATCCATGTTACAGGATGTATCAGTACTTCCTTCCACTTTATGGCCAAATAATATTCCACAGAATAAATATACCACATTTCATGTATCTATGGATCAGTGAACATTTTTTTGACTGTTGTAATACTGCAATGAACATGTTGGAATATGTTTCCAGTTCTCTCGGGTATATATCTAGGAATGGAATTGCTGGATTGTGTGCTTCTCTATACTTTTCAATGGAATAATGTACCAACTATGTATTCCTGCACAGGAAATAACCCCGAAAGCTTCATACATTAAGAATAATTTCTTATCTCTCAGTTTATGCGAGTCTGAAATTTGGGAGCACCTGGAATACGAGGTTTTGCCTCCAGGTCCCTTATAAGGTTGCAGTTAGATGCTGGTCAACATGGCAGTCGTCCGAAGGCTTGGCTGGAGCCAGGAGATCCACTGAGATGACCCTCACATAACTGGCAAGTTAGTGCTGGTTCTTGGCTGGGGGAGGGGGAGGCGCCCAGTTCCTCCCTCTGGACTTCCCCACCAGGATGACTGAGAGTCCTCAAAATATGAATAGCTGGCTTCCTCTAAAACAATCTAGCCAGGAGACCAAGGTAGAGGCTGCCTTATCTTACGACTTAGCCTCCTAAGTTAGACTGTGTTGCTTTCACCATATTCTACATAGGCCAGCCCAAATCCACGCGGGAGGGGACTAGTTCCATAAAAGCGGATACCAGAGGAGCCAAGGTTGGAGACAGTCTTGGAAGCTGGCAACCATCTTGGACAGGAATGACTTTGAAAATCTGTTCTCTGTTGCTCCTAAGAAGATGGTCCAGATTTACAGACTCCAGGCAGGAGGTCAAAGAAGCACACATCAAAATCTGTAGGATCCTAACAGCTCTGTGATTTACTCCTTCTAGGTGATGCATTTAACCTGCAGTGGAGCTTCCCGACTCCCCTGCAGGGGAATTTGAGGAGGAGAACCGTAGTATACTTAGTGCCTGGTGAAAATAAGATAAAGAACTCCAAGCCTGCTGCTGACCTTGGGTTAATGCTCTAGGTATTCACCTCTGGAAGTGCCAACACTTTGTCTCTCTATCCACACCAGCAAAACCTTCCTGGAATGTCATTTGGGTTATTTAATCCAGAAGTCAAATCCACTTTCTTTCCTGGCAAATCAACAAGTACTTACTAGCATCTCCAGTGTACCCAAGAGCAAACTCCAGGATCATTTGAGACCAGTGTAGATGGAGAAGCCAAAAAAATGCCCAGGCATGACCAAAATAGATTGTTGTCAAACCCACCTGTCTTGAGGCTTCAGAGGCAAGGAACTAAAAAGGGCTTTTTTTTTTTTTTTCCTTTGAGTTAACATTTAGAGACGTCACAGTCATGAAAATGCTTTTAAATTTGCTTAAAAAACTCCCGAGGACATGAAAAAGAAAGATTGGGGAAGGATTCTAGAGTAAAGAAGTTAAAGACACCTATCTCCAGAACTAAATGCTTATCCTGGATGAGATACTGGACAAAGGGAAAATAGCTATAAAATACATAATCAGAAATTGGTGCAACTGGAATTCAAACTGGAGAGTAGGTAACAGTGTTAGATCAATGCTCTCTTTTCTGAATTTTATGATCATATTGTGATTATGTAATAAAATACATTTGCTCTTAGGAAACACAAACTTAAGTATTAAGGGGCAAGTATGTCTACAGTATACTTTCAAGTGGTTCTGAAAAAAAATTCTGTATACACATACATACACACACACACACATATGTGTATATATATATATATATATATATGGCTCCCCTGATGTCTCACATGGTAAAGCATCTGCCTGCCAATGCAGGAGACCCACATTTGATCCCTGAGGTGGGAAGATCCCCTGGAAAAGGAAATGGCAACCCACTCCAGTATTCTTGCCTGGGAAATCCCATGGACAGAGGAGCCTGGTGGGCTACTCTCCATGGGGTCACAAAGAGTCGGACACAACTGAGCAACTAAAAAACATGGAAAGATACAGAATATATGCAGCAAACAGACTGAAAGATATATAGGAATTCTTTGTNAGGAAATGGCAACCCACTCCAGTATTCTTGCCTGGGAAATCCCATGGACAGAGGAGCCTGGTGGGCTACTCTCCATGGGGTCACAAAGAGTCGGACACAACTGAGCAACTAAAAAACATGGAAAGATACAGAATATATGCAGCAAACAGACTGAAAGATATATAGGAATTCTTTGTAGTATGTTTGGAACTTTTTTCTAAGTTTGAAATTATTTCAAAATAAAAAGTTTTTTAAAAGAAAAGGAAGCTCCTGAGGGTCTTCTGTGAAGAACAGGATTACTGGGGTGCCACTGCTCCTTCAACGAATGTACAAAGACAAACTGAGGTCAGATGGGTGTCAACTCCCCACATGGCCCAGCCGACACTGTGGCTAGGGTGCTGGAGGTGACTTCTGTCTGAGTTGGCATCTCCTGACAGTTATTAGGAAGCGGAGCATTACCACAACTTTGCTCGGTTTTTGTGACCCCACCCTGAGCCCCTGGAAGTGGTGGTTCCAGCTCACTCCATCCCTGACCTCTGGTCTGACAGCCATCTGTATGGCTCCTCCATCATGTCCCAGGCTGGCCAGTGGCACCACCTGACCCCTTGCTCCCCAAGAATCAGGGTATTGAGCCCTGAGTTGGAAGACAGAAATCTCTCCCGTTCCCTCCACATCAGAGGCAGCCTAGTCATAGTGCAGAATCCCCCAAGTTTCCAAAACATCTCAGAGCCACAGAGTTAGCCAAATGTCTCTGAGCTGGCCCAGAGTCAGAAATACTCAGTGTCAGATGTAGGGCGCACACTCTGATTCCCATTCTACTAGGTGGGTAGGAGGCAGCCGGGAGCTCCACTGATTCAGAAGAAATAGATTCAATCAAGGTCCAGAGGATGCCCAAGTGAAACGGATTGGCCCTCTGGCCTGGCAAACTCACTAAATCCTAATTCTACCAATACCAGCCGCATCCAAGTATCACCATCTACCTGCCAATGCCAACCCACTGACTTCCAGTGAGCAGTGAGAGGAAGTGGAAAGCTCATCAGTCCCAAAGGCTTTCAGAGAGGAGGAGGTCAGGGAGCTCCCTGACAAGACTCAGTCACAGCACCCACCATGCGGACAGGACAATATGGCATTGCCAGTTCCCAGGAAAGTGGCTACTGGGACTTCCCTGGCAGTTCCGTGGACAAGTTTCCACGCTTCCAATGCAGGGACTAGGGTTCAGTCCCCAGTCAGGGAATTAAAATTCCACATGCTGCACAGTGTGGCTAAAAAAAGATTAAAAATTTTTTTAATTGTTTTAATTAAAAATACAAGTGGTTACTAGGCTGTGATGGCCCCCAGTGAGCCCACAGCCCGGTGGCCACCTGCTGAGGACAAAGGCCTGTCATCTCCAGCTTGAATTCTCTGCTGTGTGTGTGTGGAAAAAATCAGCCTCTGTCTATTCACCAGTCTCCAGGATGTTCTCAGCCTTCCTGACCACCCGGGACGTGGCGAATGAATCACAGGTCCAACACACAATTTCTCAGCGACGACAAACACTGTCACAGCGCTTACCAAGTGCCAGGCGCTGTCCAAGTCGCTTTACAGACAACACCTTGTATAACCTTCCAGTAACCCTATGAACAGGGTATTCTCTTATTACCCCCATTTGGCAGCTGTGGAAACTGAGGCACAGAGAGGTAAAGCAACATGCCCCAAGTCACTGACCTAGTAAATAAGGAAGCCAAGATCTGAACTCTGGTGTCTGGCTTGCATTTGTGCTTCTAGCCACTTCCTTACGTGAGGCCTCCTGGCCTGTTCTGCAAGCTGCTTCTAAGGAACCCATAAGTGAGGAAATACACACTCAGGTGATTTCAAAAATCATATACACACAGGAAGAGAGGGATGAGGGGTCTGCAAAGCAGGTTGATAGGTGATAGGAAAAAGGGAGAGGGTCTCACCATTCCCCAGTGCACTCATCATCTGTACTGAGCCATCCATCTGCCAACTCATTACTCACTCACCCCCTCATACTCAGGATTCAGGACCTACTAGATGTTAGGGTGGGAGGAAACAAGAGGAGACCACTTTAGTTAATGAAATGAAACCTGGGCACACAAACAGTGAAATAATCAGGGAAGGAGGATTTGAGGCAGAGTGAGTGGTGCTGACGTCAGGAGCAGGGTGGGATTGGGAAAGGAAACCTGGGCCAACTGCAGTGGCGCAAGTCTCGGAAGTGTTACCCTGACCGCCCCCACCGCCCCCACCGGTTGAGCGGGGGACCCTTTTTTTAGTCCATCTGTATCCACCCACACTCACTATCCTGATTTTAGCATTTTCCACACCGAGTTGAAGCTGCCTATCTGCTTTCCTGCTCACTATTAATTTCTGTATCCCTTGTGCGAGGCTTGGGATTACTCAGTATTTGTTGAATGACTTTCTGAATGAAGAAGGCACAAATGTTATTTGTGAGGGGGAAAAAGAAGCCCGTAAGGGTACTGAGGGAAAATGAGCAAGCAGGCTCATCTGAGCAGCGTGGGTTCGAGCAGTGTTTCTCAACATGTGGGCACATGAGAATCACCTAGGGATCTTGTGAAAATGCAAATCCTGACTCAGCAGGTATGGGGTGCAACCTGAGAGTCTTCCTTTCCTACAGTCTTGCTGGTAATGTGGATAATGTGGATACTGCTGGTCCCTGGACCTCACCTTGAGTTATGGGGCCCTCGATGATTTCTGGCTCCTCCCAGCCCCAAGAGAGCCTCACCCCACCCTAGGACTCCCTTCCTCTGCCCTTGTGCTTCTCCTAAGGCCCTTCACACTGCCTCAGCTCCTCAGCCTGTGGTTTCCATTTGGTTTTGGCCACTGCGGTCACTGCTAGGAGACCTGAGAGCAAGAAAAGAACATGGAGGACTTCCCTGGTAATCCAGTGACTCTGCGCTCCCAATGGAGGGGGCGGGGTTTAATCCCTGATCAGGGGACTGAGATCCTGCATGCCTCAAATGAAAAGATCCCACGTGCTGCAACTAAGATCTCAGTTCAGTTGCTCAGTCGTGTCTGACTCTTTTGTTACCCCATGGACTGTAGCACGCCAGGTTTCCCTGTCCATCATAAACTCCTGGAGCTTGCTCAAACTCATGTCCATCGAGTTAGTGATGCAATCCAACCATCTCATCCTCTGTCATCCCCTTCTTCTCCTAAGATCTGGTGTAGCCAAAAAAATAAATATTAAAAAAAAAAAGAGAGAGAGAGAGAGAAACAGGGAGATATTTCATCCTCGGTGCAGACTCACACACCTGGGCAGTGTTGCATCTCTACAGCCTCATCCCTCAAGGTGACTCCGCCACAGCTCAGCTCTCACTGGACTCCCTTCGGCCTTGCCACCCCAGGATGCTAACAGCTGTCTGTTGTCACAGTCCCAAGGCACCTCGCCATCCCTGCTGTTTCTTTCTGTCCTCCCCACTTCACTGGATGGAGTCCTGTCACCAATTACCTTACTTGATTTTATTTTTCAGTTAAACCCTTTGAGTGGACCATCTGTTCCCTGCTAGGACAGAATGTTGCATTTTTTATCAGGTACAAGATCCTAACTTGGCTTAAGCCAAAGCAACAAAGTTCTGATCGTGGAACCTGGGGCCAGAGGGAGTCCAGAGACAGAAGTACTTTGTGACGGGGGAAGTGTGCTGTTGCATCTCAGTGGCCTTGAAATCCAACTACATCAAGACGCAAAAGTTGGCTTTGAGATAATTTTATTCTGTTCCACTGCTGTGTTCCAGACACAGTGCTCAGGCTTGTGGGAACCAAGGGCATTGGAGCCCAGGCCCTGTGTCCCAGAGCCTCACACTCGGAGACACTCAGGCCAAGGCAGAATGAAAGCCCTGAAGTGGAATTGAATGTGACAGGCAGCCAAGCAGGGCAAAGCCGGCTGAGATAAGGACCTAATCAGAGTTCAGACAGAGAACAGTAGCGGAACAGCAGGCAGAGGCTTTGTTCCAAAGCTCAAGACCTGGGAGGACCTCACAGGGTGGAGGAGGAGGTCACACAGGACCTTGGAGCATCATGAAGCCAGCCAATCAGATGTCTCAGTGCAGAAGCCAGAGCAGGGCCCCTTTCTGCAGCCTCCTGGGGAAGCCTTCTTGGACGCTCAGGCAGTTCTATTTGCTCTGAATTCTTCTCGCACATCTTAATACTTTCCTCCTACAGCTCACACTGATGGAGTGCCTACCCTGGGCACAGTGCTGAGGCTTTGCACCTATACTTGCCCAGTCAATCCTTCAATCCCCCCCTTCCGCTGGATGCTATTTACCCCATTTTATAGTTAAGGAAACTGAGGCTCACTTCAAGGGACAGGCCCACAGTTTTATGAAAAGGCCTTGGAGGAACTAGGATTTGAATCCAGACTGCCTGGCCCAGAAATGCACTCTCTCTCAATCACTTTCATCTGCATTGATTTCTAACTGGAGGCAGCGGTGGTGCTGAGCACTTTGTATCAAGTGTCTCATTTGCTCCTCACAGTGCCCCCATGAGGTAGGTCTGAGTATTAAACCCACTTTTTGGAAGCCGAAACTGGCCTCCAAAAGGGCTCTTTCAAGGTCATGGTGGAGTCAAGGTTTGGACCCAGGAGATCAACTAGGAATTCATGCCCCCAGCCACTACATTCCGTGAGAGCACAGCCTAGGTTATTAATGTTTTAATACATCTTATTTTGTAGAACGACTCTTTGCAGCCCCTTGGACTGTAGCCCGCCAGGCTCCTCTGTCCATGGGATTCTCCAGGCAAGAACACTGGAGTGGGTTGCCATTGCCTTCCCTGCAAGAGCTGCTAGGTGGCAATAATCGTTTCATATAGTAAAGTGCATTCCATTAAGTTCCAAAGTTNGGACTGTAGCCCGCCAGGCTCCTCTGTCCATGGGATTCTCCAGGCAAGAACACTGGAGTGGGTTGCCATTGCCTTCCCTGCAAGAGCTGCTAGGTGGCAATAATCGTTTCATATAGTAAAGTGCATTCCATTAAGTTCCAAAGTTGAGCACAAATGCCAACAGCAAAGCCTGGATAAAAAGAAAGGACATCTGAAGTAGGGACTGAGTGATTCAGTCAAGAATTTTGAAAAAGAACAGGCTGTGAAGAGGAGCCAATATGTAAAGACAGCCAGGAGACTTCCTCCTGCAAGGGACAGAGACTTCCCTCCAAGACACTGGCTGGACTGGGAGACCAGCAGTGTGTCCCAAAGCAGGACAGTTTGGGTGGGGCAGATGCAGCTGGAGCAAAATCAATGCCCAGAGTTTGTTAGTGAGATTTTTCATGATGTTTTATTATGTCTTGTTGAAGATCATTGTTACCCTTTGTTTTTCCTTTCTAAATCCGCTCCTGAACTGCCACACCAGAATAAGAGACCATCCAGCAATCTTTCCTCTCTGGCGTGGGGAGATGTTTGTGTATAGCTGGGAAACCTGGGTTTCTGCCATTAACTAGCCATGTGTGCCTTTGTCTTCAAAGCTCCTTCCAGCTCTGAAATATCATGACCCAGCAACTATACTTCTTTTTTCAATTCATGCTGCTTCTTATTACAAAGGTGCATGTATTCACCATAAATAGTTAGAAAACATAAACAAGAGAGTCGAAGACAATATAAAATCACTCACTGGACTTCCCTGGTAGTCCAGTGGTTAAGAATCCACCTGCCAATGCAGGGGATGTGGGTTTGACCTCCGGTCCAGGAAGAGTCCATATGCTGTGGGGCAACTAGTTCTGTGATCCACAGCTAGTGAGCTTGCGCTCTGGAGCCCATGCTTGCAACAAGTGAAGCCACCACAGTGAGAAGCCCTGCCCTTCACAACTGGAGAAAACCTGTGGGCAGCGACGAAGACCCAGCACAGCCAAAAATAGAGAAATAATAAAAAATAAAATCACTCATTTTGTCACCCAGTGCTAGCTAACCCTTAACCTTCACTCATTCATTAACACATATTCACTGAGTGCTTGCCATATATCAAGCAGCATATGAAATAAATCTTTCTAGGAGATTCATATTTTAATGAAATCGTCCTGCTTTGTAACCTGCCTTTCACTTAATAGACAGTTGTGAACATAGTCTCATGTCAGTAAATATTTTCCTACAATGTTCCAGTTTCTCACGTTAATGAACACTCTCAGAGTTAAGATTCTGAACAAATTCATAGCCATTACTCTAAGATAATTCCCACACGTAGAAATCCTAGATTAATTAGTAATCACCCTTATGAAGCCTCTGGCAGGCGAAGCCAAAAGTCAGCCTTCCTAGACTCTCTTTACATCCTTCCACTCAAACATCTGCATTTAAATGGCTACCCTGCTACCCATTACAGCAAATACTAGACATACAAGGCTGTGGATAGTTAAGTTAAAACTAATTCAAGAATTCAGGTCCTCAGTTGCACTAGCCACATTTCAAGCACTCCATGGACATATGCAGTGTTACTGTGACAGCACAGAAAACATTTCCATTATTGCAGAAAGTTCTACTGGACATCACTGGTCCAGGTGAGAGGTTTTATTTATGTCAGTTATTGTTAGTTTGAGGTACAGAGATTTGGGAGGATTTTCTGGAGATTTTCCTTTTTATTGCATTTCTTGGTCCTTTTATTTGGCCATGAGGCTTGTGGGATCTTAGTTCCCCAACCAGGGATTGAACCTGACCCTGACAGTGAAAGCACCAAGTCCTAATTACTGGACCAACCAGGGAACTCCCTCTTGGTCCCTTTATAATGAGCATTTACCAATTATTGCTTTACATATATCATGTTTAAAAGCTTTCTCCTCTTTGGAAAGGTGTACCTTCTGCTCACTGGTCCCCTGTAGATGCATAACTATGGGAATACCCCCTTACATCTGATCACTGGGTTAAAATTCTGATTTCCTTCCTAGAGTCAGAGCTCCGAAAGAGTTGCATTAATAATCGCTATCCAGGGACTTCCCTTGTGGTCCAGTAAATAATCCGCCTGCCAATGCAGGGGACATGGTTGCACCCCTTATCCGGAAGATCCCACGTGCAGCAGAGTAACTAAGCCCAGGCACCACGACTGAGGCAGCACTCCAGAGCCCGAGAGCCGCAACGAGAGAGGCCTCCACAGTGAGCAGCCGGTGCGCAGCAATGAAAACCCAGTGAAGCCAAAAACAAACACAAAGAATCTCTATCCAAATTTACTTACACACACATAAGGAAACTCTGGAAGGATACAAAAAAAGCCTTAGGAACGTAACTTACATTCTCGATGGCATGCAGAGCACCTCTCTTTGCAGATGAAGACAAGAATGGGAAGGAGATTTTCCATGTGAATGTCTCACCGATTTAAAAATAGATTAAAAATTAATTTAAAATATGTCTTATTACACAAATAGCATACAACTGTAAAAACAAAATTAATAGTAGACAGCAAAATTCCTTTCACTGAAGGTTATTAATGGGAGGTTGGTGAGACTTCTTTCAGATTTGGGTCTGTTATGAACAATCATACATAATACCCTTTTTTAATATAAATATGGTCATGGGCAATTATGCTCTTCAGCATGCTTAACACTTCTATAAAATTTTATCTTGTCAGTGTGATTTCATTCCTTCCTCTTCCTTCCTGACAGCTGGAAAAACTGGGCTTTTAGAGCTCTAGGAACTTTTTCTCTTACCCAGGTGGCCCTTGATAACATCTCCACATCTCTCTCTGGAAAGCCCGTCTTGTCATACCTGTTTCTAGATGATGGCAGAACTGGGGTCAGTTGGTCCAGGTCAGTCCCACCTGACGTGGCAGAGTCAGCTCCCCCCACAGCCCTCTCCCTTCCTCAGCTGTCTCCTGGTCCACACCTCTCCCAGGCAGTGGGAGTGAAGGGACTCAGAGCACTTCAAGATGGAGTGTCAGGGCAGGAAAGAGGTGGGGACACGAGGGTATGAGTCACCTCCAGGTGCCCCCTCTCCTCCTCGGGGCAGCCAATAACAGCCCCATTTCAGATCCACTTCCAGACGCTGTCTTGCTGGACTTGTGCCTGAACATGCATCTTTTTCTGCATTTCTGTGATGGGTTTCCCACACTGACCTTGAGAATCCCTCCCCTACCCCTGCTTGGGTGCATCCTTGTTCGTCATCTTCCACGGGAGAGGAAGGGGCATTTCCAGAGGACTGGGTAGGCCTGGGGGCCACAGTGAAAGACCCCGTGTGCCACAACTAAGACTTGGTGCAGCCAAATAAATAAAAAATATATATTTTTAAAGAAAGAAGAGGCAAAGGGTGAGTCACCTACAGGTGTCACTGATGCCCTTGGAAGTTACCCAAACCTGGACCAAAAAGAGAAATCTCAGTTCTGGGGGGGTGAGTGTGCCCCTTCCCCAGGAGACCCAGTAACCGGCCCAGCTTCGAAGACTCTGATCCTGGCCCCACAGGTCTGGAACCAGCAAGTCCACAGAGTCAGAAAGTAGATTAATGGTTGCCAGAGGCTAGGACTGGGGGAATGAGAAGCGACTGTCAGTGGGTACAGGGTTAGTTTTCACGGTGATGAAAATGTTCTGGCTAGTGGTGATGATTGCTCTGTGAATATGCTAAAAATCACTGAATTGTATACTTTAAAAGGATGAATTTTATGGAATGTGAATTGTGTCTCAATAAAAAAGGTACTTGGAGGGTTGCCAATCTATTTAGATATAATTGACAAGCACTAAAATGCACCAAAAAGGAGTACGTCAAGCCTGTATATTGTCACCCTGCTTATTTAACTTATATGCAGAGCACATCATGAGAAACACTGGACTGGAAGAAACACAAGCTGGAATCAAGATTGCTGGAAGAAATATCAATAACCTCAGATATGCAGATGACACCACCCTTATGGCAGAAAGTGAAGGGGAACTAAAAAGCCTCTTGATGAAAGTGAAAGTGGAGAGTGAAAAAGTTGGCTTAAAGCTCAACATTCAGAAAACGAAGATCATGGCATCCGGTCCCATCACTTCATGGGAAATAGATGGGGAAACAGTGTCAGACTTTATTTTTTTGGGCTCCAAAATCACTGCAGATGGTGACTGCAGCCATGAAATTAAAAAACGCTTACTCCTTGGAAGGAAAGTTATGACCAAGCTAGACAGCATATTAAGAAGCAGAGACATTACTTTGTCAACAAAGGTCCATCTAGTCAAGGCTATGGTTTTTCCAGTGGTCGTGTATGGATGTGAGAGTTGGACTATAAAGAAAGCTGAGCATGGAAGAATTGATGCTTTTGAACTGTGGTATTGGAGAAGACTCTTGAGAGTCCCTTGGTCTGCAAGGAGATCCAACCAGTCCATCCTAAAGGAAATCAGTCCCGGGTGTTCATTGGAAGGACTGATGTTGAAGCTGAAACTCCGATATTTTGTCCACCTTATGCGAAGAGCTGACTCATTTGAAAAGACCCTGATGTTGGGAAAGATTGAAGGCAGGAGGAGAAGGAGACGACAGAGGATGAGATGGTTAGATGGCATCACCAACTCGATGAACATGAGCTTGGGTAAACTCTGGGAGTTGGTGATGGACAGGGAGGCCTGGCGTGCTGCAGTTCATGGGGTCACAAAGAGTCGGACACGACTGAACAACTGAACTAACTGACTGACTGCCTGCCTGCCTGCCTGCCTGCCTGCCTTCACTCCTAGGCAAGAGAGTGGATTATAAATTCAGGTATAACAGGCCTAAGAACCAAGTATTAAACAATCACCCTCTCAACTTCAGCATTGCCCTCTCCACTGAACTCTACTGGAAAAGAAAACTACTCACAGGAGATATGAAGCCCTCAATCCTCCAAGTTAAGTCTAGTTCAGTCCAGAATTGGTGATTTATAGAGGGAAAGTGTGTGGGACGCAGAACTTCAACAAAGTCATCTGGCATTGTGTGAGAGCCCATTCATTTCACCTACCTAGGGACCTCCCTCCAAACCTAGAGAAAAATGGTCAAACATCCTACCTACAGTCTAGGAGACTGATCAAGAAGTGGACAGGAACTAGTTTATATTTCCCGAAAATATTTAAAATTTTGAAGTCCTACAAATAAAGTAGCCTAATACTCATTAACTTTAATGTACTCTCCACAACTGCTTCTGTGAAATGTTATTGTTTCCTCCTAATATTTTTAGCTTAATGAACCTTTTAGTCTTATTGTGAGCAACACCATTTATAATGAAAAATAGTCTCCTTGTGTAGAACAAAATCTCTCACAACATCTGAAGATAAAGGCAAACAAATTGTTTAGATCATCCTCCCCAGTTTTCTGATCAAAAGCTGTCTAAAACCCTGTCTTGGATCCTGGGTGTCTGAAGGACAATACATGAGTGCTAAGTGACTTCAGTTGTGTCTGATTCTGTGACCCTACGGACTGCACTCTGCCAGGATCCTCTGTCCATGGGATTTTCCAGGCAAGAATATTGGAGTGTGTTGCCTTGCTTTCCTCCAGGGGATCTTCTAGACCCAAGGATCCAACCCCAGTCTCTTGCACTGGCAGGTTCTTTACTAGCGCCACCTGGGAAGGCCATACCACCCCTACAAACATCTACTATATACATAAACGGTCACATAGTCTACAAGGATGTTGCTTCACAAAATGGGAGGGTAGGAGAGTGGCTGAAATTCCCACCCTGAGACAAATCACTAAGTGACCTTTGTCAAGTCAGCACAGCCTCCCTGAGCCATTCTCTTCATTTGTCACACTGGCATTACAATACTGACATATTCTACCAAGGCTTCCAAAGTTTATGTATGGGAAAGGGTTTTGAAATATAGCTGTCTCTGCAAGTACCTGGGAGATAGCAAAGATTTCTACATTAGTTTGTGTACACTGCACATACAACCAGTTCAGTGAAGAAGGAAATTCAGAAAGGAAGACAGAGGATAAAAACAGAACACAGAAACTACTCAGATTTTTCCTTAGGGCTCAAGTTACCTTCTCATACTCCATCTCATTTCCTACTCTATTCTCCAGCCATCAGCTTACTCTGCCCCATCCTTTATACCTGGATCAAGACAGGGCACCAGTTACAATATAAGTAAGTGTTTCCACTGTCTGTGGCCCAGTTTTCCCACCCCCTTCATTTACCTCTCATGCTACTTCATTTTCCTAAAAGCTCTAGGATTTAATTGCTGCCTCACATAACACTTTTCCCCACCTTTTTATTCTCAGTGTACATCACTGTAACCAAAGGCAGATTCTTCACATTTAGGTAGAAACTGAACTCAAATACATTTATTTTTACTTTAAAAACATTATAAAGATGTTTCAGCAGATCTGACAACTACTTCCCAACCCAGCTATGTTAGAAACTGGATTATATTTTCCTGAGTTTTGTTAATTTGTATTCCAGATCAAGTAACATCCTGTGCCTTCTTCTCAACTGTCCTTCCACTGCCTGCAATAAATCTGAGAAAAAAATTTCTTTAAATTAGGCACCATTTCTTTTAATTAGCCACAAAAAAACCCAGGAGGTTTTTCCCTGGGGACATAAAATTATTGACCTCCGCACTACCTCTTCTGCTATCCAGAAACAGATCCTGACATTACCTGTACATGGATGGAGGCTCTCATCCTATCCCCTGCCCCACAGCAGCAGTGTGTATTTTCCTACTTACAAAGAAGATCTGAATTTCTGATGTAATTCTCATGAACACTGTGCAAACTCTTCCCATGATATTTGACCATTATATTGAGAAGCCATGCTCTGGGCAAAGTTCAATAAGTTAAATTTACAGGTAATCGGATGCTTTACTACTTGTTAAATTTATAACATCATTTCTTTGAAAATCAGTCTTCAGTTTAAATAAGTCACCTGTTCTTGATCTTCTGAATTCTCTTTAATGCAAAATTCAGACTGGTCTGCAAGAAATCTCAAGATTGAAGTATGGCAAAATTAAGACAGATGTTGCACTTGATGTGATATAATCATTATTTTTACCATACCGCCTATGGTTCACTAAAGAAATATAAGAAATAGGAGACAATTACTCTTAAGTAGAGAGTTTTTTCTTATTTTCTATATGACTGAATGTTCTTCTCATTACAGCTTCCAAATAAAAGCAAATGACTATTTGCCTGAATTTACATGGTGTTAGACTCAAAACTACCTAAAGGATCTGCAGTAAATGTCTGTTGACCAGACACAGTGTGCCAGTCACCGTGCTTGGCTGGCAGTAAGATGGTGAAGAAGGTACCGTTTTTGAGCTTGAGCATCTTAGAGACTGATGGGGGAATGCAGTCATGTAAACAATCACAACTCTGTGTAATAAATGCTATTAAAAAGGAAAAGAGGACATGGAGAAGGAATGGTAACCCAGACTGGTCATGAGGTCAGAAAATACTAGTACGTGATTTGGAGGAAGAGGGAAGAGATACAAGTAACAGGGTGAGACAGGAGGCCAGACACTGAGGGCCTTAGAGATTATATTAAGCTGGGACTTTAGCTTGAAAACAATGCAAAGTTATTACAAAATGTTTAATACACAGAGGATGGGTATAATCAGATTTTTTAAAGCATGTACTGTTTTACAGCATGGAGACGGATTGAAAGAAGAAAGTTTGGAGACGTGGTAATATGAAAGAGACATTCACAGAGGCAGGGAAACTGCTCAGATATGAATGGACAGCCAACCAGGCAGCTGGGAAAAAAACCTGGGAAGACTCTCCTGACAGTGGTTGTGCATCATAGGTAATCAAGTTTCAGAAAAGCAAAACTCTCAAATATCAAAAATAATGCATCTACAATTAATAAGTATCCCTGTGCATGTAACAATTCACCCACAGCTCTGTGAAAGGAGATATACTTGGGACCAGGGAGATCTGAGTTAAAATCCCACACCTGTCAGTGACAAGGGATATAATCTTGGGACATTCAACTGAACTCAGACTTCCCTCATCTGCAAAATAAAAATGATGTCTCCACCTCACAGGATTGTCGCAAGGATTACAGATATAAAGAGCTTAGCACTGTGTTTTGGTACATAGTGATTCTTATTAGCACATGCCTGTTGAATCTGAAAAAGTTATTCAAACAGGAGTCCCTACCCTCCAGGGACTTATAATTCTTACAGAGGGAGAGATCACTAAACTACCTAATGACAGACTTGGCTTCTCTCCAATTTAAATCTCTGGTTCCATTCAAAAACGGTCACCATCTACAAAACCAGGAAGAACAGGAGGCTGAGAGTAAGGAAACACGTCTTGTTAAAATATGTTCCAGCATTAGACCACCTACTGTCTTGGTTCTAAGCAGGTAAACCCAAAGGTAATCCCTACCAATGCTCGCCATGTGTAGGGCCAGCTCCTAGACCCAGGACTAGGAGAAAGGCAAAGGAAGGCAAGAGAAAAACTGACACAGCTCTATTAACTTTGTGTGTGGTTGCAAAGGTATAACTACCAAGAAAAGTGCCTTCACATCACAAGTATCACATGCAACTTACTAAAAATAGAGTAGTTGTCTTTTTTGGAAATGTAGCAACGAAAAAGATGTTTATCTAATTCTATTTTCATTCAGTCTCTTCTCCCCAGACTCATTAGGAATCAGGTAGCCCAGAGTTAAAATCTGAGTTCAGCTACTCTCCAACCATGATTTTGGGCATATTAATATTCTAAGCCTGGGTATCATCAACTATAAAATGAAAATAAAAATGAATTATATAGCATACATAAAATAATATACACTAAATGCTAAGCATAATACTTGGACATATTTAGTACTAAAATTATTTATTAGTATGTGTGAAACTCACTTCAGTTCAGTTCAGTTCAGTCGCTCAGTTGTGTCCGACTCTGCAACCCCATGAATTGCAGCATGCCAGGACTCCCTGTCCATCACCAACTCTCGGAGTTCACTCAAACTCATGTCCATCAAGTCGGTGATGCCATCCAGCCATCTCATCCTCGGTCGTCCCCTTCTCCTCCTGCCCCCAATCCCTCCCAGCATCAGGGTCTTTTCCAATGAGTCAACTCTTCGCATGAGGTGGCCAAAGTACTGGAGTTTCAGCTTTAGTCGTGTCCAACTCTTTGCGACCACATGGACTGTAGTCTGCCAGGCTCCTCTATCCATGGAATTCTCCAGGCCAGAATACTGGAGTATTCCCTTCTCCAGGGGATCTTCCCAAGGGATCAAAGGCAAGACTTTACCATCTGAGCCACCAGGGGAGCCCCAGCCACCAGGGAAGCCCCATATCTATTACTAGTTCACTAATTATGGCAGCTATATGAATACAGCAATTGTGCCCCTTTGACCATGTCCATCTTCCCCTCTGCACCATAAAAAAACATTTCCCCTACTCTATACCTCCGATAGCTCTTCTTGTCCCAGCAAAGCTCACACAGCTGCTATCAGGCCACCTGGCTATGTCTGTTCTACAGGCAGAGATCTTTTCTGCTCGGAAAGAGAGTCAAAAAGACCAAAGGTCACTGTGGTTTATTAGAAACAGCATCAGCTTGGGTGACAGTACAATTCTGTCACTTAGGAATTCTGTAGCCTCACACAGAGTCACTTAACTCCTGTGAGTTTGTTTCCACATGTGTACAGCAGGAAATATACACATACTTCCACAGAAGTGTTAAAAGAATTACATCACAATATTTATGTAAAGGTGCTTTGGAAGTTGTAATACACTCTCTCAATGAGTAAGTCACTACTAGTATTACACAGGTGCAGAGTAGTTGCTCTTTTTTGTTTTCATCACACTATCTCAGATCACACTATTAGAAAACCCAACAGGTCACACTAGCACTTAATGCATAAAATTTGTTTTCTTTGAACACTTAGTGATCAGGGTCACTTAGGATACGGTTTACTGAATTTTCCTATGGAGTACTTCTGGATTAGAGTGATTTTATCTTCTGCTTATTTTTTTTTAATTTTTATAATTATAGACTCACAAGAAGTTGTACAATTCATACAGATAGGAGGTTCTCTCTACCCACCACCTTGCTCCTCCCAGTGGTGACATTTTATATAACTACATTATCAAAACCAACAAAATGGAGATTAAAGCTCAAAAAAAAAAAAAAAAACAGGAGGAGAAGGGGACGACAGAGGATGAGATGGCTGGATGGCATCACTGACTTGATGGACGTGAGTCGATCAAGGGAGTTCATTCAACTCCTGAATGCACTCTGGGAGTTGGTGATGGACAGGGAGCCCCAGCGTGCTGCGATTCATGGGTTCGCAAAGAGTTGGACACGACTGAGCAACTGAACTGAATTGAAAATGCACTTATCTTAATGTAGAGTTCAATGATTTTTGACAAAGACACCCACACCACCACCACCCTAATCAAAATATAGGACATGTCCATCACCCTGAAGTTCTCCTGTGCCCCTTTCACATTATTTTTTCCCACAAAATTTAACAGTGTAGAAACTATCAGAATCCATCACACATAGTAAAGGGTGTTAATTCATAAAATTTACATTTTACTTATATTTAAAGGTATATATACACACACATTATAGGGTTGTGATGTGAATCACAGCAAAAAGATCTGAAAGTTCCTATTGAAACAGAAGTACCATGGAAGGTGTAGGGGGTCATGGCAGAAATATTATGCACTTGCTCTGAGGTTGCTATGGGCTGAGCTCTCGCTCAGCACACAAATGCAAGACTTCAGTCAATACTTACAGCCACTTTCTACGATGTCCCTCATCACCTCTTTCTGCAGATGAGGAAACCAAGACTTTACGATCTTTGCTGGAAGCTAGACCTGATTTCAGAACATACTGCCCTTAATGCCTCAGTTTTCTCTTGTTTGTTTTTCAGCCGCTAAGTTGTGTCAGACTCTTCTTTTACGACCCAACAGACTGTAGCTTGCCAGGCTCCTCTGTCCATGGGATTCTTTTGGCAAGAACACTGGCGTGGGTAGCCATTTCCTTTTCTGAGGAATCTTCCTGACCTGGGGATCGAACCCGTATATCCTGCATGGCAGATGGTTTCTTTACCAGTCGGCCACCAGGGAAGCCTCTGTTTTCTCTGTGGGCTTATAATTCCAGCTGAAATATCAAATCCTAGAGGATGAAGACAGTGTCTGTCAACCTCCGTTCATTCATTCAAGCACAGCAAAAACAATAAAGAGAAGACACAGCCCTCCCTCCATGGAGCTTGCAGTCTAGTCACAGGTGTGCACACCCATCAGAGAGCCTGAAACATCACGGACAGTACCACAGCGTCACGTTTCTCTTTGTAACCCTGGGTGTAACCCTGGGTGTGATGGGCTGGCTTTTCCTGTGTCCAGTTGCTGGGAATGTTGCCCCAGTCTGTTTCTGAGACAATCCCAGGCAGTCAGACAAGGTGGACCCTGCAAGGCCCACTCCCTTCCGGGTTGTTCTGCAAGGACAAAAGGAGTCCTCATGGCACACAGAGTCCTGAGGCTCCAAGGACCCCAGGCCAGAGGTCCTGTGGAAACACTGGAGTCCTCCAGAACCCTCCAGAGTCCTCCTGCCAGGCAATTGGCTTCAGAGCAGCAGGGGAAGGATTTAAAACACAGAATTTCTCAGTAGAGTCTCTGTCCCTGAGTTACACCCCCATGATAAACTCGTAGCCACCATCAGTCTCTCATTTCAAGAGTCAAGCCAGGTGGCATAAATTCTACCTTCCAGTAAACCCTAATTGAGTTCACCCTTACTGAGTTGTTGCTAGTTAATGAGCCTGTTTACATGAAGACTCAAATCCTTCTTTCTCCCTTAGATTCTCTGGCATCATTAAATCTTCTAAACATTAGGGAACGTCTCTAAATGCAAATCTTGGACATCACCACGCTCGGCACACCCCATGTTCTGGAACAGTCAGGGGACTTCCCAACAGAGGCCAGTTTTCATCCAAGGAGTAGCTAAAACCCTGCGAGCTTTGAGGTTACTAAGTCCTCCTCAATGTGCTCACCTGGGATGGTGTGGAAAGCTTTGGAACCATACTGGCCTGGGTTTGGGTCCCAGTTTATCACTTGTTATTTTTGTGGCCTTGGGCAATTTACCTAACCTCTCTAAACTTGTTTCCTTATCTCAAAAAAAAAAGAAAGAAAGAAATGAAAGAAAACACCAAAGCAAAACAAAACAAAAGACTATGAGCCTTGTAGGGTTACTGTGGGATTAGATGAAATCAAGGTATGCAGTTGGTACCTAATACATACCAGCTCTCCTCCCCTCCTCCGGCCTGCCAAGGTGATTAACATTCTGCAGAGACAAGAACAGCCAAGCAACTTTCTCTAAAAGAGGATTCATTTCTGTGCTCACGTTTTTCCTGGAAGGGTGCTAACAGGAACCCTTAGACTGGCAAGAGCACCTTCACTTAAGTCCTTCTGTGCAGTAAGAAAAGGTTCCCAGAGCCTCACCCGCCTGGAGTTGGCGTATATTACGTGATGTGAACCACGTGCGTCCATTGGAAAATGGTTCTGTCTTGCCATCTGTATGGCCACCAAGAGGTCAGAGCTCGCATCTCCCACTCACCTGGGCCACTAGTCAGCCTCGCTTCGGTCCGTCTTCCACTTTTGCCCCCACGGAAGACACTTCTTCCTCGGAGGCCAAATCTCAAAATGCAAATCTGCAAATCCAGTCACAGACGCCTGCTCTGCCCCCTCCATCGTCTTTCCTGTAAACCCCAACGCGGCCCACCCGCTCCCTACCACTCCTGTCCCTGTCTTGGCCTCCTCTCTCCCGGAAGCTGGACCCCCCTCTCCTGGAAGCTGGACCTTCCTTCTCCCGGAAGCTGCACCAGCCACAGGTGTTTTTCCTTTTCCTTAAGCAGCCCAATTTATTTCAGCCTCAGGCTCTTTTCAGCAGCTGCTCACTCCACCTGGAGCTCTTCTCCTCCAGATGGAAGCTTCTTTTGCAATATGTAGGTTTTGGCTCCAATGCACCTTCTCAGTTCACATCTACCACTTCACCCTCTTTTATTTTCATCCTTGCCCTTGTCACTACCTTTAAAACTCTCTGGTTCGTTGTCTGTCTGATTCACAGTGCACCCCAGAGACATAAACCATGCCTGTTAAATAAATGAACCCAGGGAATTCCCTGGTGGTCTAGAGATTATCAGCTCTCACTGTCGATGGCCTGGGGTTCAATCCCTAGTCAGGGAGCTAAGATCCCACCAGTTTCCCGGTGTGGCCAAAAAGATAAATAAATGAACCCTCTAGTCTCGCCATTTAAGTATAAATCAATGATCTTCAGGAAGGTCTCTCTTCATAGGAGAGCTTCTAGTGTGTGTCTAGACAGCCCTTTTATTTTTGGCATTTTTGGCAAAATGACTTGCTTCTGGAATTTAACAAAACCAGACAACGCCTGTCTCCCTAGTCTCACCCAAAGCTGTGTTACCTCTTCTAGAATCTCCGAGACTCTGGCTGCCCAGCTCCTCCATAACAACCAGGCATGGATGAGACAGAGATTTTACAAACCCCACTGGACTATCCTGCTGCCTGAAAAACTGAAGCATTACAAACCTGGAGTCTTGCAACCAGAGGCAGCCCAAATCCAGCCAGTGTCCCTGCTCCTCAGCAGGGGTGATTAATTTAGGCAAGAGCCAGGCAAGAAGTGCTGGGGGACTTTAAGATCCAGATGGAAAAAAAAGCTGGGGGTGGGAGCAGGGGTGTGGGTAGGAAGAACACACTCTTCTTCACCCAGGGGATTTTAACCTCCTAGGATTGATATTAAATGTGAAATTGGGGGTATCCGTGTGTATGTACATTTGGGGGACAGGGTCCATAGTTCTTATCAGAGTTGCAATAAGGTCTCTACCCTAAAAGGTTAAGAACTCTGGATCTGGAAGGCAGGCAATTAGGTTAGCAAATCATCATCCTAAACATGACCTGAACTGAGACAATCACGAGAAAGGAAAAGTGCTTCGTGCTCCAAAGAAAACAAAAGCTATTTCCAACAGGAATTGGCTGTCACATTCTCTGCACTTGGAAAAAAAAAAAAAAATCAACAGAGTATCCGCCTAGCCTGCCCAAGGCCCATCCCTTAAGCCCAGGTCTCCAGGGAAGGCTTCGAGCCTTTGTTTTTCAGTATGTGGGCAACTGGTTGGGCAGAGAGCCAGAGGGCAGAGACCTTGATGGAAGAAAATAGAGAGATGTGCCAAATTGTGTGGGCTAGAAGCACCCGAAGGTGGGCTCTGCTGCTGCCATGAGACCCACCAGGTGAGGAAAAAGGTGCCGGTTCAGACTCAGTTCTCTTCTGATGCCTTGCTTCGGCTCCAGCCATGATGTCAGGCCTGCTGTTTCCTCCAGGTGCTCTGGGCATCGTGGTACTCATCAGGGGCCTGGGTGCCTACTTCTAAGCAAACTTTGGACCCTTCATAGTTAGCAAGCCCACTTTTCTCCCTGTGGCCACTGCCTATTTAAGGCTATGTGTCCCATCTGGTGTTCAGAAGGGACACTCCCTTCCCCTGGCCCTTCTTGCCTTTGTAAGGGGAGGACCTCAGACGTGGCAGAAGGCCCAATAAGCACTGGAAGGAGCCCCACGAGCAGGCGGGCGGGCTGGGAGCCAGAGTGCTGTGCCAGCACTGGGTGTAACCTCCAGGGAGGGTGCAGTCCACACGCGTCCTGGCTTCTGAGGCAGGCGCTGGGGTGTCAGCTCTCAGCCGTCGCCTCTCGCCCTTTGCCTCTCTGTGAACCCACGGACTCTTGCTTGGCCTTGGTTTGCTATTCTTCTGCGTTTGTATAGGTTCTATCTTTAATACGTCCCTGTGCCAAGGTTTCTGAATTTCCTCCCCTAAATCTGACTCTCCTCTGAGCTTCCCCATCTCGGCCAGCAGTGCCTTCGTCACCTTGGGGCTCGACCCTTCAGGTCCCAGCTCAGCAGCGTCTCCTACCTGGAAAGACCTTCCCAGACAGCCACCCATACCCCAGGATGCCCTCCTTCATGTCATCCTGTTTGTTGATCACGTTCTGTAACTGTGTTTCCTCTTTGTCAAAACCTAAAGTTTGTGACGACAGGGGCTCCTAGGCAGCTCCGCCTTTGCCTCTGCAGGGCCACTGTCCAGCTCTTCCCTCAGGTCTTGCTGGGCTCTCCTAACCCTGTTGTCTTCCCTGGCCTGGGTGGCACTGGCTGCCAGCCGTTGCCACCCCAAGGTGCCTCACCACCATTCCTTCTCTGGGTATCTTAGCCCTGCCCGCACTTCCGCAGACTGTCCCTGCGTTAAACTCTCCTTGGTGACCCCACCTGAACGTGCATTGGCTACCGAACGGTGGTTCTGACCAAAACAAGGTTCGTGTCTAACTCCCTGACCACAGTTTTGCCAACAATGTGCTAAGGAACATCTGGCATGTCCTAGGTATTCAGTACATGTGTTTTGAATAAATTAATGAACAATAAGGAAACTCTGTTTGTATTGACATTTCTGTTCAGATATAATTCCCATGCCACTGATTAAACGGAACATGCTTGTAATACTTAGTGTGCCATAGAAAGTGTAGGAATCAAAGAATGATGGAGGGCCTGAGGGAAACACTAAATAAATCTCTGATGAGTAAAGAAAAGTTAAAGAGAATTAGAAAAGTTGGTGATCCAAGTAAAACAAAAATGCTTCGCCTTAGGATTTGCCTGATGGTCCAGCGGATAAGAATCTGCTTGCCAACACTAGGGACATGGGTTTGATCTCTGGTCAGAGAAGATTCCACATGCCTCAGGACAGCTAAGCCCGTGGGCCACAGAACTACTGAGCCCACGTGGCCTAGAGCCCACGTTCGACAGCAAGAGAAGCCGCAGCAATAATAAGCCTGTGTGACGCTCCTAGAGAGGAGCCTCCCTCAGCAATGAAGACCCATTGCAGCCAAAAATAAATAGAAAATAAAGTTGTTTAAAAAAAAAAGCTTCCACTCCCATGACCATTGTCTGAGGTTCAACATCAGGAGTTTATCAGAGGGGGAACGTCCAGCTAAGACTAGTACCTCAGAAGGTTTAACAGAAGGTTAGAAACACACCTGTTTTAAGGTTTGCAGCCTAAATGTCACATAGGAGTAAAAAGGAACCCCAATGAAGGACTCTCCTCACATAGAATTCTATCACAAATTACTTACAGGTTGTCATAAGTTGAGGGAAATGGCAGTATAGCAGAAAGAATTTATTTTAATTTATACCTCTAATTAAGCAACATTTGAAACTCTTTTGTTTAGTTGAAAGTCTGTTTATCTACTGCTGAATAATAAAATACCCCCAAACATATAGATGTATGTACAATTCACATACCGTTAAATTCCCCCTAAGGCATAACATTCAGTGGTTTTTTTCAGTTTATTCACAAATTGGTCAGACTATCACCGCTAATTCCAGAACATATAGTGTCAAGTGTAAACTGTTAGTCGCTCAGCAGTGTCCTGCTCTTTGCGACTTCATGACTGTAGCCTCCCAAGCTCCTTTGTCCATGGGATTCTCTAGGTAAGAATACTGGAGGGGCTGCCATTTCCTTCTCCATGGGATCTTCCTGAACCAAGGATCGAACCCTGGTTTCCTGCATTGCAGGCAGATTCTTTACCATCTGAGCCACCAGGAAAACCAACCAGAACATATTCATCACCTCAAAAAAGAACCCTGTACCCATCAATGTCACTCTCCGTTTTCCCTGCCCCCTTGCTCCTGGCAATCAGTAATCTGCTTCTATGAATTTGCCTATTCTGGACATTTCATATAAGCAGAATGATATGTGACTTTCTGTGTCTGGACTTCTTTCACTTACCACAAAGTTGAAGTATAATCAGCGTCTCTTTCCTTTTTACACTGAATAATATCCCATTCTGGGTACAGACCACATCTCACTGATCAGTTGATGGACACTTGGCCTATTTTCACATTTTGGCTATTATGAATAATGCTACTACAAAAATTCATGCCCAAGTTTTGTGTGAATGCATTTTCAGTTCTCTTGGGTATATACCTAGATGTGGAACTGCTAGGTCACATAGTAATTCTATGTGTAACTTTTTGAGGAAAGATTCTGTTTTATTCTCTCTCTCTCTCTTTTTTTTTTTTTTGCCTGCACATGGGAATATAGTCTCCCCACCAGGGATTGAACCCATGCCTCCTGCACTGAAAGCTTGGAGTCTTAATGATGGGACCGCTGGGAAGCCCCAGGATTCTGTGTTTTAAATCTGTGTGTCCCACAGCACTACACAGTAATTTCCTTGTTCTGTGGCCCCAGGTACAGGCATCTGCATGAAAGAGAATCCAAACTGACAAGGATGTGGAGCAAAGCAAGTCACACCCAGCAGGCTGTCTCCTATTTACACACCCACGAGACAGCCTTGCACATGTGCACCAGCATACAAACAAGGATGCTTCCTGTCGTACTGTTGGCCAAAAATCAGAAATAATCCAGTGCCCATTCACAGTACCTTGCACAAAACACATTGTGGACTATACATCAAAGAAAACAAATGAACTACAGCTACACATCACAGCATGGATGAGCCTTACAAACATGGTGTTGAAAGAAACAAGTCACAGAGAATATGTATAGTACAGGTTCATTTATATAAAGTTCCAAAACAAAGAAAGTGAAATCATGTGGTGTAGGGATGCAAATGCGGGTGGAAAAACTATTAAAAATTATTTCAACCAAAAAACAGGATATTGGTTACCTCTGGCAGGGAGAGCAGGAGACGACGTGTCAGGGAGGGACACAGGAAGGTCCTCTGAGTGGCAGCCAATTTTCGAGTTCTTGTCCTGGGTGATGGATACACCAGGGTTCACTGTGAATTATTTTTAACTGTACATAGGTACTTACTTACTCATGCACTATTCTTAAAAGTTTTATTTCACAATTCAAAGGACAGATGGAACAGAACCCACATCGAGGGGTCAGGACACCTGGTTTCTAGATCGGGTTACCCCTAAAGAACCAAGTGACATAAGACCAATTCTTTAATTTCTCTGCCTTGACTTCCTCATCTCTAAAATGGGAACAATGATAAAAACTGACTTACTTAGGACTATTCCCAGGCACCATGCTAAATGTTTTTACATATGTCCCAAGCGCACAACAAACATAACTGAAGCCAGCTCCAGCAAGAAGCATGACATGGTTGCAGAAATGGCCTCCATCACCTATGGGCAAGGTGCAGCAGAGAACAGAAGCTGTCTATTATTGCAGTTCTTCTCTTTGAACTGTTGCATTCTTCTCTTTTGCTGTATGTAAACTGGTTGTTTTTGCACTCCACTCACATGGGAGAAAATGACCACCCACAGCTGCCAGGTTTATAACTTCTCCATTCAGTAAGAGACTTTATTTTTGGGGGCTCCAAAATCACTGCAGATGGTGACTGCAGCCATGAAATTAAAAGATGCTTGCTCCTTGGAAGAAAGCATATTAAAAAGCAGAGACATTACTTTGTCAACAAAGTTTCATCTACTCCAAGCTATGGTTTTTCCAGTAGTCATGTATGGATGTGAGAGTTGGACTATAAAGAAAGCTAAGGGCTGAAGAATTGATGCTTTTGAACTGTGGTGTTAGAGAAAATTCTTGGGAGTCTCTTGGACTGTGAGAGACTCCAGTCAATCCTAAAGGAAGTCAGTTCTGAATATCCATTGGAAGGTGGGAAAGACTGAAGGCGGGAGAAGGGGATGATAGAGGATGAGATGGCTGGATGGCATCACCAACTTGATGGACATGAGTTTGGGTGAACTCCGGGAGTTGGTGATGGACAGGGAGGCCTGGCGTGCTACAGTCCATGGGGTCGCAAAGAGTTGCACACGACTGAGCAACTGAACTGAACTGAACTGATTCAAGACACCAGCCAGACAGAGCCTCAGCATCTCTCAGTACAGATTACACAGTTCCTTGGGGAAAGAACTCTTACTGCTTTAGTTTGGATCCGGCCTCTGCCTTGATCCAATCAACTGTGGCACGGGGCAGAGACACACCACGCAAAGCGCCTGCCAGGGACAAACATCATGAAACCAAATGGGAACTACAGACAGTCGGCAGTTCAGCCCATGGAAATCTAACTCTGGAGAGATGCCTGTTCCAAAGAGGGAGGCTCTGAGAATGGCCAGGGGTTTCCCAGCAGCAGCACTGCTGCCATTTCGGGCTGCACAGTCCTTTATAGTAGGGAGCTGTCCTGTGTGCCATGGGATGTTTAACAGCATCCGTGGGATGCTCCTCTAGTTGCGACGATCAAAGATGTCTCCATAGGTTGCCATACGGTGGTAAGAACAACTGACCACTCAGCTTGAGTTCATTCCACAACACAGTCCCCCTGGTAAGACAGAGACAGGATTCAGACACAGTTCTTAGACTCTAAGGTCTGGTCTCTTTTGTGATCCTATCTAAAGTACCTACCTCACAAGGCTCAGCGAGGATACACTGGATGTGTAAGCACCCTGATGAGTTAGGTGGGACAAAAATTAAGGTGTCTCCACATTCTGATGAGCTTCCAGTTCTGCAGGTCCGTGTAACTCCTCAATCAGGACAGGGCTATAAGGAGCTAAGGAATTTGAATTCCATGGGTCTGACCACCAACCAGATTCCCCATTTAGTATCATGATGTAATCACTCTCCAAATCCACTCCCTCATGAGGATTTATATTACCAGCAACTTGCTACCCCAGGCCCAGTTCCATTCTCCAACCTACGATTTATGGTAACTTTTATCATCTTAAAAAACATTTAAAAAAAAAAATGTGAACCATTTTTAAAGTCTTTGTTGAACTTTTAACGATATGGTTTCTGTTTATTATGTTTTTGGTTTTTTTGGTTGAGAGGCATGTTGGATCTTAGCTCCTTCACCAAGGATCGAAGCTGCACCCCCTGCATTGGAAGGCAAAGTCTTAACCACTGGACTGCCAGGGAAGTCCCTGTGGTAACTTTTCTTACCTGGTTTTCCTCCAGTGGTGCCAAGTCTTTCTCCAGATAATTTGGTCCCCAAAGCCTATGTATTCTTCTTCCACAAACAGCTAACTCCACATCTTCCATCCCTTCCTCCGTGAACCAGAGGTCTCAACCTAGGCTGCCTGAGGTTGCTGGCTGCAGTCTTCAAACCCTGTGGTTTCTCTGGAGTGGACCCTCCTGTAACTAGAATGCCTCTCTGAGAAAGACCAAGCCTTATGTGGACAAGCACCAGCCTGTTAGCTTTCATTTTGGTTTTTAATTGTCATTGTGACTGAATTCTAAAAACGATGAAGTACTTCATCTGTAAGGATGTGACGCCCTCCCAGCCAAACCCTATGGGAAGGCATTCTGGCTGAGATTAGAGAAAGCTGGCCACACACTAGAGACAGGGGGTCTTCACAATGAGATTCCAGAAGCCTATCAAAAAAAGCACATCACTGTAGCTGAGTTTGGTTGCCTAATAAAATGACCACAATATGGCATTCATATCCTTCCACTCAAGATATAAATAGTTTGTGTGGAGGTCTGGTTACAAGGTAATATCTCTACTAAAAGTTTACTAAAACTTTCTTTTAAAAATTGAAGTATAACCTCCATGCAGAAAAGTAGACAAACCATAAGTCTACAGTCCAGTGAATTTATCCCAAAGTAAACACACTCACCAAACCACCACCCAGATCAAGAAATTACCAACATTCCAGAAGCCCCTCTGAGGTCCCCTCCCAGCCACTGTCTTCACTCTCTCCTTAAATGTAACCACTCTCCTTTTAGTCTTATGACCTCCATACTTTTTGTGTATCTGATGGCCCAGATAATTATCTCTGGAGGCCAGAGTTAATCAGAAGCTGGGAGGACTGTTTCCCCATGAGTCATTCCTCTTAGGGACGGTTTATCAGTGAGGATGCTTCCAGTTGCAAGTAATAGAAACTCCAACTCAAATGGCTTAAACAGTAAGAAAATTTACAATCTCCGCCTAAATGGAAGTCTTGCTGCAGGGTGTGCTTCAGAGTTCACTGTGCCAGCAGCTGGCAACAGTCTGCCGTTCTCTCCTTCTTCACTCAGCCATCCTGGTGTCTTGCTTTCTTCTCAAGATGGTGGCAAAACAGCCATAGGAGTTCTTTCTGTGACCCTTGTCTTTGGAGAGAAAATTTCTTACACAGGTTTCATCCCACTGGTGAGAACTGGGTCGTATGTAGAAACATGCGGGACAGAAGAGAGGCCCAACTGTCCTAGACTAATCAGCTCAGGTGTGATGGATGTTGAGAAGCCCATGCTAGTGCTCCCTGGCAAGCCACAGAATGAAAGCGGAAAATGCCTGCCTCCACTCATGTATACACATGCTTTATATTGATCAGTGGTAGCAAGGGTCATAAACAGGGGAGATCTGTGGCTGAATCTAATGTTAAAGAGACTCAAGGTTAGAGGTAAGTAACTCTCTGGGAGGAGAGAATAAATTGACCATGGCAAAATAAACACAGCGGCCTTCTGCCCTCTCTCCCTCTGCTCTGAAAGTCAATGATCCTTCCTCTCGGAACTACCCATTTGGGCACTGAGTCATTAACATTTTTTGAAGTTACTGGGATGGTGTCTGTTAGCACTTATGTTGAACACAGAACATAATGCTTCAGTATGCTCTTAGGACAAATCCTGCCTCTTTACAGATCCCATGATGGCAGGCAGGACTTACATAGGTAATCAAGGCTGACCTGGTGATTAATGACAACCTCATCAATCATACATCATATTGGTAGTATACACCCTTGACATGACACGATAATAACAAGTTACATCTAGAGCTTGCCTAGGCCCCAACCAGACCTATAACCTCAGTCTAATTATAAGAAAAACATCAAGTTCCAATTCATGGCATCCTTCAGGGTACCTAGTCAACACTTCTCAAAACTTTAAAGGTCATCAAAAACAAGTCTGAGAAATTGCCACAGTCAAGCAGAGGCAAAAAAGAAATGATGACTAAATTTAACAGTGGAACAGAAAAAAAATTATGCAAAAATAGGAAGTATGAATAAATTGCAGACTTTGATAATAATGTATTGATAGTGGTTCATTAACTGTAACCAATGTACCATATTAATGTTTAAGATGCTTAGTAACAGGGGAAACAGTTTATTGTGATCCACACAGTCAAAGGCTTGAGAAACCTGTGTGCAGGTCAGGAAGCAACAGTTAGAACTAGACATGAACTTCCACTCAAGATATAAATAGTTTGTGTGGAGGTCTGGTTACAAGGTAATATCTCTACTAAAAGTTTACTAAAACTTTCTTTTAAAAATTGAAGTATAACCTCCATGCAGAAAAGTAGACAAACCATAAGTCTACAGTCCAGTGAATTTATCCCAAAGTAAACACACTCACCAAACCACCACCCAGATCAAGAAATTACCAACATTCCAGAAGCCCCTCTGAGGTCCCCTCCCAGCCACTGTCTTCACTCTCTCCTTAAATGTAACCACTCTCCTTTTAGTCTTATGACCTCCATACTTTTTGTGTATCTGATGGCCCAGATAATTATCTCTGGAGGCCAGAGTTAATCAGAAGCTGGGAGGACTGTTTCCCCATGAGTCATTCCTCTTAGGGACGGTTTATCAGTGAGGATGCTTCCAGTTGCAAGTAATAGAAACTCCAACTCAAATGGCTTAAACAGTAAGAAAATTTACAATCTCCGCCTAAATGGAAGTCTTGCTGCAGGGTGTGCTTCAGAGTTCACTGTGCCAGCAGCTGGCAACAGTCTGCCGTTCTCTCCTTCTTCACTCAGCCATCCTGGTGTCTTGCTTTCTTCTCAAGATGGTGGCAAAACAGCCATAGGAGTTCTTTCTGTGACCCTTGTCTTTGGAGAGAAAATTTCTTACACAGGTTTCATCCCACTGGTGAGAACTGGGTCGTATGTAGAAACATGCGGGACAGAAGAGAGGCCCAACTGTCCTAGACTAATCAGCTCAGGTGTGATGGATGTTGAGAAGCCCATGCTAGTGCTCCCTGGCAAGCCACAGAATGAAAGCGGAAAATGCCTGCCTCCACTCATGTATACACATGCTTTATATTGATCAGTGGTAGCAAGGGTCATAAACAGGGGAGATCTGTGGCTGAATCTAATGTTAAAGAGACTCAAGGTTAGAGGTAAGTAACTCTCTGGGAGGAGAGAATAAATTGACCATGGCAAAATAAACACAGCGGCCTTCTGCCCTCTCTCCCTCTGCTCTGAAAGTCAATGATCCTTCCTCTCGGAACTACCCATTTGGGCACTGAGTCATTAACATTTTTTGAAGTTACTGGGATGGTGTCTGTTAGCACTTATGTTGAACACAGAACATAATGCTTCAGTATGCTCTTAGGACAAATCCTGCCTCTTTACAGATCCCATGATGGCAGGCAGGACTTACATAGGTAATCAAGGCTGACCTGGTGATTAATGACAACCTCATCAATCATACATCATATTGGTAGTATACACCCTTGACATGACACGATAATAACAAGTTACATCTAGAGCTTGCCTAGGCCCCAACCAGACCTATAACCTCAGTCTAATTATAAGAAAAACATTAAGTTCCAATTCATGGCATCCTTCAGGGTACCTAGTCAACACTTCTCAAAACTTTAAAGGTCATCAAAAACAAGTCTGAGAAATTGCCACAGTCAAGCAGAGGCAAAAAAGAAATGATGACTAAATTTAACAGTGGAACAGAAAAAAAATTATGTAAAAATAGGAAGTATGAATAAATTGCAGACTTTGATAATAATGTATTGATAGTGGTTCATTAACTGTAACCAATGTACCATATTAATGTTTAAGATGCTTAGTAACAGGGGAAACAGTTTATTGTGATCCACACAGTCAAAGGCTTGAGAAACCTGTGTGCAGGTCAGGAAGCAACAGTTAGAACTAGACATGAAAAAACAGACTGGTTCCAAATAGGAAAAAGAGTATGTCAAGGCTGTATATTGTCACCCTGCTTATTTAACTTCTACGCAGAGTGCATCATGAGAAACACTGGGCTGGAAGAAGCACAAGCTGGGATCAAGATTGCCAGAAGAAATGTCAATAACCTCAGATATGCAGATGACACCACCCTTATGGCAGAAAATGAAGAGGAACTAAAAAGCCTCTTGATGAAAGTGAGAGTGAAAAAAGTTGGCTTAAAGCTCAACATTCAGAAAACGAAGATCATGGCATCCGGTCCCATCACTTCATGGGAAATAGATGGGGAAACAGTGTCAGACTTTATTTTTCTGGGCTCCGAAATCATTGCAGATGGTGACTGTAGCCATGAAATTAAAAGACGCTTACTCTTTGGAAGGAAGGTTATGACCAACCTAGATAGTATATTCAAAAGCAGAGACATTACTTTGCCAACAAAGGTCCGTCTAGTCACGGCTATGGTTTTTCCTGTGGTCATGTATGGATGTGAAACTTGGACTGTGAAGAAAGCTGAGAGCCGAAGAATTGATGCTTTTGAACTGTGGTGTTGGAGAACACTCTTGAGAGTCCCTTGGACTGCAAGGAGGTCCAACCAGTCCATTCTGAAGGAGATCAGCCCTGGGATTTCTTTGGAGGGAATGATGCTAAAGCTGAAACTCCAGTACTTTGGCCACCTCATGTGAAGAGTTGACTCATTGGAAAAGACTCTGATGCTGGGAGGGATTGGGGGCAGGAGGAGAAGGGGACAACAGAGGATGAGATGGCTGGATGGCATCACTGACTTGATGGACATGAGTCTGAATGAATTCTGGGAGTTGGTGATGGACAGGGAGGCCTGGCGTGCAGTGGTTCATGGGGTCGCAAAGAGTTGGACACGACTGAGTGACTGAACTGAACTGAACAGGGGAAACTGGGTGCTGAGTTTATGTCAACTCTTTGTATTACTTTGCAATTTTTCTAAATTTAAAACTGCTCTAAAAAATAAAGTTAAGTTAAAATATATCTATGAAACCAACAAATGCTGGCAGCTGGATTTATTTACAGAGAAGACAGAATGGATCTGTAGGGACGCAGGAGTGAATGGGGTTCTTGGTTGTTAGTGATGTGCAAAGAATTAGAATTCATCTCAGAATTCTACCTGGGAGTCCTAGATACTTCTGCAACATATATGTAAAAGTTGCTCATTTAGACACAGCATGATAAACCATATGGAATCTACTTAGTCCTTCCTATGGTCCAATATAAAGCAGGACAACTTGAAGGATGCAGAAGATGCTTCCTTCAGGGGGCATATAGTCTATTAATGAAGGCACTCAGACAAAATACACAAAGTATATGATAACAGTACTGCCTTGGCTATCTGCTTCCCCCTGATCTTTCTCCCATTCAAACCTGAGGAACGTGTCCCACTGTCTTTGATGGGACCAGAAATGGACACTTTGATACTATCTGACTAATTACATTCTCACTTCTAAGAGTTAGTCTTCCTCACAGGTTTGGACTGGAAACCAATGTAGCCACCTTGATTCCTACTGGTTCTAGCACACATGAGGTTCAGTTGTGCTCCTTACCCCTAGGTCCCATCAGGTGCTCACTCATAACTGATTCATAAAAAGTGAAGTTCCCTTTGCAACTGTTATCTTAAATACATTTACGTATCTTCTATGACAAAAATAAACTTGTGTGTATATATATATATATATATATACTTTTTGAGTGTATATCTTTTTAAAGTAATGAATAGTTCTTCTTTGCAAATATACTTAAGACTTGGCATAGAATAAGAAAATGAGTCTGCTAGGTATACTTGGAGAGGCTCAACCTTTTCAAACATGCTACTGAGGCAGGCATTTTAAGGTCAGGTAAGCTGCAGAGGCCACTGTATTTAGGATATGTTTTAGAAACCAAGTTTGAACTAGCTTGAGGCAAAAACCAAACATATTGACTCATACGTGAAAGGTCCAGAGGTAGAGTTTAACCCTGAGCAAAGTCAATAAAGATGTTCCAACAGGACTGCACTAGTTTACATGGATGGCCCAGCTTATAAACAAATCAGCTTTATTTCTTCCAAATGTTTTCTAAGACAGGCTAGTGGGTATATTTTTGGACCATAATACTTAAAAATGAAGGGACGTGTAGTTGAGGTGTAACCTTGTCACTTATTAGTAAAACATGAGCCAGAGCACTGTAGTTTAAGGGAGCCAGATGGAGCAGAATGAAGTGTAGAAAAAGTCTAAAAACTAAAAAGCCTTAAAAAAAGGAAAAAAAAAGAGGGGTGGGGTGTGTGTGTCAGATTGGGAGTCTTGGAAAACTCATTTTCCTGGACTGCTCTTGATTGGGTTTCTTGGATAATTAAATCAGAGTGGACAGGTGTGTGAGAGGATTTCTTTTTATTGTGGACATCTCCCTATTGTTCTGTAAGGTAATGCTACCTTCCTTTCTGAAAAACTTAAATGAGGAAACTGGGGGGGTGGGGGTGGGGGGGGAAGATCCCCAAAGTAAGCTTCTCAAAGAAGAAATTCAGGCTCCTGGGTTCTTAAAATTTTTCTCTTACCAGGTCCATGTGGTTCTGAAGTTAATATCACATTGATGTCTCAGGCACAGAGCTTAGGACCAGGAGCAAACAATAGGAAACTGCTCTGAGACTGGCACTGATGGATCAAAAATGCCACTTGTCACACTTGTAACAAACAGTATTTGTATTTGCATTATGTTGTGCTTCCTCCAATGACCTTGAATCATCTTTTGCAATGATATAAGAAAAAAAGCCAGAAATGACAGTTTCCAAGTCTTGTGTGCTTCACAGCATGAAGTGGAGGACTCATTTTTCAGATTTCCTCATGATTTATAGAGACAGGTTCAGAAGAGGCAAAGGTCAAGCCAACCTATTAACAATTACTCATTAAATTTACACATACATATATTTCCAAGTTAAATCTCATCCAGAACCCTAGACTGGATTATAGGATGGAAGAAGTTCTTTAAGAACTTCTCATCTCTGCTGCCTAAGGATGTCAATAGTCTTTAGCTGTTTTACAGACTACCTTTTCTTCAAAGTTGACTCTAATAATACAGTTAAAATCTAAATTCTCATTAACTAGCATCAAGAAACTGTTTCGCAAGGAAGGGAGGGTTAAATTGTTCACACTGAACCAACAGGATTCTCTTCAACAATGAAGACTTTGGGAGTGGACTAAGTACCTACTTTCTAGTGTCTATTAAGAAAAATGATTGTCTTACTCATGACTCTATTTTATTGACCATACACAGAAATATATATATATATATATATATAAATGATAATCAGTAGAATACCAGGCATATTATTTTGGTACAGCTAGAGCTGTTTTGGGGTCTTTTTGGCCATAACGCATGGCCTGTGGAATCTTAAATTCCCTCACCCGGGATTGAACTTGTTCCCCCTGCAGTGGAACGCGCAAGCAGAGTCTGAACCACTGAACCAACAGGGAAGACTCTAGAGCTTAGTTTTCATATGGGAACAACCAACACTAGAAATTGAGAGCTGTAGGACTAGATTTGGGTTTAAAGCCTAGCTCACCTTTCAGCTGTGTGGCCTCGTCATTGGTAAAATTTGGAAAGCCTTGATTTCCATGTAAAGACCCTGCAGAATCAGAATGCGTGGAGTCGTCCAAGATACTGCATGGCAGAATAGGTGGCATATGAGTGTTGCAACTGTGTCCTCACTTTTTGCCTGAAATCCAACCCTAGTCTCTTCTGAATGCTTCATACAAGAATTGTTTTCTAAAATGTTAAGTTTGTGATTAAGCTGACTGGCCCTGAAAATACAGTTCCAGGCTTAGCGTGAACTCCGGGAGTTGGTGATGGACAGGGAGGCCTGGCGTGCTGCGATTCATGAGGTCACAGAGAGTAGGACACGACTGAGTGACTGAACTGAACTGAAAATTCCTCTACTTTATGACAGTGGAAGTAATATGCATTCAGTAAAAATCATACTTTTGAATTTTGATCTTTACCTAGGCCAGCGATATCCAGTACGATATTCACTACTTGAACCTAACCATCTCATAAATGGAGGAAAACCTGCAGAGTATACAGATATCTATTAAGCTAATTAATGTTAGGTTACCTATGTTACCTGCCATTACCAGTCATTTAGCAGACTGTGGGGGTGCTTTGTCCCTTAAATTTACACAACTGAAATCACAATCTTCCACTTTAGGTTTTCAGGAATCAACCAGGATTTGTCAAATACTTGCCAAACACTCAGCAACAGTGAATTATTAGGACTGAAGACTAAACATTAGACTCAAACACTAGCAACAAGAATGGGACTTTTCTATTAGTAATCCTCAATTCATATGGTAGTGAAATAACTACACCCTAAAGAACGATGTCTCACTGGTAATGTTACAAGGCTATCAGTGTGTTTTAAAAGGTAATTGTAGGGGGTTCATGTTTGGGAGTTCGTGTAAAAAAATAAATAAATACAAAATAAATAAATAAAAAAAAAAAAAATAAAAGGTAATTGTAAAAATGGCTTATTTACCTTGTTTTATTAACAGTCACTACAACTTCGATCTCACTGCTTAATTTCTCCAACAGTTTAGCTATTTCCAAGAAAAACAACCATTTGAAGACTGGCATTATAGATAACAAATATTATTACCTTGAACTGGCTTCTCTTTATCTGATAGTTTCAGTAAAAACCTGTCTACCTCATTGCCATATCATATCTGTTAATACAGCAAAAGTCTTGGTTTGTGCCTCTCGTGATTACCAAATGAGCAGCACACACCAAGGAAAGAGGCACAGGAGCAAGAATCCTGAAGAACCGCAGAGCTCTCTCCAGTTACACCTAACCCACTACTAGCATAGATACAGGTGGCTTTTATGCTCCTCAATTCTTTTCTTCCAGAATACCTGAGAACCAAAATTTCTACTAAAAAAAGAAATTAAAAACAAAACAAAAGAACTGTAGTCAGGGCAAGAAATGGAAAACAGTAACTTTATTGTGTGTAGTTCTAAACAAACATTCACTGTGTGCACATTCCAGCAGACAAAGATCTTTGTTCAAAATATGCTGAAATAAAATAGGTAAACAAACTCCATTTATTGAATACACAAAAGGAATGTTAATATTACTCGCCCAGAGTGGAGGGTAAAATCAAAAGAAAGAAAGTGAAATCATCGTGCTTTGCCTAAACAGCAAATGGAGAATATAGGTACAGGTGCAAATTGGCCCCTCAAGTTCATGAGTGAGAAGCTAGGTGTGGAGTACGTAATCTAAAAAATACCTCTCTGCTTCTTGGAACCTCCCCTCTGAGATCACCCCCAACAAATCACAAACCCAGCTCTCTCAGAGCACAGCCGCCAGATGGGACTAAACTCCTCATTAGTTTCATGATATTTGGCAAAAGAACAAGACGGTTGAAAGAAAGAAAGAAAAAACAGTCTCTGTTGACACAAGACATGTGAATCCATTTCTCCTGGGGAAGGAAGTAAGCAACATTACTGTTCTGTGTTTCTAAAATAGAATTTAATCAGATGGGTATCACTTGAGATTTTAAACATGAGATACTCTGTAAGTAATGATGTATCTGGCCTGAAAACCATTTTTCATTGCTCCACATGGGAACTGAGTGAGTGTAAACACAACAATGTTCTTATTTCACAACATGTGCATTTATGACAATTGCTGAAAGAACTTTACAGGGTCAAATGATAGGTTCCAATAGATTTTTGTTGCAGCTTAAGTGATCACATGAGAACTAAACACAGTATAAACTTTGTCCCCACCACTTTCCTGTCTTTACAAAACGTAAGTCATTTGGAAACCAAAACCAACTCCTGAGAGACAGAGGCAGGAAATCTTGGGACCCGGCACTAACATCCTTATTTGGGGGCACTAATTTCCCCTCATCTCCTCTCCTGTGATCTCCAGCCATTATGTTGACAGTATGGTGGGCGCCGGCGGTTAAGTCTTCCTTGGGAATAAACAACCCAAACCTCCAGAGACACCCCAGGAGGCTCGGTACAACAGGGCCTGGCTCCACTGGCTCTGCAGAGGGGTTTTTCACAACCCATCAATGTTGAGGCTGTTTCAAGAATTCCCATCTATGTCTTAAAACAAAAGTCCTTTTTGATAGATTTGGCTAATATACTGTATTACTTTATTGTTTAGAAAAAAACCTCTGCAAGCTCTCACACAAGCTCTACCTTTCACCTGGCTGTTTATGCAGGCAGCAGAATAATAATAAGTGGACCCAAAAGTGGTTTTTATAACATAAAGTGACATCACATTAGCAGATCAAAAGAGAGCCCTGGGTATTGGATGGATTTCATGGCTGGCTGAGACAAAGTCTGAAAATCTTTTCCTCTGGCTCTGAATAAAAACAAGTCCAGATGTAAACAGGAAACGACAACCAATATGAAACAGAAAACATACCTTTTGCAGTGGTCTTTACCTTAAAAAATACCAAAAAACCACAAATTTTACTGAAGAATATTCTTTAACATTTCTTCTAAGCCAGATGTTTTCCATTCAATTTTGGGGACTGCCAACACATTTTTAATTAATCCAAGTTATCTTCTGACTTAGTTTTACTTTGAAGGTTCCCTTTTTCAGCTCCTCAATACTTCTTTGTTCATTTCTACCCCAGTGTGGGCCCATGTCATCAGGTGACTTAAATCATTACAGCAATTAAATATCAATCCTTATTCAAGGCGACCCTTCTTTGCCTTCAAATTGAGGAGTAATCAAGTCACACCACCTCTGTTACATAATCATCAAAGATTTTTCTTTCAGTAAATTGTCTTGAAGTGGCATCTTATAATGCATACAAAATATTTTCTAAAGATAAAAATTTTAAAGTTAAACCCACATCCCTGACATATAAAAGCTGGCCAGAAATCCCCTAAGATTATTCCATAATTCCATAATGTCATAACCAAGTACACAATTACCAGGTTAATGTTATTTTTATGAATTCTGAATTCACTCAACTGCTAAATCACAGGATACAAGACCTGGGTTGAACTTTTTCTTAAGCAGTTTGCAGGGGCAGACACTGGTCTGCTGTGTAGCTTCCTGTCCTGTCAAGTCTCTGGCAAGCAGGAAGAGGGGAGGAGATGCTGAGCAGTGGCCATGGTCCTCCCTGAACCACGCGGTTCCCTGCTGTGCGTGACAATGGCTCAGAGCAGAGTGGCCACCCTCAAGGGACAGGGAGGAAGAGTCACCACAGCTGTCAGCAGAAACTGCCAGTGACAGTCTCCTCAGGTGCTTCCAGAGGGGAAGAGAGCAGCCGAACAGGCCAGAGAAACTCCTGAACTGAGGAAAAACAGTAACATAATTCTGAATAATGACGACTCCTCACGGAAACAGTTATCTAGGGGAAATAAAAAGTAACTACCACTTTTTCCCCCCCTCTCAATGGAAAAACAAAACCACAAATTGGAGCCATGGAGGTAAAATACAGATGAAGTGGAAAACACTCTTGTCCCACCCTCCTGCTTCCAAACCTGCTTTACCATGGGAGTTACTTTACTGGGGCAAACAGAAGATCAAGTACTGTATCTTTGATCAATTTGGAGTCTCTTACTTCTATACAATGGGGAATAAAAAACTGCCAATTGATTAAAAAAACAGCAAAATCCTTTACAAAACTGTAAAGCTCTAAAGATATACTTACTTGCATTTTACCAATAAAAGATGGTAACTTTAAAAGAAGAAAAAAGATGGTTAGGAACTGGGGCCAAATCAAAATAAAGGATGAAAGTTTTTAGTGCTTCTTCTGAACTCTTGCCCTTAGTGTTTTTCAATATTTTTCAAAAGAAAGATTACTGTGAATTCACTCTATCATCCTAATTCATCTCTCCCTCTCCCTGTTTCTCTCCACTCCCAATGAACAAAAGGGAAGCAGAGTTCTGCCCAGCACCACCATCTGATGCCTTAGAGGGTGGCAAGGGCTTCTTGCTACACTTGGCCAGTTTTAACAAATACAAACAAGGGACACGATAATTCTGCAGTTGTGTTTTAAGTCACAGATGTGCAACCTGATGCTATGAATTAAAACCTCTTATGATAAATAATAAAATTAAGTCATAATTTAAAAAATAGGAACATTTACTTAAGAGAAAAAGGGAAAAAGAAAAGCTTCAAAACCAGAATGTGACACGCTGTTAAATATGTCTAACGTGCGTTTGAAGCACTGGAAAGCAGGCAATTTTAGCAAAGGGAATGTCACAATGACATGTGGACTGTAATCACAGAAGACAGTTCTGAAACATAAAGGCGCTCATGGAAAAGAGTAAAGAGAGGAAACAAAGGCAAGGATACAGAAAAATGAGCAGATGCTTTGAGAGTAAGGCTCTGAGAAATGACTTGGACATGGCTGTGGAGCTGAGGTGGATGTCTGGCCAACCGTCTGGGTTCCAAGAGGTAAGAATACAAATGGCAGGACTCGAGAAGAGGGCACCACTGCAGGCTCCAAATAAGTCTCTAGTTCTTGCTCCCAAGTGGAACTGCTTCCCAGACTTCAACAAGGTCTCCTCAGGAGGACTTGCTCTCCGCCACGTAGTAACGATACAGAAAACCTAAGAGAATGGCACCCACGATGGGGAAGATCCAATATGACCAGTAGCTAGATGTTCAAGGGGGGAAAAAAAGCAATAAAATCGTGAACATTTCAAACCAAACGTTCCCTATCATTCAACATTCACATTTTAATATTAAAGTATTTAAATACTTTCACATTTAATATTCTCCAAATCAAAATTCTTTGATTTGGAGAAATAAAAACAAAGATTTTAATTAAAGTGAAAGTTCAACAATTTTAAAAGGACTAAAAATGGAACATATAGCATGATACCAATAAAAGATAATACACACACACACACCTCAGTATGTGTTTTCACAAAGACATAAATGATTATTTCTGGGTTATGGGATTACAGATTATAAATTTTTCTTCAAGCCTTTTCACATATTCTGCAATTAACATCCTTAAACAGGAAAAGGCCACCGTTTTATGTGTATAATTACCAGTGTAGAACCAATGATATCTAATACAATTGCTGGTGATATTATATCTGCCCAAAATATATTTTTAAATTTAATCCTCACAACAATCCTATGAAATGAGTACTATTATTATTCTCATTTTACACATAGAAAATACAAGCTCTGCACCCAAAATCACAAAGGGAAGTTGGTCAAGCTTGATTCCTATCCTCGTCTGGACACTAATAAGGACACACACACAAACACACACAGAACATACTGACAGCACTAATAAAGTCAGGCAAATGGTAGCTGGCTTAAGAAGCCCTACAAAGAAACCTTCCTCAGTTTAAGGACAGCCATTATCCTCCCCAAAATAAAGAGAATTCCCTGGTGGCCCAGTGGTTAAGACGACTCACTTTCACTGCGGTGGCCCTGGGTTCAATCACTGGTTGGGGAACTAAGATCTTGCAAGTCACATGGCACAGTCAAAAGAAGAAAAAAAAAATCGTTCTTCTCTATTAGAACTTAATTAACACTGCTAGTTTTAATCCAAATGACCTGGCTGCCCCTCCACTTAAGACATATGCAGTCTTAGTATTAAAAGGCTTTGAAGTCCACAAAACCCAGGTGCAGTTCAATAATAAAAATGATTCTTTTTGCCTGAACATGCCAAGTACTTTGTACATTAAAGTATGGCAGAAAGCTGTTCTGGACAAGTTTAGAATGTCAGCCAGGTAGCTCTGCTTAAAGACACAAGCAAGTTGGTCAATATGTACACCAGCTATATGCCACAGGGAAACATAAAAGTAATCTCCCCAAAAGAGTAATGATTTCAGGTACCTTCCAGGGCAGCCCAAGAGGCAAAGAGATCAAAAGCAAGACCCTTGACAAAACACAGAAGATAAAGCCTTCAGTGCAAAAGCCTAAGAATGGTTGACGATCAATCCTCAGATAATCCTCTGTAACTTTATGACTGCTGAGAACAGAAGTAGAGGAAATGCATCTATACTGCAGCAAAGGAAATACAATTCAACAACAACCTCTTACCTATAAGACAGAACTCTATTCATTCAGATTTATCCAGGTTATTGCCTGTAGCTGTGACTCTTATTTTTATTGGTTTGTAGTATTCTACTGTGTGAATATCCCAGAATGAATTCATTCATTTTACTAATGAATGCTTATTTGGGTTGTTTCCAATATTTTAATATCTTGAATAATGTTGCTATGAGCAATCCTGTAATGTGTTCACTAGTATATATGTATACACATTTTTCTTGAGTGTATATATATATATCCCTAGAAACTGAATCACTGGATCAAAAGTTACTATATTATCAAATTTACTTGATAATGCATAAACTGTTTTCCACAGTGATTGTATCCATTTACATTTCCTCAAGATCCTAACAGGGCCTAAGAATATTGGTAATTCACTTCCTAAACAACTCCTCTTATTTTTAGAATTTTTAATTTTGGCCAATAGGTGTGAAATATACTCTATGATTTTAATTTACATCTCTCTGAGAAAAATGAAATCAAATCTTTTTTTAAAAATATGCTCATATTTGTGCTTCCTCTTCTGTAAGGTGCTTAAATCTTTTTCTTATATTCTACAAAGTTATTTTTAAATTGATTTATAAAAATTCTTTGTGTAGTCTACACAATAATTCGTAACCAATTTTAAGTGTTGTAGAAGTCTACAAAAAGTTTATGGCCTGTATTTTCAAATTCTTTATGGGACTTTGGGCTGAGTATAAATCAGCTGAATTTTTAAGTTTCCTTCAATTTCCACTTTCTAAAAATATTCTGACTATCATATCAAACAAAAAAGACATGGTACTTTTATAGGGGCGGGGTAGGGGAAGACACACTTTCTCTTTCTATGAAATGCCTTAAGTGAGTTCTCAGAACAGCTCTATATAATCTCTGTAAATTTTTATAAGCCAAGCATTCTACAATTATCTCAAGTAGACATTATTTAAGGGATAACAAATGCCTACTTTTCATGGCTACCACTACTATATTAGCAACATTACTGCAAGGGACATTACTAGGTAAACCTTTGAGAAAACTAAAACTCCTGAATATGACTGCAATCCACAATTTTTTTCTTTTGTAAAATGTAATAATAGCACCCACATTATAGGTGTGTTGTGAGGATTAAAAAAGAATAAGTTTTTAGTGGAAATTGCATAACTGGGCTGAGCTGCAGAGACTGTGGGTATGACAGGAGTATTACTTGGACATGCACTCTTGCCTCTTACTACATATGACTGATTTATGTCACAACGAGATTTAAAAATTACTCAAGGCAAGAACTTTTTTGAGATTATTCAAGATGACTGAAACTGAAAAAATTAATTTTGCTAAAGCTAAGAGACTACTGATTTGCAATAATTTTGACCAAAAAAAAGAATGAGCTGTCAAACTATACTATAAAGTTACGTTACATATGTATATTTATGGAAGGAACCTCTTTGCCACATAGTATGTTGGAGCATAAGAAAGTCTATTAAGGGAATACCAACCTTTTGCATGTATTGCTTTTCGGAGGTTCCTGAAAAAGACGCATATTTAAAAATAAACAAAACAAAAAAAGATTAACACAGAGTATACAAAACTTCTCATGAATATTCATGTAAACTATGAAACTAAAGAACAACTTCATCTTTCATGTAATTTGATGTTTGCAAGTATCCATATGTAATGGGAAGATGGGCAATTCTTTTTCTGATAATATACTGGCATTCTCTAGTAAAGAACCACTATGAAAGCATACAGAAATGACTGAAACTCTTTTTATTTATTGGAAAAAAAAAACGCCATTGATACAAACTATATTACAATAAACTAATGAACTAATTTGCAGTCACGATGATATCCCTAGTTTAGCTGGGCTTGCCACTGGCAGTAGTTAAAATCACGTTTCCTGAAAACATATTTAAAAAATAAAAACTCCTCACATGTAACATAGAGATCAACTGGGAAATGCTCAAAAGCATGCAGATAATTTCTCTGAGACTTAGAGAAGCAAACTGGTTTACTCTCTGAAATCATAATAATTAACATTAGAGACCTTAGGGCTTATTTCACACCAAAAACAGGAAAAATGGGGTTAGGGTTAAGAAAATACCCCCCCCCCCAAAAAAAAAGTGGCAGCAACTAATCAAGAGGTACTAATACATCAGTGACAACACAGATGAACCCTGAAAATGTTACTTGACAAAACCAGACAAAAAGACCATGTATTACATAAGTCCATTTACATGAAATGTTCAGAACAGGCAACCAAGTGGCAAGAAAGATCAGTGGTTTCCTAGGGCAGGGAGAAGAGGATCTGGAGGGACATGGAAAATGACTGCTGAAGGTTATTGGGTTTCTTTTTAGAGTGATGAAAATGTTCAAAAATTGATTTGTGATTATGGTTGCACAACTCTAAATATACTAAAAACCCTTGACCTGTACATCTTAAATAGGTGAATTGGATGAAATGTGAATTACATCTTCATAAAGCTGATACCAAAATTTTAAATTCAATTTTTATAAACATCAAATGAACTTATGGATTTCATTAATTAGTTGTAGAGTACAAAAAAGCATGCTAACTTACCGCCAGAGGACAGTAACTCATTAGCATAGGTTACTGCTGCCCAAAAGATCATCTCTGCCAATAGTCAGCAGTATGCCAGGGTATGAACACATAATTACAGTTCTCAGTAGTCTTCAAGAATTCCAACAACCCTCCATAAATCCTGGCCTAGATACTTTAGAGCAGACCATTAGGTGAGTTTTTCAGCTTCCTATATCCAGAACACTGTAATTCAAATGAGACCATGCCTCAAGCCTGAAAGAAACTCACCTACAGCCAAGTAAAACCTCTAAGTTTTAGATACATCTTGTTACTTTACTATTACATTTCTTTCAGATCCTAATGATAACAATCTGGGACGTTTCTCCTTGGGTAGAAAGAGTCAGGCAAGTTAAAACATGTTACTGTCAATCTTTGAGAAACACAGCAAATGTTTCGCAGAGTTAAAAGGTGGGAGTGTACTGATGGTTGTGTCTGCATCTCACTTATTACACTGCCTTTCACAATATTTCACTATAGTAACCAAAAAATGATTGAATTCTATGAATAAAATGTCCATGGTCTTTTATGCTTTCATTATCCACAAATATACCAATGATTTATAAAACAAAAAATGTAGAATTAGCATTTTTTTAAAAAAGAAGGTAATCTGAAAGGCTTACATGAGAGCATCATGAATAATATATGTATCACTTTGCTTAACCAATGAAAACATTAAAAGCCATTAGTTCATATAAAGGAATTCTCTAGAAGTTTTTAGCTTCTTTTACAACCACAGGCACTGGGTGTGTGCTAACTCGAGTGAACCTCAGACAATGAATGCAGTAAGCAACCCAGAGAAGAAAGAGTGGGGGAAGAGAGGAGACATACCAAGACCATAGTATACTGAAATGGTAATAGTTCCTAACAAGCAATTTTTAAAAATTTAAATATATACGGTTTCCATCCTTCCTTCCTACTGCTCATTCCTCCTTTTAACCAAGTACCTCAACCGTTTTAAGATCAAGCTTTCCCTGAAGGCAAAAAGAACTACCGCCCTGACACTGGAGGAAAGAGAAGAGAAAGCAGCAAATCCTCTTTAGAATACTGACAGCCAAATAAATGCCAAAGTACAGTTACTCTGCTTTTAATCAACTATAAATGAAAGAGTTGTTTAAGGCACTGCTTATGGTAGCCAACTGCCTCAGCCAACTTTGGAAAGAAGCCAAAAAAGTTATTTTTAATTTAACAAAATTAAAAAGAAAAAAGTTAAAAAAAAAAAAAAGAAAAAGAAAAAAGTTCTATTAACAGAGAACCTTTCTTCGAGTCTACATTTCTGTTCTTACCGTGCATAGTTTTCATTTCCACTCCAGAGCTCTGTGCTGAGTCTAACAGATGCTTAGGTGAAATTCCTACAGTTTATGATTGACTTTAATTTACCCTTGTGGGTGTTCAGGCATATCTTGGCTGCTTATGTTCTTGCCCACATGTTAATTTACATGCAAGACTGGTCCGGAGAAGGCACTGGTTTCCATCTTTGGCACAGGCAGTAGTAACTACAATACCCTATGATTTTAAGTTACAAAAGAGCAGTTCAAATCCAGAGTTCTTCTACCAAAAGCTTACCCAAGTAATTAACATCCATGCTTCTTTCTCCCCCAACAAGTCTGGAACAGTCTGCTACTGCTAAGTCACTTCAGTCGTGTCTGACTCTGTGCAACCCCATAGACGGCAGTTCACCAGGCTTCCCCGTCCCTGGGATTCTCCAGGCAAGAACACTGGAGTGGATTGCCATTTCCTTCTCCAATGCATGAAAGTGAAAAGTGAAAGTGAAGTCGTTCAGTCATCTCCAACCCTCAGCGACCCCATGGCCTGCAGCCCACCAGGCTCCTCCGTCCATGGGCTTTCCAGGCAGGAGGACTGGAGTGGGCGCCATCGCCTTCTCCAATGCATGAAAGTGAAAAGTGAAAGTGAAGTCGCTCAGTCGTGTCCGACCCTCAGCGACCCCATGGACGGCAGCCCGCCAGGCCCCTCCGTCCATGGGCTTTCCAGGCAGGAGGACTGGAGTGGGCGCCATCGCCTTCTCCAAGGCATGAAAGTGAAAAGTGAAAGTGAAGTCGCTCAGTCGTGTCCGACTCTTAGCGACCCCATGGACGGCAGCCCGCCAGGCCCCTCCGTCCATGGGCTTTCCAGGCAGGAGGACTGGAGTGGGCGCCATCGCCTTCTCCAAGGCATGAAAGTGAAAAGTGAAAGTGAAGTCGCTCAGTCGTGTCCGACTCTTAGCGACCCCATGGACTGCAGCCCACCAGGCTCCTCCNTTAAACAAGGTGGTTCCTCAAGTTCAAGATTCACTAAGGCTTTAATTCCCTCATAAAATAAATACGTAAATAAATACATGCACATACATATAAATACTAAACAAAGGAAATATTTCATAATTTTTGAGTAACCTTTTTATTAATGTTGATTATAACTGAAATTACATCTGATATCTTCGGGCTCCATGCTAAATCAGTTTCCTCATTTGTGAACTGAAAAGCTCAGATCAGATGAACCTGAATTCTAAAGTCATATTCGATTAACTCAACATATTTCTCTGACCGCAGGGCATTGTAGCAAAACCTACAAGAGCAGACTTCTAAAGATTAGAGAGATGTTACTACCATGTTCCCACGTTCAGGAAGACTGAAGGAGCACAACCACAAAGAGATGCTTCTATCTCCCAGATGCTCTTCTGATATGCTTTCACGTGGTTAAAACAATGATAAAGAAATCTCATAACTGGCAAACATATGGGGAAGGATTTAGGGATCAGTGGGGGGTGATTTCACTATGAACCCTGTTTAGCAAAAAAAAACATAGGAGAACACATTCTTAAGGAATGGTGTACTTTGTCACCAGAATATAAACATAGGAAGCAATGAGTCAAAATTATGGTTATGAGGCATTCAAATATATAGACACAGTATTATACATATACTTCAAGCCTAAATAGCTTATATTTTTTATTTTTTTTACTTAAAATTCTACTTTATCAGTGGTAAAATACAACAAAAATTATCAAACATAAGCTTAAAAGAGTATCCATTTCTTTTTTTTTTTTTTTGAGCTTCCATTTTACTTTATTTTACTTTACAGTACTCTATTGGTTTTGGCATACATTGACATGAATCCACCACAGGTGTAAACGAACTCCCAAACATGAACCCCCCTCCCACCTCCCACCCTACATTATCCCTCCGGATCATCCCCATACACCAGCCCCAAGCATCCTGCATCCTGCATTGAACATAGACTGGCGATTCATTTCTTACATGATAGTATACATATTTCAATGCTATTCTCCCAAATCATCCCTCCCTCTCCCTCTCCCTCTCCTTCTCCCTCAGAGTCCATAAGTCCGCTCTACACATCTGTATCTCTTTTGCTGTCTTGCATACAGGGTCCTCATTACCATCTTTCTAAATTCCATATATATGTGTTAGTATACTGTATTGGTGTTTTTCTTTCTGGCTTACTTCACTCTGTATAATTGGTTCCAGTTTCATCCATCTTATTAGAACTGATTCAAATGTATTCTTTTTAATGGCTGAGTAATACTCCATTGTGTATATATACCACAGCTTTCTTATCCATTCATCCGCTGATGGACATCTAGGTTGTTTCCATGTCCTGGCTATTATAAACAGTGCTGCAATGAACATTGGGGTACATGTGTCTCTTTCTATTCTGGTTTCCTCGGTGTGTATGCCCAGCAGTGGGATTGCTGGGTCATAAGGCAGTTCTATTTGCAATTTCTTAAGGAATCTCCACACTGTTCTCCATAGTGGCTGTACTAGTTTGCATTCCCACCAACAGTGTAAAAGGGTTCCCTTTTCTCCACACCCTCTCCAGCATTTATTGCTTGCAGACTTTTGGATCGCAGCCATTCTGACTGGTGTGAAGTGGTATCTCATTGTGGTCTTGATTTGCATTTCTCTGATAATGAGTGACGTTGAGCATCTTTTCATGTGTTTGTTAGCCATCCGTATGTCTTCTTTGGAGAAATGTCTATTTAGTTCTTTGGCCCATTTTTTGATTGGGTCATTTTAAATAGCTTATATTTAGACTTTCAGAGATTTATATAAAAGGGAAACACATAAGGTATATAAGAAGCTTATTGTTAATTCCTAAATTGAATATTTGCCATTCCTAGAGGATTCCAAGTATTTAAAAAATTGGAAGAAGTGGATTTTAAGCCACAGGACACCTTCAACAAATTTAAGGAGTATTTGGGTGGCCTGGTAGTTTTTGTAGCTTTTTATTTACAATAGTTTGGTTTGTATGTGGCCAGAAACATGAAAAACAACTTGGGAACTTTGGGCTTCAAACTACTGCAAAGGGTTCTCCCCTCAGAATACAAAAGACTGTATCTAACACTAGCTATCACTATATGAATTCTAACGTTAGGTTCATCGTACAATCTAGGAAGTCTGAGTTTTGAAAGTACATGTCAATATATTCAGGGCCATGGGGTGTGGATTTTGAGGACAACCTTCTCATGAAGCTCCAATGTACTAAGATTTCTTTCTAGATGAAAATACAGTTTTAACAACTACTGTCTTGTAAAGCACAAATGCCTGGTCAGTCCAGTCATACAAAAAATAGTTCCCTGTACATAAGGGCAAATGCGAACATGAAAAACACCTGCTGAGACATATTTCTACATGACTTTCTCACCCACTGTGACAAGATATAGAAGATAGCATGGAAGGAAAAAATTAAAACACTCAGAGACTATTCTACTTTTCACCACACTGGAGGGCTGATTTGAAAAAGATGTTACCCTTGTCCTTCTGACATCTTGTTTTGCAAAACTACCGTCATCCCTAAATAAAGCATTACAAGGAGAGACACTAACCCTTGAGATTTCTCAAGAAGGGTGTTTTGTCTTTCAAGAGTGACCTTGCCATTATAGTCTGCTTTATTTCAAAAGATTATGTTACAAAATACAAATGTTAGGTAAAAAAAAAACAGTCAACAATGAAGCAATCACACAAAATTCTCTGGTAAATAGCAAGCACTACTCATCCAAAGGCATACCCATTTCAAATACTAATAAATTGGGTTGTAGGTATGATAGGAATATTTAACAATTCTTAAAAGGAAATTTTTAGTATGATGCAACCAACTACATCACAAACCATAAAGTATGTGTTCTTTTTAGTTTCCCTCTCATGAAAGAGAAGGTAAACAGAACATTATGTATGTTCCTGTATGTAACTATAATAGAAAACTCTGTATAACAAAAGTCTGTAATACGTGAGAGAAAAATGTACTTGCCTTTAAATGTAATTTACAAATTACTTATAACATAGACGGAACTGACTAGATTTCAAGTTAAATTTCTTAAGTTGAAAAATGAAGTTTAAGAAACATGCTAAGCTTTTATAGAGACAACCTTACTTGCTTAAAAAGATGTTAATAAATTGATAGGGAACAGTCACTAAGGTAAAATGCTTTAGTAGAAAGAAGCAAGGGTCAGAACGGCATGTGTGAGATTTTTAAAGGATAGGGTAGTTGGTTTGTTGGTCAATCCATCTGCCTTCCTCCCATCCATTTACATTTATGTATGCACAGAATCTCTTCAGAAGAGCAAACGAGAAAATGGCAGCTGGCTACCTCAGGAGAAGGGGACCTGGGAGACAGAGCTGGTGATGGGAAGCATTTTTATAGTATACTTTTTTGTACTATTTGAATTTTTAACCATGTACACCACAAACTTCCCATTCAAAAAATTTAAATGGAAACCACAACTCAAAAGCAGACCAGAAAAATGTTAACTCAAATGTGAATAGAAGACTGATAGCATGGGGACTAATTCAGCTGAGAAGAGATTTATGAGATAAAAATGTTTTTAACTCTAGTTATCTTATTGGAGAAGGAAATGGCAACCCACTCCAGTATTCTTGCCTGGAGAATCCCAGGGATGGGGGAGCCTGGTGGGCTGCCGTCTATGGGGTCACACAGAGTCGGACACGACTGAAGTGACTTAGCAGCAGCAGCAGGTAAGAAAAACATGCCCNTTTTCTCTTTCATGTATTGGAGAAGGAAATGGCAACCCACTCCAGTATTCTTGCCTGGAGAATCCCAGGGATGGGGGAGCCTGGTGGGCTGCCGTCTATGGGGTCACACAGAGTCGGACACGACTGAAGTGACTTAGCAGCAGCAGCAGGTAAGAAAAACATGCCCAGTCTCTAAGCTTTTAAGCTTCAGTATTGTAACAAACAGTTCAGGGTCCTGGACCTCAGGCACTACAAGGAAACAATGTTGACCATTAGTGTCAAAGCAAAAGTAGTATGAAAAGTAGTTTCTAAAAAATTGGGGAAAAGTTCCTGATTTGCACTCGGGCATAGAATGTTTTAGGTGCTTTAAAAAAGTTGTTTTTGTTTTTTTTTTTGCAGGAGTGTGGAGGTAGTTTCAGAAGGGAAAGAGGTATGGAGTTGTGGAGGGGAAGAGAGAAGCAGAGAAATAAAGGAAGAAGAAGGGAAATGAAAACTCTGTCCGTAAGGCGGAATAAACCTCTAGATGAGGCATTGTAAAAAAACAAAATCAATTCTTTACAAAGGTTCTGAAACCTTAACCGAAAGCATAGTAATGAAATGAACTTGACATTTATTTCTTCATGGTAAATGTAAAAAAAATTAAGAAAAGAGATAGCTGCAGCCTAGATCAAAAGGGCTTATTTTAAACCTATGTAAGAAATAAATCAGAAGGCTCAAGAATTTCTTTCTGGAACTAAAATCAGGCTGGACTATATAAGCTCTTTGACAACCTATGTAGGTGGTCTTGAAAATTTTCCCAAAGGTTTCCCTTGGCTGTCTGCCTGAAGTACAGCAGTGTGACTGGAAACACTCAATAATCAGACTCCCTATTTAAAGGAGACTGTCCTTTGAATACAGCAGACATGAGGAAAACAGAGCCTTGAAAACACTGCCCTTAATCACTGTTTAATTTAAGCCAGGCTGGGGCCAAACTACATTTGGAGACTTCTAAATTCTTACCAAATTTCATCAAATCTCAACAGCTAAAAGGGTTTCTTTTTCTTTATTTATTTCTTATAAAAAGTTCAAGGCTCAACAGTTTTAATTTACCTGAGACATCTCTAGTTACTTCTTTGGTCTACAGAAGACAGACAGTGCGTTCCACAGAAGAGAATTAAAAGCTCCCTAAAAGTTTTCACATGAAAAGATGGGTATGTCATTCAGCCAAATGTCTGGCGCTTGGCTACCTGGGTTACTTTAAATGCAAACTCCCACCTGCAGACAGCGTGAATCAGTAGTAGTAATGGAGGCCCAGGGAATACACACTTTGGAAAACATGCAAAGAGATTCCAATATAGGCGGTACAAGGAACAGAACTGGAAAAACACTGCTCTCCACTCCTAAGAATGGTCTTAACTACATACTATACCACCAAGGAAGAAAAATGGCAACAAGAAGCAATTTGTACGACTTCCGGACACTGGAACCCCCCCTGCACACACACATTTTGTTTAATATAAAAAGTGCTCTCAGGGTGCTATGAACAAGTGGGTTATGGTTCCTGAATTAAGGTACATCTCCTGTACAAACAGGCATATCCCTCAAATCAGATGTTGACCTCTGAGAGCAATGGTTTCTGGACATGTTCAATATACCAAACAAGCCATGCTTAGTTCAAATGTTACCTTAATTACACAAGTGAAGATTCAAGAATGGATAGCACACGTGTTAGGAGGGGAAGACAAACTACCAGTGCTCACAAAGCCTTTAAGGAACCACTTCACATCCCCTTCATAAACAATTCAACAGTTCAGAGTAGCAGAGTGCAACAAGATGGAAGAGTTAATTTACACAAACACTGGATGGTGGGGGAACAGGTGGCAGAATCTGTCAAGCAACCTCTAGAGCTGAAAGAATCTGTGTGTCTTGGCCAACTTTGCTGTCACACAGGTTCAGGAATTCCAGCTCAATGCAGAAAGAGAAGCTAGGAGGAGGAAAAGGGGAAGGAGCATTGCCTCCATAAAGTTCTGATAAATTAAGAAAGTAGAAGTGTCGAGGAAAACAGAAAAAAAATGAGGGATTAAGGGAAGTGAGGCATCCAGCTTGAGGGAAACAAAAAGGCATTCAAATTTTCTTCCTGGTACATTATGCAGTACACATTAAAGTTTTCAAATATTTAATATTTTACTTTTGTGGTATCACTGAGTGAATGGGAAGGGTGTTTAGACCTATTTGAGCCCAGACAACAGGGTAATGGGGACAGAAAGGCCTGTTCTAGTTAATTACTCAATTATTCCAGTCTACAACTTGTTCTAAGACTTGCAAGAATAAATCAACTTTCCAATTCTTTTTCCAACACAGAAGCAATTACCACCTATACTACTGAATGTAAGAACACGAGTCATAGCTTTAGAATTTCAATTTTTAAAAAAACTGAATAGAGGCCTGAATGAAATGTTCCTATTGTTCAAGACTCTGCTACTTTTTTCTGAGATGGTACTGGATGCAAATTCCTAAAAAATGGGATTTTTGCTTGGAGGGAAAAGTAAAATACTTCCAAAAATAAAAAAGCAATTCCATTTGAGTAAATAGAAATATAAACACTTGAAACACACAAGAGCAATAGAGGACTTCTTACCTTGCTACCACCTCCAGGTTTAAGGTCATTCTGTTTAAAGAGGAAAACATTTATAATAATTTAAGACACATGCAAACAAACTCTCATTACATACTTATTTCTAACTTTGGGACATGAGCCTACCTGCTAGTAGCAATTCCCTAGGAGACGTCAGGGTTTATAGAAAGGTCCTGCCCACTACCCCCGACCTCACCCCTGCCTCCCTGACTCTGAGCACATCATAGTCCCTTGTTAGAATGGCATGGTCCACAGTTACCACTTTTAGCAAAGAATTTGCAAGAACAATCAAAGCACTATATTTTAGATCATGATATTAACCTCATTACAAAGAAATTAATCAACTAAAAACCCACTTCTAAAATCAGTTCCTTTTCAGAGATACTCTATGTGCTGATTTACAAACAAGAAGCTCCAGCTCGGCACAGTAAGGCTGGATGATTTTGGAGAAAATTTAGCCTGATGGCTGGGCTGAATGAATCTCCATTTTAGTCATTCATTCCCTCATCACGACCTGTGGCTGCTAGATAGCTTCCTCTCTCTACAAGCACGTCTAGCTCGGCTGGTTCTTACCGGGTGCACGTCACCAATGTAGTACTGCTTAAGCATTTCTCTGGCGTCTGAGGAGTGGCCTACATCTTCAAAGCTTTCAGTTGCATCTCCTCCAGCTTGTTCCATCAGAACCTCTTCTCCACCAGGATGCTACAAGAAAAAGACATTCATTAAAGCAAGGGCTCTCTAAAAAGCTAACTGATAAGCTCCTCCCCCACTGCCCTCCTCTTGTCCTTCTTCTCCTTTAAGTGGCAGCAATGGGATGAGCCAGCACTGTATACCCTGTGACAGGAGCAATGGGGAGAACACTACATAATTCCCATGTCTTCTGGCCAAAAATGCATACTGTGGGTTTAATTATGAGGAAACCTAGGAAAATGATCTCCAAAAATATCAAAGTCAAGAAAGCCAAGGAAAGACGATTATTCAGTTCCTGTTCTGGGATGATTCCACCTGCTGTGGGGCAACTAAGCCCACGTGCCACAACTGATGAGCCCGCAATTACTGAGAAGCACAGGCTCTAGGCCCACAGGTTTCAGTAGATTAGTTATTGCCTAATGAGTCTGAGTGAACTCCGGGAGATGGTGACGGACAGCGAGGCCTGGCGTACTGCGATTCATGGGGCTGCAAAGAGTCAGACGTGACTGAGCGACTGAACTGAACTGAACGGTTATGAAGTTTGTTTGGGGTAATAAAAAAGCTTTAGAAATAGATAGCAGTGTTGGTTGTACAAACTGTGACTGCAATTAATGGCACCTAATGGTACAGTTAAAAATAGTTACAATGACAAATTTTATGTGTACTTTACCACACACACATACAAAGCTTGGTCTACAAACCTATAATTAAAGTAACCTAAAAATTTACTCTTGTCTGAATCATAGCAAAATAAAACAAGTAAGACCAAAAGAGTCTGGAGGTTAGTGAACTAGACTGGTTACCAGTGCTATTCAAATCTATCACACAATCATAAATTTCTCCCTGTTTTTATTAAGTAGACCTAACATAAGGTGGTACACATTTCCCATTTTTTTCTGCTTTACTTTTAAATCTCATATGAATCTGCAAAAAAGATTCTAATGAATTTGACAGTCTTTATGTTTTAAGACTAATGGATCTTGTCTTAGCTTCTCTTGTTTAAGCAATTAAATAACATTACAAATAATTCAAATAAACTATATGGCAGTCAAGATCATAAACTTTCAATTGATGTAACAATGCCTGTGATGGATTCATTTCTATTTCAGTCCAGCAATAATCAAGTGAGATACTTTACAGATATAAAGGCAACTTTGCGATGTTCTTCTGTGAAGGGTTTTAGTAAATTCACAAAATATATGGCAGGGAACAGGGGAAATCTTTCAGCTTTTCATTAAGTTCATGTTCTAAGTATTACTGAAAGGAGGACAAAAAATTTATATTTTAATACAGAAAAGAAAGAGGACAAATTGCTAACATAAAATAATATTTCTAGATTGCTAATTCTATGGAATGGATAAGGAACAGATTGACAGAAAAGAGGATGTGAAGAATGACAGTTACAGAATAAAAATTCTGTTGGGGAAAAAAATTACACAAATTCTCTGTGAATGGAAATTCCATGGTGATGTAATAAAAATGTAACAATAGGATATGCTAAAGACCATCTGACTTGGAAAATGAAATCTAGAAACATTAAGATTACGGAAGCTGAAAAATTAGGCCAGGCTAGCCAAACAGATTAGCAGAATACTAATCATCAGAATAAGATATGGAGGTTAAAGTTTTGGAAAGGATAAAAACTACTTCCTAAAAAATAGTCTGACAACTCAAAGAAAGATAAGAGACCTGGGTGGTGAACAGCAGGAAATGGTGCAGATCCATAGGTATTTACGTTTGGATTAGGAAGAACGTAGTAAGGGAGGGGTGTCACCTAGGAGAGGTTAACTTGATGGCTGCCAGAAAGGGTGTAACTTTGGCAAGTCCAACTGCTCAGGGTCTAAATATCAGGTCTGCAGATCCAAACTTAACTCATCCCCACCAGATGATATATCCTTATTCCCCACCAAGTTAGGTCCTACTGCTACAGATTCTCACAATTCCTTAGGCATCTTCACGGTTTTTATCACAACTGCAATTGTTTATTTAATGTCTTCTTCCTGAACTAAACTATAAGCTCCCCAAGAACAGGAACCATGGCTGTCTTACTCATGACCATATTCCTGAATATAACACAGAACCTGGAACAGTGCCATCTAGGGGGCGCTCACGGTGCCCTCTTCCACTCCCACCTGCCCTCTCTCCCTCTCTGGCATGTATGCCGCACAAATACACACGCCAACGTCAAAGTGTTGATCAGGGCAGCTCACCTGGGCAGTGCTGGAGGTTAAATTTTACCTCATGTTATTTCTAGCTTTCCCTAGGACTAGCCACATGGGTCTGTTTGCGAAAAGAAAGCATATTTTCTATAGATTTGTTAATTCCACAAGCTATATAACGACTGAATTGCACTTTCATTTGACCAGCCTTGGAGAAAGACAGTAAGAAATGCGCTTAGTCAAATTCTGACACTCTCAGGGGGTGGCACCAAGTGGAGCCCACATTCTGTCTTTCCTAAGGCAACACTACTCTACCACACACAACAATTGCTTGTGCACAGATCTCATCTTCCCAGCAAGTCCAAAGCATCTAATTCACCTTTACATCTTCAGGGCATGTGCTAGTTACTATGCACTCAAAAGATGCTATAGGAAACAACATAATCTTTAATTATTAATAAAAACAGCCACTAACACTTACTGAGCTCTTTATATCAGGTACCATGATAAGTCTTTGTATGAATTACCTAAATTAACTATCTCAACAACTCTGTGGAGTAGGTACTATAATCCCCCTTGAACAGATGGGAAAAGGTCTTTACAGAGCACATTTCCCTAAAGTTACAGTAAAGAAGGAAACTGAACAAGACTCTTTAACCCCATTGCCCACATCTGGTCATTAGAATGTTTTATATACCAAATGTGTGTATATATACATATGTGTGCATGTATGTATACACACATTTCACCAAAATTCTCTTCAAAAGACACCTAAGAAAACGAAAAGGCAAAATACAGACTGAGAAAATATTCACAACACATATTTCTGAAAGGACTTGCATCCAGAATATATAAAGACTGCCTTCAAGTCAGTAATAAGAAAACAACAGAATTAAAAATGAGCAAGACTGAACACACACTTTATAAGACACACACAAGGTCAATCAGCCCTTGAAGATGCTCAAAATCATTAGTCACCAGGGAAAAGCAAGTTAAAACTATCATCATATACCGGCACTCATCTATCAGAATGGCTAAAACTAAAAGCACTGACAATACATCATGTGTCAGTGAGGATGTAGAGAAACTGGAAGACTGACACATTGCTGATGTGACTGTAAAATGATGGGGCCACTCTGGGGAAAAAGTCTGCCAATTGCTTTAAATGTAAAACAAAAACAAAAGAAAACAAAAAAGTATGAGCTATGGGAATTCCCTGGCATCCAATGGTTAGGACTCAGCTTTTACTGCCAAGGGATCCCTGGTTGGGGAAATAAGACCCCACAAGCCATGTGGTACAGTCAGAAAGGAAAAAAAAAAAAAGCAATCTCACTTTAGGTATTTCCCCAAAAGGAATGAAAATGTGTCTACACACAGATTTGTACATGCAAAGTTCACACAGCTTTATTCATAATAGCCAAAAAAAAAAAAAAAAAGAGGAAACAACCCAGTGTCAATCAACAGGGAACAGCTAAATTTTAGTACAGTTACAATAAAATAATAAGCACTAACAGGAACATGCTACTGACACACAGAAAAAATATAGATGAATCTCACAGATAAGTTAAGTAAAAGATGTGAGACACAGAACAAAGTGTGAGAAATCAAGCACTGGTTGCACAAGAACACAGATGGTAGGCATGTTCTAAACAGTGATGGTGATGGGGACTATACAGGTGAGACCTTTGTCAAAGCTCATGGAACTCCACATACAAAATCTCTACGTTCTGTTGTATGGACATCAGATCTCAATCGAGTTGACTTAGATGGAAAAATCTACACAGCAAAATATTACTAACAACCCAAATGCTTATAAATAGGAAACTGCTTGAATAAATCAGAATCAGTTCAACAATTTCTTGAATAATAAGAAAGTGTTCCAGATGTGGATATGGAAAGACTCTTGAGATATATAGTTATGTGAAAAAGGCATGTTATCAGTTACCTTCTGGGTGCGGGGGGAGGGAGGGGCAGAATGAGAGGAACTACATTCACTTTTGCTTACAGGCACAAAAATAAAACTCTGCCAAGATTCACGGGGGAAGGCAATGGCACCCCACCCCAGTACTCTTGCCTGGAAAATCCGATGGACTGAGTAGCCTGGTGGGCTGCAGTCCATGGGGTCGCTAACAGTCGGACAGACTGAGCGACTTCACTTTCACTTTTCATGCACTGGAGAAGGAAATGGCAACCCACTCCAGTATTCTTGCCTGGAGAATCCCAGGGATGGGGGAGCCTGGTGGGCTGCCGTCTATGGGGTCACACAGAGTCGGACACGACTGAAGTGACTTAGCAGCAGCAGCCAAGATTCACAAACAGTAGTAGTTAATTTTAGGAGGAAGTGGAAGTGGGCAGACGGGAAGAAGGCTTTGCATAGTATACCTATATGACCTACTCAAAAAATTAAAAAAATTACCTGGGTTCCAGAAAAAAGGTGCTAGTTCTAACTTCTCTCTAACACATTCCCACCCTTCCAAATTACATCTAAGATGTGGAAGGCGGTGGCTGTAAAACAGACCTAATTCTATATTCTATAGCCACGAAAAAAAAAAACAAAACAGAGGCAAATCCTAATGTCATGGGCACAGGCTATCTGGTCACACTGCTTGTACCACTTAGCATTATGACTTTTTAAAAGTTATTTCTCTGGTCCTCAGTTTTATCATCCCTAAAATGATCTATGAAGTGGATTAAAAAAGAAATTATATGGAAGCTGTTAGAATAATAAGCACCTAACACACACTATTACTATTCTGAATCAATTAATAGACACTATAACTTGATTAAAGAGAAGGCAATGGCACCCCACTCCAGTACGCTTGCCTGGAAAATCCCATGGACGGAGGAGCCTGGTGGGCTGCAGTCCATGGGGTCACTAAGAGTAGGACACGACTGAGCAACTTCCCTTTCTCTTTTCACTTTCATGCATTGGAGAAGGAAATGGCAACCCACTCCGGTGTTCTTGCCTGGAGAATCCCAGGGACGGGGGAGTCTGGTGGGCTGCCATCTATAGGGTTGCACAGAGTTGGACACGACTGAAGTGACTTAGCAGCAGCAGCAGCAGCAACATACTTTGATTAAGGAATACTATGATTCTATTTCTGTTTATCAGTCAGTTCAGTTGCTCAGTCATGTCCGATTCTGGAACCCCGTGGACTGCAGCACTCCATGGAAGATGAAGGATTCAAATTCTTGAGATTGAAAGAGTTCCTTTCTTCCCTTCTGTATTGTTTTTCCCTTCAATCTAGTCTCAAAACCTCAGCAAAAATAATATATTTGAAATAAATTCCTTCAATGTCACCCCCATGTTAAAACACATCAGTGCTTTTCCATTTACTTATGGTATGGTTCACAAATCCATTCCACCTACCCAGCCTTGCCTGTCCTGGTTCCTGCCAAGTTCTCTGGCCATTCTTGACCTTTACTGGATACACTAAAGCCACAGCTGCTTTCAGTCCCACCAACATGCTAAACTCTTGCTTGACTCTGCAAATGCTGTAGGAATGCTCTTTCCTTTCATCTTCCCAAAGCTAGTTCCCTCTCATCAACAAAAAGTCATCTTCACAGAAGCTTTCCCAGATTACTCTTATTAAAGTAGATTTCCCCACCATGGCCATTTTCCTTTCTCAAATTCTTGCCTGTTTCCTTCCCAAGAAGGAAACATTTGGCTGTTTTTGATTTGTCTCCCTTAGAAGGGTAGCTTCAAGAGGGCAGATCTATATCTATTTTTATACTACCAGGACCTAGTACCACAGCACTTGAGAAGAGTCAGCACTAAACAAACGTTTGCTGAATGAATAAAATGCTATCCCATCTGTGAAGCAGATCCTAAAGCAGTATACCCACTCATCCCAACAGTCACTGAAAAAGTACATAGAAAGCTTTAAACAGCATAATGGGTTATTTCAGGTTACTGTTGTCAGAAATGGTTAATTATACATAAGGCAATGGTTTCCCAACTTTTCCCACTTGTGATACAATAATAAGAATATAAACTGAAATGAAGTTCATAAAATCATATTTTACCCTTGCTAAGATGTACTTCGATATTTCGTAGTCAATGGCATAATCACCATTTCTACATGATTTTTTTCAAAACCACTAAGTAACAGAAATATGACGTGTACAATTGCAATGTTTTGGTTTTTCATTTGTGATTTCAATAAATTAAATCAATACCACTGACTGAAAACTATGAAAGTAATCTAGTAGAAGATAATTATATTATCATTCCTAAATTATCACATTCAAAGTCCAGATTAACACTCTAACCATATTCATTAATCAAAAAAGAAAGCAATCTATAAATGCTAGATATTCAAATGAGGAACCTTTTTCTAAGGAGAAGCCCCAAAGTGAACTCAGATTGGAAAGTAAAGGATGAAAATTGATGTTTCTTCCTGAACTGATCTAACAACAAGCCAATTCTTCCAGACCTGCAAGGCAAAAACCTCAGTCACCCTTGACTCTCAAATTCAAGGCATCATTTAAAAAAAAAAAAAAAAACAAGGCATCATTAAATTTATTGGCTCTACCATCACAGTACATCCAAAATCTACACTTCTCACTACCCCACTACCACCACCCTAGCCTAAGCCACTATCTCTAGCCCGAGTTACCGCCACAGCCTCCTAACTGGATTCGAGTGTTCCTTCAGTCTCTTCTCAACAGTGCCATCAGTAATGCTTGAATAGTAAACCATTAAGTCACATATTACTGGTCCTCTGCTCCACTATGCTTACCCATCTCAGAACAAAAGTCAAAATCCTTTCTAAAACCAGCACAACTGCACTTGACCTGCTCCTCACCTTGATCATGCTGACCTCATCTACTACTCTCTGGCCACCATAACCTCCCTCACTGTTCCTCAAACACACTGGACATATTCGCACCTCAAGGCCTTTGAATTTGGTTGAACAAGCTCTTCCTGCTGATATCCACAAGGCCAGCTCCCTTAACTTCTCTCTGGTCTTGATTTTAGTCATCATCTTAATAAAGCCATTTTTGGCCACCATACCTAAAATTTCAACCCTTCATTTTCATGCTGTCACTCCATAAACATCCATAGTCCTCTTCTCTGCTTCATTTTTCTCCTTAGCACTTGACTTGGAATGAACAAGAACACAGGGACAGAGATTCTGGAACAGGGTAAGAGAATGGCGAACTGCAGGTAAAGATCTGCAGGTCAAGCTTGAAAGGCCGTGCTGGCACACCTATGATGTCTCTGGCTCCATCAGCACGTGGTGATCCAAGCTAGTAACTGTTCAAGATTAAACTAATGTCCACTACATGCACTGAGTGTTCCTTCCAGGTTCATTATCTATTCTGAAATAATCAAGAAGAAACTGGGGGGGAATGAAACCACAAAAAAAACCCATACTGGCTACCCATTTTGAACTATGCTTTACTGTGCTACAAGCCACACTGGAAACTTATGAGGGATACACCAAAGTACAGCTAAGACTAGAATTCCTAAGTATTGCTATGTAGACAGGAGAAACCAAGGAATTTATCTAAGACACACCCTGCCACTAATCAGTTGCCTGACCAAAATCTTTCTGAACCTGTTTCTTATATCCCTGCTAAAATAAGGATCAATACTATCCAACTCACTCTCAATTAGTTACTTTGAGGCTGAAATAACGGGAAAGCACTTTTAAAAGCATTTAACTGCCATAAACCCCACAAATACAAGAAGTTACTAAATGGTAAGATGTTAACTTCTTGGCCACTAGAAAGATTTATTAAAATCAATGTTTTTGGGGGGCAACTTTAGGTTTTAAAATTTTTTTTAGAGATTTGTGAATCAGGATGTAGAGCTTTATGCCCTAGGCCCCAAATTAATAGAAAAAAATTTTTTTACTAGTATATTTATTTCACAAAGAGAACTAAGACAAATAAAACTTTTTCTCAGTGTTAGTAGGTTTACTCGGGGAAGGCAATGGCACCCCACCCCAGTACTCTTGCCTGGAAAATCCAATGGATGGAGTAGCCTGGTGGGCTGCAGTCCATGGGGTCGCTAACAGTCGGACAGACTGAGCGACTTCACTTTCACTTTTCTCTTTCATGCATTGGAGAAGGAAATGGCAACCCACTCCAGTATTCTTGCCTGGAGAATCCCAGGGATGGGGGAGCCTGGTGGGCTGCCGTCTATGGGGTCACACAGAGTCGGACACGACTGAAGTGACTTAGCAGCAGCAGCAGTAGGTTTACTAACGTGTTATACAAATATGCCCAAGAAATTAACCATTAGATTAACCTACTGCTCAAAATAAAAATATACACATCAAAAATAAACCACCAAACACATTTACACTTAAAATATCCCAGAACCCTCAGGGATTGGGATTGAGAGGAATGACTGCAAAAAAGCACGAGGGAAATTTTTACTGCAATGAAAATGTTCTTTCTCAACTGGAGTTGTGATTATACGGATGAATATATTTGTCAAAACTCATTAAACTGTACATTTGAAACATGCACGATTTATTGTATGCAAATTACACCTCGATAGAGTTAAGTTAAAAGTGTATTTCTTAAAAAAAAAAAATCAGTTGCACCATTCTCAAGGAGAACTTGTAAAACCTAATACAAATGCTTGATTTACAAAAGAGGTAACAGAGTCTGAGTCAGAAGCCAAAAATAATAAACCCCAAATCAACTCATAACCTCTGGCCTCAAGGTTTGTTCAAAACAGGAAAAAGAAAGGCAGCATAATGGTAGGAAGGGAGAAGGCATCTCAGCTTCTTCTCAAGAAAATTAAAACCAAATAGTGGTATTTATTCAGAAGGCACAGTGAAAAAAAATGAGTAGAGATTTGGCGCTTTCAGACCTAGGTTCGAATGACTCTAGGCTGTTAGGTGAGAAACTCTGAGGCTCGGTTTTCCTTTCTGTAAAATGGTGATACCGGTGACTCAAAAGTTTAGCCAAACAAACAGTAAGTGCTCAACATGTGACAGAAGCATATTATCGACGGTACCAGAACTCAGTGCCGGAAGAAATGCACGCAGACCTAAGGCTCCCCGCCCCAACCCCACCAAATTAAAAGTGTATTTCTTAAAAAAAAAAAATCAGTTGCACCATTCTCAAGGAGAACTTGTAAAACCTAATACAAATGCTTGATTTACAAAAGAGGTAACAGAGTCTGAGTCAGAAGCCAAAAATAATAAACCCCAAATCAACTCATAACCTCTGGCCTCAAGGTTTGTTCAAAACAGGAAAAAGAAAGGCAGCATAATGGTAGGAAGGGAGAAGGCATCTCAGCTTCTTCTCAAGAAAATTAAAACCAAATAGTGGTATTTATTCAGAAGGCACAGTGAAAAAAAATGAGTAGAGATTTGGCGCTTTCAGACCTAGGTTCGAATGACTCTAGGCTGTTAGGTGAGAAACTCTGAGGCTCGGTTTTCCTTTCTGTAAAATGGTGATACCGGTGACTCAAAAGTTTAGCCAAACAAACAGTAAGTGCTCAACATGTGACAGAAGCATATTATCGACGGTACCAGAACTCAGTGCCGGAAGAAATGCACGCAGACCTAAGGCTCCCCGCCCCAACCCCACCAAACTCCGTTTCGAAGGGCCGCGGCCCCTTCGTACGTCTCTTCGTCCTCAGCCAGGCCTCACTTCCCTCCCACACACCCTACCAGCGTTTCGGGGCCCGTACCCCCTCAGCGCAGTCCACCTCCTGGGCCCCACCTCGTCAAGAAAGCGGCTGACATCGTAGACTCGCCCGTGGATCACCAGCCATATGTCCTTCGAGGAGTTGCGCTTCGCCACCTCCTCCAGTCGGTAATAGGTGACGGAAGTCTCGACTCCTTGCTCTTTTCCATCGCCGCCGCTTGCTACCACAGTCGCCATTGGGCCTGAGATAACCTCTTTTCCACCGCTATTCCGGTTTCCACTACCAACTTCCTGGAAATCGACCTCCCGCTCTCTCCTCACCGGCTTCCGTAACCGGGGCCAACCTGTCAACAGCCAATCACGCTTACGAATAGTTTCTAGTTCGTTTTCTTTTCACCAATGAAAAGAGGAATTCTATTTCAAATCCCACACACTCCTCGCCAGACCCTAGGGGCGTAGGCCTGGTTCGAGGTCCAACTAACCAATCTGGATCACCCATCCCTTCCAATCTCACCAATCGGACACCGTGATTTTGGAAAGGCGCCTAAGAGCCACGTCCGCCTGAGAAAGAGGTTTCTTCTTCAGTCGGCTTCTGTGCTGTGCTTAGTCGCTCAGTCGTGTCCGACTCTTTGCGATCCCATGGGCCATAGCCCGCCGGGCTCATCTGTCCATGGGGATTCTCCAGGCAAGAAAAGTGGAGTGGGTTGCCATGCCGCCTCCTCCAGGGCATCTTACCAGCCCAGGGATGGAACCCAGGTCTCCAGCATTGCGGGCGGATTCTTTACCGTCTGAGCCACCAGGGAAGCAGCTTACAGACCTGCAGAATTCTGGAAGACGGAGCAAAGTCACCTTTTCCCCGTTTTCCTTCCCCTTGTAGAGGGTCCGTCTTGAGTCAAGAGCAACTTGTTCTGCCCCCACCACCACCCCAACTCCTGCGCAGCTTCTGTTCCAGCCCCAGATATACATTTTTACTTTGCACTCTCCGGGCTGTGACCTGGCGAATCCAGTCTCTTTAAGGCTCAGTTTCCTCTTCACCAGTAAAACGGGCATGATAATCTCTACTTTATAGAGAAATTTGGCCGATTGAGAGAGAGAGAGCGCGCGTGTACCTGCAGAGCGCTTGGTGCCTAGTAACCAGTGTATAAATGACAAGCGGGGAACCGGCACCTTAAGACAGTGTTTGGGTGTACGATATGGAGAATCCCAAGTTTGTGCCATTACTGAGAATCTGATTTTCTTGTATGTCAATTATCTCTAAATAAGGCTCAGGGCGGGGTCGGGGAAGGGATCTGTTTTTAAGTGAATTCTTAAGTGACCAGTGAACACTGTTTCTATGTGTTCTAAAATAGAATTTCGCCTCAACTGTGGCTGGTTAGAGGTCCCAGCATTTTGGAATTATAAGTTTGGTTAATACGCAGTATTGTGAGCTACGCATTCTTAACTGCCATTACAAATGACAAACTGGTCATGGTGAGATGTTATTTTCATCATGTCACTCTCCCATATTCTCCATGGATTCATGCGTGCTAAGTCACTTCAGTCATGTCATTACTCTCCATAATCCATCCCCAACCATTCCCTTTTACAAGGCTTGTGCACCAGTCCCTGACTCCTAAACCTACTGGTATAAGCCCACATCTGTGGTCATATCAGGTCCACCCACTTAGGATACCCTCTTCCTTCTGATGCCTACTCACCTTTCAAGCTCCTCGAATTCCTTCTTTATCACAAACTCTGCTACCGTTCTGAGCTCCAGTGATCCCATCTCCATATGGTACTTAAGCACATTACTCTTTCAGAAATTTCTGAAAGGAACAAAAACATTTACATATATATAAATTTAAGTACTAGCAATAGAGATTTGTAGCAAATGCAAAAGGACACAGCTCTGTAAACGTATTTGTTAAATGATGATTCATACTTAACCCTGGTGTGCATGAGTCAACTAGAAGGCTATGTTAAAGATGCAAATTCCCAGGAATTCCCTGGCAGTCCAGTGGTTAGGACTCTGAGCTTTCACTGCAGTGAAAGTTAGATCCCTAGTTGGGGGAGCTAACATCCTACAAGTCACGAAGCTCAACAACAACAAAAAAGCAGATCCCCTCCAGTCCAGACATACAGACTTTCAGTTCTGTTCAGTCACTCAGTCGTGTCCGACTCTGCGACCCATGGACTGCAGCACGCCAGGCCTCCCTGTCCATCACCAAATCCTGGAGTTTACTCAAACTCATGTCCATTGAGTTGGTGATGCCATCCAACCATCTCATCCTCTGTCGTCCCCTTCTCCTCCCACCTTCAGGTGAGACTTTTCCTCACCTTAAATCTTGGCTTCCCTGTTACTTACTTTGGCCAACAGATTGTGACAGAAATGGTACTGTGCAAGTTACAACATCTAGACTTCAAGAGACCTTGAAGTTTCCATCTTCACCATCTTAGAACACTTCATGATGCTGTGAAGAAGTCTGGGATTAAAGATGTTACCTATACATTGGCACTTGCCACCTACCTCTGCTGCTGCTGCTGCTGCTAAATTGCTTCAGTCGTGTCCGACTCTGTGCAACCCTATAGACGGCAGCCCACCAAGCTCCCCCATCCCTGGGATTCTCCAGGCAAGAACACTGGAGTGGGTTGCCATTTCCTTCTCCAATGCATGAAAGTGAAAAGTGAAAGTGAAGTCGCTCAGTTGTGCCCGACTCTTCGAGATCCTATGGACTGCAGCCTACCAGGCTCTGTCCATGGGATTTTCCAGACAAGAGTACTGAAGTGGGTTGCCATTCCCTTCTCTGGCCACCTACCTCTACGAGGACCAAATTATAAGCCACTGCAGCTGCAGACCTTCAACACCCCATGAAAGGAGTTAAGGTGGAGATCAGGAATGAGGCACTCTGTGCTTTGGGAAAAACTGGCAGAACAAGTCTTCAGATAATTAGGGACTTTCAGGAGATGATTTTATGAGCCCAATTTTTGCATCTCTTTGAATCTAGAAATGCACTAAAATCCTTCATGGTGATACATGCTCCTTGTGACTAGCAGTAATCTGAAAAAACTATGTGTTTCATTGCATGCACCAAAATCACATATATATGCACTCCCTTTACCAAAATCACATATATATATATTGACATTCCCCTCTACCTCTTTGTTGCAGTTTCTCAGAGCTATATGAAATGCTATCTCTTGGGCTATATAAATACTGTCTCTTTGGGCCTGCTGCTGCTGCTGCTAAGTCGCTTCAGTCGTGTTCGACTCTGTGCGACCCCATAGACGGCAGCCCACTAGGCTCCCCTGTCCCTGGGATTCTCTAGGCAAGAATACTGGAGTGGGTTGCCATTTCCTTCTCCAATGCATGAAAGTGAAAAATGAAATTGAAGTCGCTCAGTTGTGCCCGACTCTTAGCGACCCCATGGACTGCAGCCTACCAGGCTCCTCCGTCCATGGGATTTTCCAGGCAAGAGTACTGGAGTGGGTTGCCATTGCCTTCTCCGCTCTTTGGGCCTATTTTGCCCCAAATGAGGCAAAACACAGCTCACACATTGTGCTTTTTTTCCCCCAGTGGACAAAGATCAGCTACTTAGGGTGTCTCAGCTGAGACTGCCCCTTAATCAACTTAATACAAACCATGACTATGTTCAGGCTGTATCAGCAGGTCAGCCCCATCAACCCCAGCATTATGAGATAGTAAAACATTGTTTTAAGACACAAAAGATTTAAAAAAGCAAATTCCCAGCCCCATTTCAGGTCCAGCAAGTCTGGATATAGAATCAGAAATTAACATTTTTAGCAAGTATTTTAAATGACGCTGATGCACGTGATCTACAGGTAACTTTGGGAAACACTGAACTTTTTTACACAATTTTTAAAGGTTTCACTCATTTACAGTTATTACAAAATATTGACTATATTCCCTGTGGTGCACAATACGTCTTTGTAGCCTACCTTACACTCAATTATTTGTATCTGCACTTCCCCAATACTGCCCCTCTCTGACCCATCCGCAGCCACTGGTAATCACTAATCTGTTCTCTATTATCTGTGAGTCTTTTATTTTTAAGCCATTCTGTTTTGGTTTTGTTCTGGCCACACCTTGAGGTTTGCTGGATCATTGATCTCCAACCAGGGATTGAACCCTGGCCCTTGGCAGTGAAAGCACAGGGTCCTAATCTCTGGACTGCCAGGAAATTCCCTGTGAGTCTGTTTTGAAGCATATTTAATATGTGTTTATCTTTCATATGTGTTTGATCCTATGTGTTGGGTCCGATCCCTGGGTCGGGAAGATCCCCTGGAGAAGGAAATGGCAACCCACTCCAGTATTCTTGCCTGAAGAATTCCATGGACAGAGGAGCCTGGCAGACTACAGTCTATGGGGTCGCAAAGAGTCGGACACGACTTCACTTTCACTTATCTTTCACACAGTAAATTAGCAAAATCACACGGCATTTCCTTTACTACCTCCACCTCTAGGAAACTGAGTCCAATAGTGTTTTTGAAGAATGCAAAAGTAGGAAGTCAAGAAACACCTGGAGTAACAGGCAAATTTGGCCTTGGAATGCGGAATGAAGCTGGGCAAAGATTAATAAGAGTTTTGCCAAGAAAATGTACTGGTCATAGCAAACACCATTCGTTTTCAAGGCAAACAATTCAATATCACAGTAATCCAAGTCTATGCCCTGACCAGTAAAGCTGAAGAAACTGAAGTTGAATGGTTCTATGAAGACCCACAAGACCTTCTAGAAGTAACACCTAAAAAAAGATGTCTTTTTCATTAAAGGGGACTGGAATGCAAAAGTAGGAAGTCAAGAGATACCTGGAGTAAAAGGCAAATTTGGCTTTGGAGTACAGAATGAAGCAGGGCAAAGATTAATAGAGTTTTAGCAAGAGAACACATTCATCATAGCAAAAACCCTCTTCCAACAACACAAGAGAAGACTCTACACATGGACATCACCAGATGGTCAACATCGAAATCAGATTGATTATATTCTTTGCAGCCAAAGATGGAGAAGCTCTATACAGTCAACAAAAACAAGACCAGGAGCTGACTGTGGCTCAGATCATGAACTCCTTATTGCCAAATTCAGACTTAAATTGAAGAAAGTGGGGAAAATCACTAGACCATTCAGGTATGACCTAAATAAAATTCCTTACGATTATATGGTAGAAGTGAGAAATAGATTCAAGACATTAGATCTGATAGACAGAGTGCCTGAAGAACTATGGATGGAGGTTTGTGACACTGCACAGGAGGCAGGGATCAAGACCATCCCCAAGAAAAAGAAATGCAAAAAAGCAAAATGGTTGTCTGAAGAGGCCTTACAAACAGCTATGAAAAGAAGAGAAGCTAAAGGCAAAGGAGAAAAGAAAAGATATAAGCATCTGAATGCAGAGTTCCAAAGAATAGCAAGAAGAGATAAGAAAGCCTTCTTCAGCAATCAATGCAAAGAGATAGAGGAAAACAACAGAATGGGAAAGACTAGAGATCTCTTCAAGAGAATTGGAGATACCAAGGGAACATTTCATGCAAAGATGGGCTCGATAAAGGATAGAAATGGTATGGACCTAACAGAAGCAGAAGATATTAAGAAGAGGTGGCAAGAATACACAGAAGAACTGTACAGAAAAGATCTTCACGACCCAGATAATCATGAGGATGTGATCACTAATCTAGAGCCAGACATCTTGGAATGTGAAGTCAAGTGGGCCTTAGAAAGCATCACTAAGAACAAAGCTAGTGGAGGTGATGGAATTCCCGTTGAGCTGTTTCAAATCCTGGAAGATGATGCTGTGAAAGTGCTGCACTCAATATGCCAGCAAATTTGGAAAACTCAGCAGTGGCCACAGGACTGGAAAAGGTCAATATTCATTCCAATCCCAAAGAAAGGCAATGCCAAAGAATGCTTAAACTACCGCACAATTGCACTCATTTCACACGCCAGTAAAGTAATGCTCAAAATTCTCCAAGTCAGGCTTCAACAGTACAGGAACCATGAACTTGCAGATGTTTAAGCTGGATTTAGAAAAGGCAGAGAAAACAGAGATCAAATTGCCAACATACACTGGATCATAGATAAAGCAAGAGAATTCAAGAAAAACATCTATTTCTGCTTTATTGACTATGCCAAAGCCTTTGACTGTGTGGATCACAATAAACTGTGGACAATTCTGAAAGAGATGGGAATACCAGACCACCTAACCTGCCTCTTGAGAAATCTGTATGCAGGTCAGGAAGCAACAGTTAGAACTGCACATGGAACAACAGACTGGTTCCAAATAGGAAAAGGAGTACGTCAAGGCTGTATATTGTCTCCCTGCTTATTTAACTTATATGCAGAGTACATCATGAGAAACGCTGGACTGGAAGAAACACAAGCTGGAATCAAGATTGCCGGGAGAAATATCAATAACCTCAGATATGCTGATGACACCACCCTTATGGCAGAAAGTGAGGAGGAGCTAAAAAGCCTCTTGATGAAAGTGAAGGAGGAGAGCGAAAAAGTTGGCTTAAAGCTCAACATTCAGAAAACGAAGATCATGGCATCCGGTCCCATCACTTCATGGGAAATAGATGGGGAAACAGTGGAAACAGTGTCAGACTTTATTTTTTTGGGCTCCAAAATCACTGCAGATGGTGACTGCAGCCATGAAATTAAAAGACGCTTACTCCTTGGAAGAAAAGTTATGACCAACCTGGATAGTATATTCAAAAGCAGAGACATTACTTTGCCGACTAAGGTCCGCCTAGTCAAGGCTATGGTTTTTCCTGTGGTCATGTATGGATGTGAAAGTTGGACTGTGAAGAAAGCTGAGC
>SJYX01022809.1:23625-35729 GCA_006410675.1 Oreotragus oreotragus | reverse complement strand
CACACACACACACATTTAATAACCCCTCACAAAGACTTGGGGCTTCCCTGGTGACTCAGATGGGTAAAGAATGTGCCTGCAATGCAGGAGACCCGGTTCAATCCCTGGGTTTGGAAGATCCCCTGGAGAAGGGAATGGTAACCCACTCTAGTATTCTTGCCTGGAAAATTCCATGGACAGAGGAGCCTGGCAGGATACACTCCATGGGGTAACAAAGAGTTGGACACGATTGAGCAACTAGCACTTTCACTTTCCCAAATACTTTAGGATTTCAGGGTTGAACAGTACAGCGGATTGTACCCCATGGTGATCCCTTGTTTTCCTTTCAGGAGCACTGGGCTACATTGACTGTGATGACCTCTTTCTAGAAGGTTGGAAGAGAATAGGTAAACTAACACTTTCACTTTCCCAAATACTTTAGGATTTCAGGGTTGAACAGTACAGCGGATTGTACCCCATGGTGATCCCTTGTTTTCCTTTCAGGAGCACTGGGCTACATTGACTGTGATGACCTCTTTCTAGAAGGTTGGAAGAGAATAGGTGCTTTTGTGACCTACTGACTATTCTGGTCCCAACCTCCTCATCCACTTTGGGACCAGCCATAGCTCTGAGCCAAAGAGCACCCCTTGCAGGAATTTTCCGAGGGAGCCTTTAGTTATAAGCTGTTTTACTCCTTCAGGGTCCTGAGCTTTCCAGCACCACTGGTGGTGTCTCTAGCTTTTGTTCTGTATCTAGTTTGTTAATAGGTACTTACTGATGGAGGAAATCTGTGATCCCATTCCCTCCATAACCTTTTAGTTGTGTAGCCAGTCTCACAGTCCCTGCATTGAAAATGTCTGCCCCACTTGCCTGCTGCTTAGAGGAGTGCCAGATGTAGAAACAAGAAACGGTTTGCAAAATAGAAGCTAACAAGCTTTTCTCTGAGTGTTTCCTTAAAACATTTTCCAATTTATCTATCATTTTTTAGCCTGTTCATATTTCTCCTTATTGTGTCAATTTTTATATTTTATCCTTTTGAGGANTAGCCAGTCTCACAGTCCCTGCATTGAAAATGTCTGCCCCACTTGCCTGCTGCTTAGAGGAGTGCCAGATGTAGAAACAAGAAACGGTTTGCAAAATAGAAGCTAACAAGCTTTTCTCTGAGTGTTTCCTTAAAACATTTTCCAATTTATCTATCATTTTTTAGCCTGTTCATATTTCTCCTTATTGTGTCAATTTTTATATTTTATCCTTTTGAGGATTTTTCCCCCCAGTGGCATCATTTTCCAAATGCACAGGATATTCACTTATAATTTAAAACAGTCTCTTGTGTATAGCTGGCTATATCTCCGTCTTCCTTCCACATTTTGTTGATTTATGCCTTTCCTGTTTGTCTTTATTAGTTCCAACATGGGTTTGTCTCTTTTATTAGTATTTCCAGAGAATCCAGATTTTAGATTTATTAATTTTACTGTTTTTCTATTCACTTATGTCTACTTTTGTTTATGTTATTATCCTGTGTTATTTTCCTCTTTTTTTCCCTAAGATTTTTAAGTGGAATGCTTAGCGTCATTATTTTTGCTTTTATGGTGTAACAGAATCATCTAATGTGCTAATTTTACAAATGAGGTCAGCTGTGCCAGGCTCCTATAAGTTTTGCTATTTTAAACGTCATTTTAATTATCTTCTAACTTTACAGTAATTGTGCTCTGGATTCCTTTCCTCTTTGTGTGCTCCAGTAGGAAAGCTAGAAGTGTGATTTTAATCATAAGATTGGATAGATTAGAAACCCAATTCCTATACTAACCAACATGTGACCTTCCTCAGAGACATGTGGCGGAGACTATATAGCTAATACATTTAAAAGGTTTGCTTAAACTATTCTGTAAGTGTTCATAGCCAAGTTCCTGTGGGCACACTTAAGGGTCTGAACATGCATGGTGGTGGGCATATTGCTTATGGCTTAGGGATCTCAGCAGGGGTATTGAGCCGACCTTACACATTTGATTCTGGTCTACCGTCTTGCACTCACTCTTGGTGTCCTGGTTCTTTTCTTTGTGTTTCCTGTTTGTTCAGATGCCTTCCTTGAGGAATACACCCTTCCCCTACTTACAGAGCTTCCTTTCTTTATATGATATAAATTATTCATCCCATAAGGCAGCACACATCTTACTGTTTTTCTTTTATTTAACCTTTTTGTTGAATGACCACATTTTCTTTATTCTTAGTAAAAATTGCAGCCTAATTGTTCTTGTTTTTAGCAATCAAAGTGATTATTTTATGCCTTCCTTGAGGAATACACCCTTCCCCTACTTACAGAGCTTCCTTTCTTTATATGATATAAATTATTCATCCCATAAGGCAGCACACATCTTACTGTTTTTCTTTTATTTAACCTTTTTGTTGAATGACCACATTTTCTTTATTCTTAGTAAAAATTGCAGCCTAATTGTTCTTGTTTTTAGCAATCAAAGTGATTATTTGAGACAAAAAGAAGCATTCTTGTGTAATCAGCCAGGTGTGGTGAAATGCAACCATTTTATGGAATATGAGAACTTCTTGCTTTCTGGCTTATTTTCTTGCCACCACTTCTCCTTTTCTATTCATTATTAATTTAATCCATGACTTAAATTGTTCAATATTTGCATGAGAATTTTATTTTGAAGTTAGTATAGTATATTAACTAAAATATAGGATGGTATTATTGTTTTGTTTAGTTGCTAAGTCGTGTCTGACTCTTTTGCGACCCCATGGAGTGTATCCTGCCAGGCTCCTCTGTCCATGGGATTTTCCAGGCAAGAATACTAGAGTGGGTTGCCACTCCCTTCTCCAGGGGATCTTCCTGGACACAGGGATCAAATCTGGGTCTCCTGCATTGCAGGCAGATTCTTTACCAGTTGAGCCACTAGAACTATCGTAGAGTATACTTAGTAGCCAAAAGCCTTACCCTCTGTTTATTTCATTTTGATTTTATTCTCTGTAGGATAGTTTCTCTACCTACTTATCAAATAGTCTCCAAGGCAACAATGCTTTCATTCAGCCTTAGTCTTCTGGATAATGCTTCTTCTTTCAGTCAGATGGTTAATTGGCTGATATAGTTCTGAGGTTTGTTATGGAAGGTTGTTTGTCTGCAAGCTTTACTTACCAATAACAGCTTGACTGAGGCAGCATCGATGTTGGGTCACATTTTCCCCTTCATGTTTTCTGAAAATGAAATAAGATCTGTCACAAATTTTTGTGTCCCACACCACTACCTTGTTGATTAAAAATGTTGCATCCCTATCATTGGCACTCCCTTGTGAGAATCCCTTTAGGCAGCCCAAGACCCGTGGCATCAGCAGATAAGAGTGTTATCTCTCCATAGGAATGGAGGTTGAGTAGTGGGCTGTCTCTATGGTTTCTTGTCAGGTTCTCTGATGTTGTACAGGTTTTTGTTGTACTTTTAACACGGGATGAGAGCCTGTAGGATCTGCTTCAAGCTTAGAAATGATGATTGCTTAAGTTTTGTTTTTCTGTCGAAGAATACATACATTTTTACTTCTTGTTCTAATAACAGTTTCATGATTGGAGGTCATCCGTGGCTCAAGCTGGAATGACCCTTCAGAGTTGTCCTGCGTCACCTCATCCTGTTTTAGGGCAGGAGTTCTCAGGTTTGAAACATCTGCTTCCCAGACCTCCTCCCTGAGTAGGATCCTTGGGTCCCCGGATTGTGCCAACAGAGACTCATGTGCAAAGCATTGATAATTCTGTTCTCATCTCCTCCTGTCACCAATTTGGAGGCAGCAAGTCCAGTCTCCAGGAGGTGATGCAGGATAGCTCCGAAGGCTCAGTCCAGCCTCAGAGATAGCTAAGGGGCTGCTGATCCTTTGTCAAGACCACGTCATGGTCCAATTCTCCTTTTTGCTCAGCCTTGTTTTCTCCCCTTTTATACGTGTTGATCCCATGTGTACTCTCTAAATATGCTTTCTGCAAAATCATTCATTCCCAGAGTCAGCTTCCTAGAGGTCCCGTTTTGCAGTACTTGGCCCCTTCCCTCAAGCTCCTCCGCCTCTTGCTTGGTGTGGACAGGCTCTGCCCTGAGGGCACCTCGGGGCCTTTGCATGGGCTCTTCTGCCATATTGCTCCTCCTTTGCGTGTTCTAACGGCTTGTTTCTTCATTTCAAGTCTCTGATCAGATGCCGCCTCATTGAAAAGGCCACTGTGACCTCCCTATGACAAAATAACACCCTTTCCTCATTATCTTACTTTATTTTTCATTGTTCTTTTATGGCCAACTGTCTTTCTCTGTCTTCCCCTACCAGTGTGTATGTTCCATGAGAATATTTTATTACTCCTTCCCTAGTGTTTGGCACATAGTAAAAATCAATAGATATTTGTTGAAAGGATGAAGAGATGAGCGAATTCTATCTGCTTTCCTGCTCTAAGCCTGCAAGTACTTTCTCTTCCCCTGTCTCCTCCTGTTTGGTTGCAGTTGGATGGCTAGAATTTCCAACTAGAAAGAGCACATTTTGAAGTGTGCTCTTCACTTGATTTAGTTGGCAGCAGTGGGGAAAAGATAGGATTCTTGGAAGATCCCTGGAAAAAGTCCACTTTTCCCAGTTTGGGCGGGAGGTACTGTTCTGGCTTTCTTCTTCTTCTTCTTCTTCTTTTCACTTGTCCTCTGCTTGTTTTGAGCTGTCATATTTCAAAGCATTGGGCACTGACCTCGGTGTCTACAACCCTTTTGCCTCTAACCTCATCATTGTCTGTTACCTGTGAATTATGAGGGGAGGTAATTCGCTGAGCTGTAGGTCACAGTGATCAGCAGCCCTAGGCCTGACCGTAGTGGTAGACATTATCATGTCTGAGGATCAGTTAGTTACTGGTGAGGCCCCTCAATTCACTCAGTCACTGACTTCATACTTACATACTTTTCTTATGTCTAAATTCCTCTTTTATTAAAAAATACGTGAAGACAAAGCCGTTGCGACACAATATTTCAATTAAGAGAAATGAAAATGATTACGCCTTAAACCCACGCTTGTCCTCTGCTTAACAAACACTTTTTCTCCCCGCACAGGAATATGAGACCTGAGCCTTCCTTACTCATTGTGAGCAGGTTACAGTTTGAAGGAAGCCATTCACTTATGCATCTCATTTTCAGAAGATCTTGATTGTGAAAGGCTGTTTGTGGAGCCCATCAGAGATGGCCAGGTAAATGAGCAGTGACTGATTCAATTAATTGATAAGAATCCATTAGCACGGATCCAAACCATCTTTGAACATAGAGCGTCATGTCCCAGAAGCTGTCAGGGCGGCTATCATTTCCTCTTGGTTAAATAGAGGAGCCTGTGTGTGGCGCAGCCCAGAAGGTGGCGCCATACACATTTAAAGAAAAATTGATTTTTTTTAAGTGCCAGTGGACCTGGTGGATAGCAGTTTGTGAGAAATTTCTCTAATTGGACGATTTGAAGAGCAGAACCCACCCTTTCTGTGTCCAGCAGACCTTCCCCTTTGAGGATGTCAGGGAGTTCACACTCTGCATTTTTTTTCTCTACTCTCGAGTACTGTGCGGAGAATACGGGCGTGGGAGCTGGAGAACTTATTTTGAAATCCCAGCTTTGCCATTTACAGGCTGTGTGGCCCTGAGCATGGTGCTTAACCTTGATTTTGCTCAATATAATTTAGGATTAATAAGAACTCTGTCATCAGGCTCTGAGGATTAAGTGAAATAATGTGTGCTAAGTAGGTTACATATGGTCAGGCTGCATACCTGTCTTAGAAAAAGGCATCACTCTGGAGTGATACAGCCCCGCAGACTGGCATGGTGAGTGGAGAGTGGACTGGGCTGCAGCCCCCACCAGCCACCTCCTGGGCCAAGTGCCCTGGTGGTAACCCTGCCTCCTCTCTCTTCATCCCACTTTACCTGCAAACTTGGGAACCTAAAGTTTATTGACGTGGCTACGCTCATCTTAGATGATTAAAAGTGGTAAGCAATACCTCCCAGAAGAGAGGAAGGGTGCAATGTTATTCCTTTGGAGAGAAATGGAGAGAGAACCAGGACAACTGAAACCTCCTAGCTTTAAAATATACAATCATTATGTTACAGAGCCAGACTGGAATAAACAAAAAGGCATGTAATTTGAACAAAGAATTCTTAGAGCTCTAAAGTGGAAGCTTAGCCTGCAAAGCAGAAAATTTTACCTACTTGGAAAATTGGATTTGTTAACCTTTTGGATGTTGAAATTCCTGGATAACTTAACAGAGTGTCTGGAATGTGGGTTTCTGTGAACGATGACTTGAGCTGGAGCTAGAGTGCCATCCTAGCAGTGGGGACACGTTTCTATGGAAACCCTGAAGCTGGAAGTTTCTCCATGTCTCGGAAAGGCTGTCAGTTAGATCCATGCACTTGGGGCGTCTAATGAAAACAGACACTTGTCATTTTTCCAGCAGCCATCTACCATAATACACATTTAAAATATGTCCATGGGAAGAAAAGCCTACAGTTAAGTTTAGCTGTTTATTTTAAGAGAATTCCCTCGTGTGGCTTTGACCAGGCAGATTTCTTTTCTTTCCCTCTACATTAAAGGGAAAAAAGGGAAGCCCTCCAGTGTTAAGCAGAAATACAATTAGAAGAACCACTTTTGGTGGTTCATTCCAGGCTTTTGGAGGGAAGCCTCAGTCCTACAACCCTTATTTACATCACAGTGAGGATGGTGGCCCACCCTTTCATGTCTGCCTCTCTCATACGGGGTCCCCTGAGCTTTTGGGATTGTGAGCCCACACTGATTGACCTATGGGTACTTTTCTTTTAATGGGGCAGTTCTGAAAAGAAACCTTCATTAGACATCAGTCTCTTCAAATGTCAGATGCCAAGGAATAAGGAATCATAGTTTTTGCTTAGACTGACTTGCCATTTGAGGCCAACTGCTGGGATCTGACTCTCCCTGAGAACACAAATCAATAGTCAGCACAGAAATTGGAGTCAGAAGAGCTGGTTGAAGGTGGTCTCTTACTATTTGCTTTCAGTCGAATGTATGTGTGTATGTATTTGCTTAATCTTACCTAAACATGCTAATTTTCAGTGGCAATTTGCAGAAGAAACACTCCTACTTCTTATCATGAGATGGTTAATAATATGATAAGAACACTTTTTTCAGATTGGGCTGGGAACTGAAGACCTGTGGTTATGAACAATGTCAGGCACAAACACAGAGCTGAAAGCATATATTCAATCAAACCTATCTTTTCCTAGCCCACTGGGCAATCAAATGAAATGACAATGCAAAATTCAATTCTCCACATTGAGAACTAAAGACTGGTGACTCTTTGACTTCTGAGTTGGGGACATCCTACTCTTCTTTCACGTGTTGAATCATAAGTAGGTCAACAAACGTGTGCTATTAGTTTCTGGTTAAGTCTGGCTCATAAGAATGTAGCATACTTTTCTACATTTGGTTTTCAGTGATATTTGGAAATTGCATTTTATGCTCCAGATCTGATTGCATCAGATAATTATCACATCTCTGCTTGTGGCAAAGAAGCTAAAAATATTGATATGGAAAGACATAGATACTGCTTGGCCTCACGATTGAATTGGGGGGGGCAGTAATTATACATATCCCCAAAGTATACATATTATGTGGCTCTAGATAAAAATTATGCTTAAGAAACTCTCATGGTATACTTATAGTAATGATGCTAATTAGTACAATAAAAACAGGAAACAGCAAGTCCAAGTTGCATATCTGTCCCCATAGCTTTCTCCTCTAATATCAAATGCTTCAGTTGGATGGTTGGCAGACTAATTACCCACATCAAATAAACTCAAGTGGAACGTGTTGCCCAATGGTTAGAATATAAGACTTAAAGTGAACTCTACCACTAATTGACTATATGAACTTGGGAAAGTCCCTCACCTCATCTGGCTCTCAGTTTTACCACCTGTAAGAGAATTGATCTAACTGAGCACAAGTTTCCTGTTTCGAGTCGGTAAGTGCAAAGCCTGCCATGTGGCCTTTGGGAGCTGAGCAAATATCTTTTTCTTGGATGGGCTGGGGAGGCCCCATTCCCACAGAACCAAGAGTTGTGCTACATCTTCCCAGCCTAGCCATGAGGACATATGAGGGCCAGAGCCTTTGTTCTGCTTTCGCAAAGCATGGGCAACACTCAAAGCCTGTCTCTCAAACAGCCAGAGTTGCCCAGGCGGTGTACTCACCACCATGCCTGTCTAACTGCTTTTGCATGAGAGAATGAGATGTTGCTCTGAATGGGTCTTTTGGTTGGTCGTTTTAGGATCTCCAAGTTGCGGCTTCATGATCATCACTTAGAGTCTCGCAAATTTCGTGGCCTACTACTTGCCATGGCAGCACAAAACGATAGCCTGGGAAAGAATCAAGGGCTGGCCCCCTTTCTCCTAAGCTCTGTTAGTGACAGTCATTTTATAGAGGAAATTGCTCCCTTCTGGGAAGTGCCTCCCCTGACTTGATGCTGTCTGCCAGTGGAAGGTGAAATTACAACAATTACAAACTTAATCTTGGCAGTGACCCCTGAATTGACCCTTTGAAGGAACCCAGATTATGTCTGAGTCTGTTATCTCTGGAAGGAGACAAGCTGTCTTCAGAATTGCTTTTGGGGCTCCATCATGTCATTGTGAAATTGGAGTTAGTCATCTTGGCAACATTTTTCAGATTTGGTGCAGATAAGCTTGAACACATCCAGTTTCCTGGTTTCCAATGTTATTTAGAGAATTGGATGTTTTAAAGCACTTATTTTTCCTTAACTCAGTTCTCGTCATACTCCATCCACATCACAGTATGTTTATTCTTCATTTCATTTTCATATGATCCTGTTTAGTTGCGAGTAACCCAAGGGATATTTTTTTCTTCACTGTGGTCCTGTTTCCTCTTTGCTTTTGCTAAAGTAAAAATTCACCCGTCCTCTAGGCAACAATTTTCATAACCCTGATTTTATTCCTTGATTTTTTCCTTCTCCCTCATGCAAATGACATTCCAACAATATCTTTAAATCAGAGATTTGAACTGCCTCCCTTAGATTATTGCGGCCGATACTGTTGTAATCAACTGCACTCTGTGGTATCCTTGTGCTGTTCTATGAAAGTGAAAGGAAGTTTGGAATTGAGAGTGAGTCATACCTCCAGGACCTAGGAAACACAGCCCATCGTGGCTCCAGTATGGTGACTCAAACGAACACATCCTAGGATGTGTGAAAGGCATCATTCTTGGCTATATGGCCGTCTCCCGTTAATTTTCCAGGTGAAATTGGCATGCCCTATTGTCAAGGAGCTGGTGGCCCTGAGTGAGTTCTCATTGTAGTAGGGATGCAGGCTTGCTTCAGGGGGGCATTTCTGCCCCTGTTTCCTGAGCTGGTTGTCTCTGTATTGGAAACCTCACTAATCATAGGCCAAGATAGGAAGGCAGCATTTACTCTATCCATTCAAAGTTATTTAAGGAATGCACATTCCTCCTGCACAACTGTTTTCTCAAGGGAAATAGGATAAAGGATCGGTTGTTCAGTTCTATTTGACACAATACTCATTGAGAATCTGATGCACTGGGAGTAGTAAGGGGACGAGATAAGGACTTCCAAGCTCATGAGGTACCACTTAAGTGGATTGGCTGTGGGACATGTTGAACTTAATGACATGGTCAGTGGGGCAAGAGGATTATGAAAATAAACCAGCTCTGGAATTTTCCTCTCTAACAGGTGGCCAGCATTGTAATGTACTGTGTAAAGGGAGTTCTAATACCTTGTATTTAGTATCTGAATAAATGTGACTGTAGGCCAGGCTCATCCCTAAAGTTGCTTGGAAGGAGTACAGCATCCACCTTATCTGTGGGGACACAATCCAAGACCCCCAGTGAATGCTGGAAATCACAGACAGTGCTGACTCTTTGATATACTATATTTTTCCTATACATACTTGATACAGTTTAATTTATAAATTAGGTACAGTAGGAGATTAGCAACAATAATTATAATACAGAACAATGATAACAATACACGATAACAAAAATTATGTGTATGTGGTCTCTCTCTCTCTCAAAATATCTTATTGTCCAAACTTACTGCTTTTTTCTTCTTATCCGAGCACTTGCCACGCGTCGTGGCTGCAACCTCTGCAGTTTGAGGTGCAACGCAAAACTAGCACAGATGTATTTTTCCTTCTTCACAGTTTCAGGACAGAAGATTTGTTCTTACTGTAGATCTTAGCAAACTCAGCATGTGAATCTTTTTTTTTTTCTCTTACCAAGTCAAGCAGTTTCCTCTTTTCAGTGGAAGGAAGGATGTGCAGCTCCTCTTTGGCATATCTGAGTTGCCAGCATCACTGCTCTTGTACTTTGCAGCCATTATGAATTGCAATCAGGGTGACCTGAACACAAGCACTATGATACCACAGCAGACAATCTGATCGCTGAGATGGGGCTAACAGATGGGAGACACTGGACAAAGGGATGATTCCCATTTCAGGCAGGATGAAGTGGGGCAGATGGAATGAGGTTTTATCCTGCTATTCAGAACAGAGCACAATTTAAAATTTCTGAATTCTTTTTTCTGGAGTTTTTCATTTAACATTTTGGGACTGCTGTTGATTGCATGTGATTGAAACCACAGACGGCGAAACCTTAGAGAAGAGGGAGCTGCTGTACCTGGAGCTATGTGATGCTTTGTCTGTGCAGGTTTGGCCGGTACTTCTGGTTAGGGACGGCGAGTCAGTCAGTGGCAAATCTGGTCCTCTAGGTGCTCAGGGAGCAAAGACTTGAGCCATTATGATTCCCCCACCTCTCTCACACAGATGGCATCTGTGTGGTCAGGAAACGCTGTTGGCTCCCCCTTTAGAACACATCCAGAGTTCAACACTTCTCACTGTCTCCTTCGCTGCCACCCTGGGGCAAGCCTTCAGCATCTCATCAGCATCCTGGATCATGACAGTCATTTTCTAACAGTCATCTTCTTACTCTGCTCCTCCTGCATAATCAGTTTTCAACACAGTCATGAAAATTCTTCATGTAATATCTAAACCGGATAGGGCCAGTCTTCAAAAACCCTACAAGTACTTCAGATCATTCACAGTGAAAGCCACTGTCCTTATGAGGCTTCATGGTCCAGCCTCAGTGACTTCTCAGACTCATTCCGTTCCTCACGCTCAGTGGCTCCAGTTCAGCCCACTGCCTTCTCCAGTACCCAGATAGCCCCCTTCCAGTCTCTTCACTGGCTTCTTCCTCCAGTTATCTGCATACTTACTTTCCTTATCTCCTTGTCTTTTCTCAACTGTCACTATTGCAATATGGCCTGTTTAGATCACCCTATTTCATTTTATCACTTTTTCTTTCATTGAAGTCTAGTTGCTACACAATATTATTTAAGTCACAGGTGCACAACATAGTGAATCACAATTTTTAAATTCATTATAAGATAGTCCCCATGCTTTACAATATATCCTTGTAGCTTATTTGATACCTTATAGCTTGTACCTTTTACTTCCCAACCCCTATTTCACCCCTCCCGTCTTCCGTGCCTCCATTGTAAGCACTAACTTGTTCTCTATATTTGTGAGTCTGTTTGTTTTTTGTTATATTAACTAGTTTGTTGGATTTTTTAGATTTTACATGTAAGCGACTTAGCATGCCTGCATACATTGGAGAAGGAAATGGCAGCCCACTCCAATGTTCTTGCCTGGAGAATCCCAGGAACAGAGGAGCCTGGTGAGCTGCCGTCTGTGGGGTCACACAGAGTCAGACACGCCTGAAGTGACTCAGCAGCAGCAGCATGTGAGCGGCAGCGTGCAGTATTTGCCACATCTTCTTTATCTGTTCATCTGTTGATGGGCACTTAGTTTGCTTCAGTTTCTTGGCAATTGTAGATAATGCTGCTCTGAACATTGCAGAGCATGCATATTTTCAAATTAGTGTTACTGTTTTTTTTTTTTTTAATAATATGTGTCCAGGAGTGGAATTGCTGGGTCATACGGTAGTTCTATTTTTAGCTTTTTGAGAAATCTCTGTACTGTTTTCTTTTGTATTTTTCTTTCTTTCTTTTTTTTTTTTTACAGTGGCTGCACCAGTGGCACCCCACTCCAGTACTCTTGCCTGGAAAATCCCATGGACGGAGGAGTCTGGTGGGCC
>SJYX01022808.1:0-12914 GCA_006410675.1 Oreotragus oreotragus | reverse complement strand
GTGTGTTTAGAAGAGGATGCCTGACAGAACATGGGTGGGTGTTTAATACTCATTCAATATTGCGTGAATTCCTCCTGGGGTAGTACCGTGAGGCACACTCAGAGCATGGTTGGAGCTGCTTAAGATCACATAACCTTTCATGTAGGTGGGCAGAAGATGGTAAAAGCTAGAGAATTTTGGGAAACGTGGTCCTTGATGTTTGGCTATGATCCTTACTCCTCCTAGGTCCACAGTGTGCATGTGACTAGGAGGGGAAGCTTCGGGTTGGGGGAAGGAACAGAACAAAGTGCTTTTGCATTACCTCTTGTTTTCACCAATGGCACAAACATGACTGGACCGCGACACCATGCTCTCTCATATGTTACCTCTCTTCTGTCTTGAAGAAACACACTTTCTTAATATTCTTAAGGGTGTTCTCATTTGGAATGTTACATGTCAGCCTAGACATGTAAGCATATCTATGGACACTCTAGACATCCAAGCCATGGAAGAAACAGAAACATGATCAAAATCACTTAAATGATACATAGTAATGGTAATACTCCATACTCTAGAGAAAGCTTCCTTCCATACCATTTGAATGAAATCATTATGGTGAATTATCTTGCTCAATATCCATGTCAATGTCATTCTAGTATACGTTTCTGTACAGTACAATTGTGATGATTAAACACTACATTTTCCAGAATGCTCTACCTCTAAGGTCTGGATGTTGCGGTGATTAGATCAGTCCTTGTGCTATACTGAAACAGAGGAAGATCCCACTGTCCTTGCCTCCTCTTCCGTGTAGTGACCCTGCTTTTTGTCTGCAGAAAAACTGTAACCAAAGAATGAGTTTAATCAGAGAAGTGAGAAAATGCAGAAACAAAGGAAAACAATCAAAGGAGACCAAATGATAGCTTGGTCATTGAGGAAAGACAAGGACCTTTAGTTCCTCTTCAAGAGTTATAGATGATATTCTGAGCCATGTCCTGTGAGCTGTCTTATAGATACTGAAACCCCAGGTGGAGAAGTTAACTATATGATGACCAGACTGTATCCGTGACATAAACTGCCCCAATTCTGACAAGTGGTCTCAAGGAAATGAGAACAAACCAACCCTGGAATGGAAGATTAACTGTATTTAAAACAATCAAGATGATGCTGGTCAGATCACCAATTTCGAGATGACAGTCAGAGCTGACTGTGTTGTTTTTGCATGTAGCTCCCTCCTTCAGCCTATAAAAGCTCTTGCACCATGATTGTCAGTGGTGGTGGTTGGGGGGAGGCAGGGGAGTCAGCCTTTGGACTGGAGTCTGTCCTCCCCTCAGTTGCTGGCATCTGAAATAAAGCAAACTTTCCTTTCCCCTAGTTTGCTTTTTTTGTTGGCTTTTGAGCAGCAAGCAGCCAGACCTCACTTTTGATAACAATATGGGAGACAGCAGGGCTTCCCAGATGGTGCTAGTGGTTAAGAACTCATCTGCCAATGCAGGAGATACAAGAGTTGCGGGTTCGATCCTTGAGTCCAAAAGATCCCCTGAAGAGGGAAATGGCAACCCACTCCAGTGTTCTTGCCTGGAGAATCCCCTGGACAGAGGAGCCTGGCAGGCTATGGTCAATAGGGTCACGCAGGGTCAAACACAACTGAAGTGACTTAGCATGCACTGGAAGACAGCAAGGAGGCGGAGGCCCTCTTTCAGCTACTTCCGTCTGTGGCTCTGAAAGCAGATGGGAGCAGGAGGAGGTTCTGAGCTTTCTGTGCTGTCACAGTGTTAAGCAGCAGTTGCAGCAACAGCAGAAGTCGAGTTCAGTGTTCCGGGGTTTTGTTACCACGCTTGTGTGTGTGGAGGGGCAGGGGCAGCAACGGCTGAGGCTTCCTGGACTGTGACTGTTGTGGTGCACGCTTGAGTCTGACCCTTGTAGAGGTGGTTTCTCAATTTCCCTGCCTTTCTGAGGACTGCAGAGGCAGAAGCTCCCCTGCAGCCACTTGGCAGTCACGTCCCGGGAGGCACTCCTGAAGGCCATGCTGGAGCCTGCCCCTCCAGACCTCCCAGCAATTTTGTACACACAAATCCCCAGTTACACTAACTGAAAGTGATGTCGCTCAGTCGTGTCCAACTCTTTGCGACCTCATGGACTGTAGCCCACCAGGCTCCTCCATCCATGGAATTTTCTAGGCAAGAGTACTGGAGTGGGTTGCCATTTCCTTCTCCAGGGGATCTTCCTGACCCAGGGATCGAACCTGTGTCTCCTGCATTTCAGGCAGACACTTTACCCTCTGAACCACTAGGGGATCCCTCAGTTACACTTCCTTCAGCTTAATATAGCTAGAAGAGTTTGCATTTTCTGCAACTGACTGATACACAAAATGTTATTCTGACCATCTTTTTGTGTCAAATTCTAGCCATCTTCCAAAGCCTAGAGGAATCTTGATTCTTTGCTCATCTTGATAGAATTCTTCCTTTTTTTCTGAACTTCTTTTGCTGTTTTAGTATGGGATGTGACAAGTTATCTGTATACTTTTCTATCCTCGATGTTAGTAACTTCCAGCTTTTGTTTGAAAAAAAGAAAAAAAAAAAAGGAAACCCAATTAAAGTACTAACAAAGAGAAAATTTATTATAAAAATAGATAGCCAATGGGAATTAGATGTATGTCTCAGGAAACTCAAACAGGGGCTCTGCATCAACCTAGAGGGGTGGGAGAGGGAGGAAGATGGGAGGGAGGTTCAAAAAGGAGGGGATATATGTATACCTGTGGCTGGTTCATGTTGAAGTTTGACAGAAAACAATAAAATTCTGCAAAGCAATTATCCTTCAATTAAAAAAAAAAAAAGAATATAGAGGCATCTCAGGAAACAAAGGCAGGACCTGCAGTCAGTCTTCATAGGGTAGAGATTAAGAAGTAGAAAGCCTGTTTTGTGTGTATGAGCATACAGCCTGAAACTGAACCCTAACATTTCAACTAATTAGGAATGTTTGCAGTGGAGAAAATATTTTTTTTCTCCCAGTCTTATATATATTCATTTTTTTTGTTGAACAACTTCAAAATAAGGAACTTTCATAGTTGATATGAATGTCAATACAAGAAAAAATAGGTTATATTAATTGGATACTCTTAATTTTCCTTTTTATATGGCATACTAGTAAAATGTAAAATGTATTAGAAGAGTGTATCTTAAGCTTAAAAAATGCAGTCAGTCTTCATAGGGTAGAGATTAAGAAGTAGAAAGCCTGTTTTGTGTGTATGAGCATACAGCCTGAAACTGAACCCTAACATTTCAACTAATTAGGAATGTTTGCAGTGGAGAAAATATTTTTTTTCTCCCAATCTTATATATATTCATTTTTTTTGTTGAACAATTTCAAAATAAGGAACTTTCATAGTTGATATGAATGTCAATACAAGAAAAAATAGGTTATATTAATTGGATACTCTTAATTTTCCTTTTTATATGGCATACTAGTAAAATGTAAAATGTATTAGAAGAGTGTATCTTAAGCTTAAAAAAATTTTTTTGCCTATTTTCATGCATAAATTTATCTAGTAGCACTTAATAGATTTTTCCTACCTATCTTCCTCCACCCCATCATAATATAAAATCATCCTTACTTCCTGTAATACTCATAATAATGTCCTGCCCTATTGGACTCTGAACTGCTTTCTGTAATTTTTTTTTTAAAGTGCTGAGCTTTATTTAGAAGGCACAGGACAAAAGGCAAAACGGTGCCAGACAAACAGCCAGCCAGACAGGATTTCTCCTAAACCAGGGGGTGACCATGACCTGCTGCGAAGGATGGACAGCCTGCAATGGATTCAGCCTGCTGGTTCTACTTCTGTTGGGAGTAACTCTCAACGCAGTACCTCTAATTGTCAACTTAGTGGATGAAGGCCAATTTTTTAAAAACCCCATCTCCTGCTTTGAATGGTGGTTCCCTGGAATTATTGGAGCAGGTGTGATGGTGAGTGAAATTTACTTGACTCAGTTTGGGGAAAGGCCTGCCCATTATACTGAAGATGATCTAAAAACAACCTGGCAGCTTTGCAGTGAGCTATGTCTTGGCTGAGGATATACTGCAGGGAAATGGGTAAGGTATTATTAACTTGTATTGGCATCAGTGAAGAATGGCAATTTAAATGAACCGTGGTATAGGCTAGGGAGCTTGGGCCAAAAAATAATAATACATTGATAAAAGTTGGTCGGACTATTATGCATCATACTGTTACCAAATCCAGGTCTGGCAGCTCATTGATCAAAAGCCATTAGAGTTCAGGCTGGTGGAAAAGAAATTTTCTTTATTTTGGATGCCAGCAATTGTGTGTGTGTGTGGGGGGGNACCTGAGGGGCTAGGATCATAGGAGGGTGCTCCATTTCAATACTTCTTCGCATATAAGTCTGCTTTCCAAAGCTTCAGAGGTAGTGGTAAAGACTTTTTGAATTCATTGCCTCAGCTTTCCTTTGGCGACCCCAGTCTCTAGGTATTCACAGGGAATACAGCAGGAGCAGGAAGTGCTCACTGGGAAGGGGGTGGGTCATTTCACACCCAGTGAACCTACTGGATGAAAATTGTGAGGCATGAGTATGACACTGCCTGCTCCTAGGGGAGTTGACCTAAGAGGTCTGATACTTGAAACCCTGGCTCTCTCTAACCTCAGCGACATTTTTGACTCAGATCTTACTTACAACCCAAACATCATGGTGCTTGTTTAAAGTCTGATAATTATTAATAGGTCTATCTTTGTTGAAGTTTGTAGCTGAGCAGTGTAAGGTAGAACTGCCCAACGTACCTGGCCATAAATCACCCCAGGCACTTGTAATACTTGCAAATTTATATGCCTTTTCCTGAGAATTCTGGTGCAGATGGGTTAGATGTGACCCATGGTGTGGCAACAAATCCTGTTTTCAGACCTGGCAGGATATCTCAGTTCTGGTTGGGTCCCCAATATATTACTACCAGCAAATCATTTATCCTGTGATTTTGTTTCCATATCAGTAACAGTGGGAATGTAATTAAAGTTGGAAAATTCAGCATTCACGAGGCTTATTTTTGTTATACCATTGAGGGCCTACTTAAGGGTGGTCTCATGAATGCTAGAGAAATGCACCCTTGTTTGGATGTGCATTTGTGTTATAACGATCGGTTACTGTTCTTAGTCTTATTCCCTGACTTACATGAAAACAGTCTTTGTTGTTGTTCAGTCACTCAGTCGTGTCTGACTCTTTGCGACCCCCTGGACTGCAGCACGCCAGGCTTCCCTGTCCTTCACCATCTCCCAGAACTTGCTTAAACTCACATCCATTGAGTGAGTAATGTCAGCCAGCCATCTCACCCTCTGTGGTCCTCTTCTCCTCCTGCCTTCAATATTTCCCAGCATCAGGGTCTTTCTAATGAGTTGGCTCTTCACATCAGGTGGCCAAAGTATTGGAGCTTCAGCTTCAGCATCAGTCTTTCCTATGAATATTCAGGGTTGGTTTCCTTTAGGATTGACAGGTTCGATCTCCTTGCTGTTGGGTCATTATATATTAAACAGAGAAAGAGAGACCACTGACTTCATACATTACACTATCTTATTTAAACTCTATAAAAATTTGATTGAGTAGTGATTAACATTTGTGTTTAACAGACCAAGAGAAGGTTAAGAATGTTGATAAGGTAGCACAGTAGACGTGAAACCCAATTCCAGATTTATCAGACTCCAAACCTCTGTTTCCCATCAGTATTAGCACCATAATCCTCATCACCTGTCTCAGGCTGACAAAGGGAAAGACAAAATCTACAATTTAACCCATAAACTCAAGTAACTGGGAAACCAAAGCATAGAAAGATTACATAAGTATGAAATTGTTTCAGAGAATCTAGACTTTCTTTCCAGATAAAGTTTCCTTTATTGCCCTCAATAAATACTAACAATGTATTGCTATCACATCAGGTTCTTGCTGTTACTCAGTATCATGCAACATCTTCACAGCATCAACAACTCTCTGAAGCATTCAATAGACATTTTATTGACAGAGATTCAAACTCTAGACTAGGCTCACAAGCAAATAGGTGCATGATAGAAGGGCTATTTTCTTGATCCTCAGCCATGTATAGAATGTGGAAGAATATCTTTTTCAAAGGGAATTGTGTCCTTTACATCAGTCTAAATACTGACTTAGTTCAAAATATTGAACTCTCAATATACTTGTATATACACAGAAAAGTTAATGAAGAAGAAATCACTCCCTTAATAACACTTTTGTCATAGTTCTTGAAATCCAGTTCTAATCCTGCAGCATTTTAGTTTCAAAAACAGGGAATTTTGCAAGAAGTCGTTAATAATAAAAACTATGGAATTCATCATCGATCACTTCATAAAATACAGTTATTTTACGGGTTTATGATTTATCCAAAATAGAAATGAATCTTTTCATCTTTGAAACCATGACTAAGAGTATTCAAATATTATTATATTCACTTGCTATCTACTAAATGGAAAATCAATACACATTCTTTTCCCAAGTACCAAAAAAACAACTTGCAATGTTTCCTTAAAATATTTCCTCTAAAAAATAGAAAGACTGTTTTATTTTATAGGTTAATTATAAGCCTAATCTTAATCATGATTATTTATTGAGTTCACTTACTATGTAATAATCAATTATTAAAGTCTCAGAATAGAAATTGTTGAATGTTAAATTAGAAAATACTGTTTAATAAGAATTTCAAAATACAGTTTTATATTTATAGTGAGCCATGGTTTTGTGTGTTATTTTCATATTCAAGTACTTTGCGGAGTCCCAGAAATCTGCATTCTAACAGAGCTGTAGTGGTCTAAAGCTATTCTGAACTTCATTTATGAAATCCTATGCCTTATTTCTAAAACTGGATGAAAGTATGGGCTTCTGTAATGAAAAGTGAACAATGCTACTTCTTTTCTTTATAAAAACCAAAGACTATCAAGAAAAATAGTGTCACAAAAACTCTGATACATTCAAATGTGCTTAGGAATTGAAGAGAAAGAGCATTCTCCAGATTACTTATTTTTGTAGGAGACAATCTGCAAGATTTATAATTCAGTCATACACACACACATGCACTTGCACATTTTAATGTCCACCCTATAAAGAATCCCTTTCATCTCCAAAATTCTGAATGGACAAAATGGTTGAAATACAATGAGTTATCAAATTGCAGGTAATAATGTAACAAAGATGTGTCAACATGCTGGAAATCAACCAGGTGAGGATTCATATATGAAAAGCTATTATTTATAAAACCCCTTCTTAAGAGAGGGGAACTATGAATGTATCTCTTTTGGCATTTCTGAAACAAGTTAATCTTTAAGAAATTTAGCAGTGTTTAATTATATCAATAAGGAACATAGAATGACTTATCCATCTAAATTATAATTTAATGTTGCTCCAACTTTCTTTTAACAGATTAATTTTCTAAATTGGGGTTAGCTATTTTTTTTCTCTGTGAAAAGCCAGGTAGTGAATATTTTAGGTTCTGGGAGCCAGACAGTTTCCCTCACAAAGGTGAATACCTCTCCTGCTTGTGCACTAAACCAGCATGAAAAATTAAGTAAGTGAATGGGCATGTCTGTGTTTTCATAAAACTTTACAAAAAAGAGGCTGTGGGCCATAGTTTGCAGTTCCTGTTCTAAACAATTTGTTCCTTAAGCTCAGAAGGCAGTATCACTTATAGATACCACATAAGACGCATGCCCTATGAACTCTGACACCTATTTGGGTGCATAAATTTCTTTTCTCTTTTCTTCTGGGCTCTCAGCAATTGAGGGTCTAGGTTACCATACATACATGTGCCCTCTGAATCATAAGGGTGCTGGTGTTCAAGGCAGTCTGTAGGCAAAGCTTGATAAAAATACAGTGTTTTCAGAGTCAGTTCATGGTCAGAGAAGGGTCAAGTTTGTCAGGAAAGCTGCCTTGTAAGGCAGGAAAGATGCCTGTTCTCTTGGAGAAGGAAATGGCAACCCACTCCAGTATTCTTGCCTGGAAAATCCCACGGACAGAGGAGCCTGGTAGATTCCCAGTCCATGGGGTCCTAAGAGTCAGACACAACTTAGTGACTAAACCAAGGTATTCAGTCTTAGATCTGCTCTGAAAGGATAAAGGTAGACATTGTATTGGAAGACAGATTGGGGGGAAGGAGCAATTAGGAGGACGTTGGGATGACTGAGGGAGGTGACGGCGGTGGTAGGGAAGAGAATGAATAAGCTCTGTGAAGCAAAAGGAAATTGTTAAGAATTGGCCAGTGTGGTTGGAATGGTGGTTAAGAGTCTGCACTCTGGAGCCCTAGTGGCCAGCTTTGACCCCCCTCCCCCCATCTCTTCTACTTTCTCAGGCAAGTTACTCAAGCTTTCTGGGCTTCAGTTTTCCACCCCAGTGAAATGGGGATAGCTAGCACCTACCTTATAGGAATTTTATGAGGTTGCAAATAAACTAAAAGACACACAATAGCTATAACAGTGCCTGTTATGCTGTTAGAACTCAACAAAATGTTAGAAAGAAAAGAGTGGGAGAACAGAGAACTACCCAAGGGCAGCTGTGCTGAGACACCAAAAAAAAAAAAAAGGCAGAAACAAAACCAAAAACCCTGTGGCTAAAATTTCTTAAGTGGAAGGAAGTAATCGACATCCCTCCCTTCAGTGATATAAAACTTCTTCCAGGAAGACTTTCTAGTCATACCTGCTGACTGCATGTCCGACTCTTTGCAACCCTATGGACTGCAGCCCACCAAAGCTCCTCTGTCCATGGGATTCTCCAGGCAAGAATACTGGAGTGGATTGCCATGTCCTCCCTCCTCCAGGGGATCTTCCTGACTCAGGGATCAAACCCGCATCTCCTATGTCTCCTACATTGCAGGTGGATTCTTTACTGCTGAGTCATCAGGGAAACGCCAGCTGCTGACTAGTTATTAGTAAACATTTGAACTTAACTCCTGAGAATGTGACATCATTCCTTATAGCTTTCACCAGCAGTATGTATTCCTTTGACACTGACTGTAATACAAGATTTCTAAACATCAATGTGAAGTGAAACCGTTTCATACCATGGACACAGGAGTAGAAAGGAGAATGTAGAGCTAAAAATAATTCTCAAATCACAAGTTTGGGGAATGAGGGAGCTAGTGGTGCCCCTGGGAGTCGGAGAAGGGTGATGATAGAATTCTTAGCTCCCAACTGCCAGGCAGACAAAACCATCAGTTTCCTTTCTGAACAGTTGCTGGATTAACTCACACCATTTTAGGGAAATTGGGTAAGTGGTTGCAGATTATAGTTGGTTTTTTTTTTTTTTTAAGTGAATTTTGGATGATGCAACCAACTCTTTCAGAAACATTCCTTTCAAAATAATTAATAAATAACTCACTGTATTTAAAATCCAAGTCTCTCTCATGATGACTCAGAGTAGTGTTAAAATATAGATGGGAAAGTCTGAAACTGCTATCCTGAAGTCCCCTATCCTTTGCCCTCCCTTGTAATCTTCATGGTCCAAACGGGGATCACAAGATAAAGCACACTGCCACACTTCCTTCTTGCTCTCTTAAGCCTTGGCTTCCCACAATTGCTGGTAAGTAGAAGGTGAAGATTACTGCTTTATCATCTGCTGGGAAGTAATCATATTAATCATTCCTGTTGATGGAATTTCCAGGCCATTCCAGCAACAACGATGTCCTTGGCAGCGAGGAAAAGAGCGTGCTGCAACAACAAAACCGGGGTGAGCACAGTGCAGCTGGTCTGGGAGCAGAAGGGCAGAAGCAGTTCCTGGCACCTCAGCAAAGTCGCCGAGGCGTCAGCACCAACTGCATCAACCGTGTGGCTCCAGTGGCGGGACTGGTCCTAGACACGTGCTGTTTAGGAGGATTTCTATGATAATACTGAGACTGAAGTTTGTCTTTCTGCTTTCTCAAGAAACTTTATTTTTGGAGCCAGCTTTTGGGCCTTTCCTCAATCTTCAGTTTCAGTCTAAAGGTTTTCAAAGAAAGATTTATAAGTCACTCTCAGAGCTGTAATCAGTTTCATAATACTCAAGGACTCGTTATTTTTGTGATGTGTATAAAATACTCAGGGAAAAGTACTCTCAGTTTTCTTATGCACGTGAAAGACTGGTTTACTAGGATCAGAATGTTTTATGCAGTTAAAAGAGAACATCACATTTTTTCCCCCAAACATTTTGGTATGTATAAGATTGTTTAAGATTGTAACTAAGTCAAAAGTAAAGGAGGACTTCCCTAGTGGTCCAGTGGTTAAGACTCTCACACCTCCAGTGCAGGGGGCTCAGGTTCGATCCCTGGCCTGGTTAGGGAACTAAGAACCCACATGCCATTTGGTGTGGCAAAAAAAGAGAAACTTTGAAAAGTAAAGAAAATTAATTATTTACTAACCTTTGCTCACTGTGTGTATGTTAGTCGCTCAGTCGTGTATGACTCTTTGCAACCCCGTGGACTATAGCCTGCCAGGCTCCTCTGTCCAAGGGATTCTCCAGGCAATAATGCTGGAGTGGGTTGCCATTTCCTTTTCCAGTCTCTCACTGTACTCAGAACATTTTCAAGCATGTTATCTTATTTTTCTGAAAATCCATGTTTTATGATTTCTGTTTTGTTGACTGAGAAATTAATCCTCAGAGAAAGCAAATAACTGCCAGTGTTGCGCCATTAGCAGGGAGATTTGGATCCACACCACCACCATCAAATTCCAAAATTCCCAGTCTTTATGCCATGAACATGGTTACACAGTAACTCTGAGGACTCCTCTCACAATTCTTTAAGGAAGCAAGCAGATCAATAAACCAGAAATCACAGTAAATATTCCTGGGTGAGTCTTAAGGTTTTAAAGCAGTGATTCTCAGCCTGATGGGAACATTAGAACCACCTAGGGAAAATGTTCAAAATACCCATGGCTTGTGGCCCTCCCTAAGATTCTGTATCAATATTTTTCAAAAGCACCTTAAGTGATTCTAATATGATCCCAGGGGTAAGAGCCACCGTTTAAAAGTGTACATATTTGTAACCATAAACTAGAAAATTAATTTAAAAAATACCTTTTCTGACATTTGGTATTTATCTAGCATCAGTCCATGGGGTCGCAAAGAGTCAGACACGACTGAGCGACTTCACTTTCACTTTTCACTTTCATGCATTGGAGAAGGCAATGGCAACCCACTTCAGTGTTCTTGCCTTGAGAATCCCAGGGACAGGGGAGCCTGGTGGGCTGCCATCTATTGGGTCGCACAGAGTCGGACACGACTGAAGTGACTTAGCAGCAGCATAGTTACTTTGCTAGTTATTTATAGTCTCTCTCTGGTTCTGACACATTGTAGTGGTCCACTGAAATGGACAACATAAAAGTTCAGGTTTTTCAGAAACAATGGCAATGATCATTTTTTTCAGTTGTGCCTGCAGTGGGTCTTTGCTGCTATCTGTGGGCTTTCTCTAGCTACAGCATGTGAACTTCTCTTGTTGTGGGCTCTAGGCATGTGGGGTCAGTAGTGGTGCATAGGCATAGTAGCCCCATGGCACGTGGGATCTTCCCAGACCAGAGATCAAACCTGTATCCCCTATATTGGTAGGCAAGTTCCTAAGCACGGGACCACCAGGGAAGTCCAAGACCAACGATCTTTTGAAGAGTCTAATCGAATGGCAGGGACCTTGCCCTCTGCTTTCTTGCATAAATCCCACCTAATCACACCTAGATCCTAAGATCAAGGTCTGGAAAGCAGCTGGACAATGGCAGCGGTGGATGATAAAGACCACATATGCTGCTGAAACTTGTAACAGACTACACTCATGTAATAATGTGTGCAAACGTGCCTACTTAATTTTTCAGATGTTTCTTTCATCACTTCTGAATGCCATCACAGTCACTGGAGCTGCGTACTGCCTGCTGGTGTCCATCCAGGCTCTCGCGGAGGGCCCTCTCATTTGCAACTCTCAAAGCAACGCAACTTCCAGTTGTGAATTTTCACTTGAAAACTTAACGTGAGTAACTGTTTGCTTCCTTACACAGCTGCAGCTAATTAGGTTAGAAGACTGTGGTGCTGACCTGGTGCCGTGTTTTCTTTCATGGGACAGTCTTAGGGATTTAGTACAGTAATCCCAGCTGGCGCAACCTCAGAGAAATGGAGGAATCACTGTATTCAGAATGCTTTGGGTATGGGCTTGGCTAAAAGGAGCAGTCTTAGATGGATTATCCTGTCTTCCAAAAATCTATGGCAGCATATGTGCATGTATATAAAAAATTTCTGAAAATGTGCACCAGAAACTTTCATCCTTGAAGAATGGTAATGGAGGATGCCCTCGGGGAAGGAAAGGAGCACTACCTCTGATCACAGTAAACTTGTAGCAAAATGGGTGAAAGTGTTAAGTCACTCAGTCATGTCTGACTCTATGAGACCCCATGGACTGTAGACCGCCAGGCTCCTCTGTCCATGGAATTTTCCAGGCAAGAATACTGGAATGGTTTGCCATTTCCAACTCCAGGGGATCTTCCTGAACCAGGGATCAAACCCAGGTCTTCTGCATTACAGGTGGATTCTTTACCATCTGAGCCACGAGGGAGGCCCAATTATACTTGTAAAACCTAAGCCTATATTACTTTGAAAATCTGAGCAAAAACACAGTGAGTAAATAAAATCTAGAGGCTTACCACTAAGCCCTAAAAAAGAAACAAAGCAGCAGCCAGTGGAATCGTGCAAACATAATATAAATACACTACGGGCATGGGGAAGAGTGAAAAGTTTAAGTCACGCAGTAGCAAGTAATGCCGAGGAGGTACATGGAAACGGTTCATTTCAGTCTTGTAAAATGGTTCTGTGCCTGAATCTAGGCACAACTGGTAAAACTGAAAGAAAATAAGAATCTCATTCGTTAATTATATATTGTTCAGTATGGAAAACAACTAGAATTCACTTTTGTGGTTACAGGAAAAAAAAAAA
>SJYX01022807.1:0-19449 GCA_006410675.1 Oreotragus oreotragus | reverse complement strand
ACACACACACACAATGCCACACACGCACACAATGCCACACACACACTGCCACACACACACACTGCCACACACACACACTGCCACACACACACACAATGCCACACACACACAATGCCACACATGCACACAATGCCACACACGCACACTGCCACACACACACACTGCCACACACACACACAATGCCACACACACACTGCCACACACACACACTGCCACACACACACACTGCCACACACGCACACTGCCACACACACACACTGCCACACACACACACAATGCCACACACACAGTGCCACACACACACCCAATGCCACACACACACATACACACACTGCCACACACATACACACACTGCCACACACACACACACACACACACACACACACACACACACACACTGCAGTAGGGCTTAGTAAGTGGCGGCTGCCCTGGTGCTGCATCATGCTGGCACCTCCGGTGTTTCCCAGACCCTTCCTCCTGGGGTGGATGACGTACTTGTAGGCCAGCCAGCCCACAGTGTGGGTCTGGAGAAGGTGGACGGCACATTGGGTCAAGTGTCTTTTTAAACCATGAAAGGGTATTGCATATAGTCAAATGTTTTTTCTCTGTCGTTTGAGGTGATCCTTTTTTTCCTTTGTTTATTAGTGTGGTGTACTGATTGCTTTTTTAATGGTGACCCACTCTTGCTTTCCTGGGATGAATCCCACTAAATCATGGTATATAGTCCTAGGCTGTTGGATTTGCTTTGCTGGGTTTTGTTGAGGGTTTTGCATGTATATTAATGAGGGGTGTTGGTCTGTAATTTTCTTTTCTTTGTGTGGCTTTAGTATCGGAGGAATAATGCAGGCTTCCTTGCTGCTCCTTGAACAGGTCAGACATACCCCCTTTGGGGGCTTTTGCACTGGCTATCCTCTTTGCTTAAAATGCTTTTCCTCTGGATATCTGCATCCCCTTCTTCAAGGCCATCCAAATGTCACCTTTCCAAAGAAGCCAACTCTACCACCCAAGTTAAAACTGAAATTTTTCCCTCTTACACCCAATGTTCTACATTCTTTCTCTTTTCTGTTTTTTGCATAGCATTTATCATCTTTCTTCATAATGTGTAATTTCTTTTTTATTATTCTATTACATTACTGAATATACCATATAATAATATATGACATGTATTTAGTATATACTTTACTATGCTATTTATAGTAAAACTTATATAGCAATAGAAATTTTTATTATTTGTAATTTATCTATTTATTATGTTTTCCTTTATTGTCTATACCCTTCTCACTTATCAGGTATGGGTTTTACTTTGTTTAGCTTATAGATGTATCCAGCATGCCAGGAAGATACTTAGGTCAACAAATATTTGTTCAATACTGAACTGTTAGAAGCACTCCTGGCACCTCAGCCATTCTTGGGGGCTGGTGGTGCCAAGAACAATATCATGGTGGGTTGTAAAAGCAACGCTAGAGGCAAGATGTTTGAAAATCAAGTGTTTGTGATTCAGGATTCGTCCTGTGGTTTTTTTCCTTTGTTTTTCTTTGTTTCGCTGTTGTCCCAGTTAGCATGCAGTTCAAGTCTTTTTCTTGCTGTAGAGCCCTGTGGGTCTGAAGCCATGTGTAGTGTCTCGTGACCCCACCACAATCAGGATGCGAGCAAACAGTCCCACCCCTTCAGGTAGCTCTGAGTGCTGCCCCTTCATACTGAAACCCGTTTGCAACCCCTAACCCCAGGCAACCACTGATCTATTCCTTTAGTTTCATCTTTTTCAGAATCACATGTAAACAGAAGCACATGTGTGTGGCCTTTTGAAGCTAGCTTTTAAAACTCAGCACAAGGCCTTTGAGATCTATCCAGCTTGTTGTATCAGCAGTTCTTAATTTTTATTACTGAGTAGTATTCCATTGTGTGGATGAAAATATTTTCTCCCAGTTTATTTATAACTTTTCATTTCACTTTTAAAGTGTCTTTCACAGGTTGAAATTTAACAATCAGTTTGCCTATGCCTACAAAAATCCTGCTGGGATTCTGATTGGAATTGTATTAAACAGCATCTATAGATGAATTTGGAGAGGATTAGGGCACGACTGAGCGACTTCACTTTCACTTTTCTCTTTCATGCATTGGAGAAGGAAATGGCAACCCACTCCAGGGTTCTTGCCTGGAGAATCCCAGGGGCGGGGCAGCCTGGTGGGCTGCCGACTCTGGGGTCGCACAGAGCTGGACACGACTGAAGTGACTTAGCAAGACCTTAACTACATTGAGTATTCCAGTCCATAAACAGACTGTTTTTCCATTTATATAAATCTATGATTTTTTTAAAATCAAGGTCTATAGTATTCAGCATACAGAGCAAGCACATTTTTAAAAAAATTAGATTTATTCTTATGTTTTGGGAGCATGATTTTAAATGATATTTTAAATGTTTTGTGTTCAAACTGTTTACTTCTAAATGTGATCAATTTCTGTATGTTACTGTGCATCCATGCTAATTCATTTATTTTTTCTAGGAACTTTTTTTTTTTAGATTGCTTGGGATTTTTTTTATGTGACAATCATATTGTCTGTGAATAGTGACAGTTTGATACCTTCCTTTCCAATCCGTTGTTTCAGCATGATGTTGCATAGGAATGGTGAGAGAGGACGTCCTTGCCTTGTCTTTCAGCTTGAAGAGAAGGTCTTCGGTCTTTCGGCATCAAATACTCTGTTAGCTGAGTTTCTTTGGTAGAGGTCCATTGCCAAGTCGTGGGTGATTCCTTCCATGTCTATTTTACCGAGAGCTGTTTTTTTTTTTTAATCATGAACAGATGTTGAATTTTTAAAATGTTTTTTTCTGCATAGGATCATATTTTTTCTTCTTAAATTTAATAATAGAATAGGTTATATTGACTCATTTTTGACCAGTGAACCAGCCTTGCAGGATAAGGCAGATTGGCCACAATGCCTTGTTTATTTTGTGCACGGTTATATTCGTTTTCGCAATAGTTGGTAGCGATTTTGCACCTGTTTTTATAAGCGATGTTGGCAGATAGCTTTCTTTTCTTCCACTGGCTTTGTCTGCTTTTGATATCAGAGTCATACTGGTCTCACAAAATGCGTTCCAAAGTGTTCTCTTATATATTTTGAAGGAAGCTGTATAGAATCGGTGGTATCTGTCTTTTAAATGTATGGTAAAATTCCCCAGTGGAAACAACTGGGCCTGGAGTTTTCTTTGTGCAAAGGTTTTAAACTACATTTTCAGTTTTTGTAATGGTTGTAAAACTGTTCTGCTTATTTATTTCTTCTTGCTTGCTTTTGGTATTTTGTAGCTTTGAGGGAACTGGTCTGTCTTATCTAGGTGGTCAGATTTGTGTGCACAGAGTTATTTGTGATGTTTTCTTATCCTTTGAATGTCTGTGGGGTATGTAATGGTAGTCTCTCCTTCATTTATAATATTGGTAATTTGTGTCTTTTTTCCTTCTTTGCCAACAGTTGGTGGTTTTTCAGTTTTTAAAACTTTTTCAAATAACTAGACCTTTACTGCATTTTTCCTCTATTGTTTTTCAATTTATAGTTTCACTGATTTTTGCTGTTTTCTGATAATTCCAACCACTGTGTCATCTCCAACTTGGCATCTGTTAACAGTTTTCCTTTTGAGACATTGTGATTTCCCTCCTTTGTTCTAAGCTGAGTAACTTCCGATTATATCCTGGACATTTTTGATGTTATGGATTCTGGCCCTCATTGCCGTCTTCTGGAGAATGTTGATTATTTTGTTTTAGCAGGCAATTGATCCAATGAGGTTCAAGCTGCAAGTTCTTATCCATCATGTGCCCAGTATCAGTCTGGTTTTTGAAGGTTTTACTGGGCAAGCTGATGTGCCTTCTAATCGTCCCATGCCAGTCTTGGGTGGCAGTTTATCCCTGAGTTCAGTTCTCAAAGTCTTTGGAATGTGGTTTAGGGTCAGATACACTCACGTGCAGCTCAGAATTGAGCCCAGAAGTTGACACACAACTTAGTGATTTCTCTTTCTTGAGTCTCTTCTTCTTCATCGTCTTCCCAGCACCTTCTGGCTCCTTGCGGTCCCTTCCTTCCTCCTCTGTCTAGAAAGCTAGAGCTTTAGTTTATCTGCTCTGCCGCACACTTCTCACCACTGCATCTGTCTCTGGGGCCGAGCAGGGAGAGGAAATAGACAAAAGCAATGGAGATTTTTGCCTCACTCTTGGACCAGAACTCCTCAGAGAGAAGGTTTCCCCTCCCCAGGAATTTCAGATACCAATCCGACTGCTGCTGCTGCCGCCATGAGATTTCTTGAAGGATGGGTGAGAAAGAATGGATGGAGAAGTCCAACAAAGAAAATTCCAGGGATTCCCCTCCGGGGTCTTGACCTGTTGGGGCCTCCTTTCCTGCTCCTTAGACCAGAACTAGAGCCTCCGCTTAGAGCTCAGCCTGTCCTGTCCACACTTGCTACACAGTTCTTACCCCCATAAGCCCATTCCGGAGGATGCTGGATGGGGAAGCCCCAGGATGCTTTTCGTTTGATTTCCTTCTCTGCTGTGGTTCACTTTTCAGGGTACTTGGAGAGCTACTTGTGATTTCTATGTGGGTTTTAAGTTGCATTCAGCGGGTGGGACAGTGCTTACACTGTCTTGAAGGAAGCCAGAAGTGTCCTGTGTGTGTGTTTAATAAAGAATGAGAGCTTCTCCATTTCCCTCCTATGTGCAGAGAGGATAGGGGTCCAGGAAACTAACTTCCACTGAACATCAGCTCTGTGCTGGCCTCTGAGTCTTAGTGCACAGCGGCATTGTTCTGCGACTCTATGCAGAAAGTGTGGTGTTGCTCAGCTCTCGTACAGTTAGGGGGAGTTAGGCTCAGATTAATTAGTTCAAGATCATATAGACAGGCCTCCCTGGTAGCTCAGATGGTAAGGAATCCACCTACAGTGCAGAAGACCTTGGTTTGATTCCTGGGTCAGGAAGATCCCCCGGAGAAGGGACAGGCTACCCAGTCCAGAATTCTTGGGCTTCCCTGGTGGCTCAGCTGGTAAAGAATCAGCCTGCAATGCGGGAGACCTGGGTTCGATCCCTGTGTTGGGAAGGTCCCCTGGAGGAGGGCATGGAAACCCACTCCAGTATTCTTGCCTGGAGAATCCCCAAGGACAGAGGAGCCTGGTGGGTTAAAGTCTGTGGGGTCGCAAAGNTGGAGAAGGAAATGGCAACCCACTCCAGGGTTCTTGCCTGGAGAATCCCAGGGGCGGGGCAGCCTGGTGGGCTGCCGACTCTGGGGTCGCACAGAGCTGGACACGACTGAAGTGACTTAGCAAGACCTTAACTACATTGAGTATTCCAGTCCATAAACAGACTGTTTTTCCATTTATATAAATCTATGATTTTTTTAAAATCAAGGTCTATAGTATTCAGCATACAGAGCAAGCACATTTTTAAAAAAATTAGATTTATTCTTATGTTTTGGGAGCATGATTTTAAATGATATTTTAAATGTTTTGTGTTCAAACTGTTTACTTCTAAATGTGATCAATTTCTGTATGTTACTGTGCATCCATGCTAATTCATTTATTTTTTCTAGGAACTTTTTTTTTTTAGATTGCTTGGGATTTTTTTTATGTGACAATCATATTGTCTGTGAATAGTGACAGTTTGATACCTTCCTTTCCAATCCGTTGTTTCAGCATGATGTTGCATAGGAATGGTGAGAGAGGACGTCCTTGCCTTGTCTTTCAGCTTGAAGAGAAGGTCTTCGGTCTTTCGGCATCAAATACTCTGTTAGCTGAGTTTCTTTGGTAGAGGTCCATTGCCAAGTCGTGGGTGATTCCTTCCATGTCTATTTTACCGAGAGCTGTTTTTTTTTTTTAATCATGAACAGATGTTGAATTTTTAAAATGTTTTTTTCTGCATAGGATCATATTTTTTCTTCTTAAATTTAATAATAGAATAGGTTATATTGACTCATTTTTGACCAGTGAACCAGCCTTGCAGGATAAGGCAGATTGGCCACAATGCCTTGTTTATTTTGTGCACGGTTATATTCGTTTTCGCAATAGTTGGTAGCGATTTTGCACCTGTTTTTATAAGCGATGTTGGCAGATAGCTTTCTTTTCTTCCACTGGCTTTGTCTGCTTTTGATATCAGAGTCATACTGGTCTCACAAAATGCGTTCCAAAGTGTTCTCTTATATATTTTGAAGGAAGCTGTATAGAATCGGTGGTATCTGTCTTTTAAATGTATGGTAAAATTCCCCAGTGGAAACAACTGGGCCTGGAGTTTTCTTTGTGCAAAGGTTTTAAACTACATTTTCAGTTTTTGTAATGGTTGTAAAACTGTTCTGCTTATTTATTTCTTCTTGCTTGCTTTTGGTATTTTGTAGCTTTGAGGGAACTGGTCTGTCTTATCTAGGTGGTCAGATTTGTGTGCACAGAGTTATTTGTGATGTTTTCTTATCCTTTGAATGTCTGTGGGGTATGTAATGGTAGTCTCTCCTTCATTTATAATATTGGTAATTTGTGTCTTTTTTCCTTCTTTGCCAACAGTTGGTGGTTTTTCAGTTTTTAAAACTTTTTCAAATAACTAGACCTTTACTGCATTTTTCCTCTATTGTTTTTCAATTTATAGTTTCACTGATTTTTGCTGTTTTCTGATAATTCCAACCACTGTGTCATCTCCAACTTGGCATCTGTTAACAGTTTTCCTTTTGAGACATTGTGATTTCCCTCCTTTGTTCTAAGCTGAGTAACTTCCGATTATATCCTGGACATTTTTGATGTTATGGATTCTGGCCCTCATTGCCGTCTTCTGGAGAATGTTGATTATTTTGTTTTAGCAGGCAATTGATCCAATGAGGTTCAAGCTGCAAGTTCTTATCCATCATGTGCCCAGTATCAGTCTGGTTTTTGAAGGTTTTACTGGGCAAGCTGATGTGCCTTCTAATCGTCCCATGCCAGTCTTGGGTGGCAGTTTATCCCTGAGTTCAGTTCTCAAAGTCTTTGGAATGTGGTTTAGGGTCAGATACACTCACGTGCAGCTCAGAATTGAGCCCAGAAGTTGACACACAACTTAGTGATTTCTCTTTCTTGAGTCTCTTCTTCTTCATCGTCTTCCCAGCACCTTCTGGCTCCTTGCGGTCCCTTCCTTCCTCCTCTGTCTAGAAAGCTAGAGCTTTAGTTTATCTGCTCTGCCGCACACTTCTCACCACTGCATCTGTCTCTGGGGCCGAGCAGGGAGAGGAAATAGACAAAAGCAATGGAGATTTTTGCCTCACTCTTGGACCAGAACTCCTCAGAGAGAAGGTTTCCCCTCCCCAGGAATTTCAGATACCAATCCGACTGCTGCTGCTGCCGCCATGAGATTTCTTGAAGGATGGGTGAGAAAGAATGGATGGAGAAGTCCAACAAAGAAAATTCCAGGGATTCCCCTCCGGGGTCTTGACCTGTTGGGGCCTCCTTTCCTGCTCCTTAGACCAGAACTAGAGCCTCCGCTTAGAGCTCAGCCTGTCCTGTCCACACTTGCTACACAGTTCTTACCCCCATAAGCCCATTCCGGAGGATGCTGGATGGGGAAGCCCCAGGATGCTTTTCGTTTGATTTCCTTCTCTGCTGTGGTTCACTTTTCAGGGTACTTGGAGAGCTACTTGTGATTTCTATGTGGGTTTTAAGTTGCATTCAGCGGGTGGGACAGTGCTTACACTGTCTTGAAGGAAGCCAGAAGTGTCCTGTGTGTGTGTTTAATAAAGAATGAGAGCTTCTCCATTTCCCTCCTATGTGCAGAGAGGATAGGGGTCCAGGAAACTAACTTCCACTGAACATCAGCTCTGTGCTGGCCTCTGAGTCTTAGTGCACAGCGGCATTGTTCTGCGACTCTATGCAGAAAGTGTGGTGTTGCTCAGCTCTCGTACAGTTAGGGGGAGTTAGGCTCAGATTAATTAGTTCAAGATCATATAGACAGGCCTCCCTGGTAGCTCAGATGGTAAGGAATCCACCTACAGTGCAGAAGACCTTGGTTTGATTCCTGGGTCAGGAAGATCCCCCGGAGAAGGGACAGGCTACCCAGTCCAGAATTCTTGGGCTTCCCTGGTGGCTCAGCTGGTAAAGAATCAGCCTGCAATGCGGGAGACCTGGGTTCGATCCCTGTGTTGGGAAGGTCCCCTGGAGGAGGGCATGGAAACCCACTCCAGTATTCTTGCCTGGAGAATCCCCAAGGACAGAGGAGCCTGGTGGGTTAAAGTCTGTGGGGTCGCAAAGAGCTCGACACTGCTGAGCAGCTAAGCACAGCATATAGATAGTAAGTGGCAGGCTGCAAACGGCCTGTCTTAGAGAGATCCAGAAAGTTGTGTGGAAAGGAAAAGGGATCTAAAGCTCAAGTCTGATGTGCTGCTTCCCTCTCTCTACAGGACAGATGACAGTGATGCTGTGATCATGCACCCCGGGGTCCTGTGCATCATGGTGAGGCTGCTGCCTCGCTTGTACCACGAAGATCACCCTCAGGTACTTGCTGATGAACACACGGGTTTGTCTTTTTCACATGACTGATCTTTTAGGCTCCTCTGGCCACAGGCTCCCTTTCCCTTTTTTTCTTTGCCTTTGCCCCCAGGCCTCTGTATTAGCAGAGCCTCCCTCATGAAGTGTCCCTGCAGGGGAGTATCAGTGGTTCTGAGACCTTTGACTGAGTGCTACCCACCCTTCCATGGCCCCTCAAAACAGATCGTTCTGTTGATGAAGTGACCATATAAAAACAAGAACCAGGCACAACTTGAATGAAATTATTTCCCTTCATGGGGCAAGCCCAGGATAACCGAAGCGCATGCACTGGCCGCTGGTGGGACCAGGAGCCCTTCAATCCCCATTCGTTAGCTCATCTCTTGGATTCGGGCTATTGCCCTGGCTCAGTGCTGCGTAGGATGTGCAGGGCTAATGGGATGAGCTCTGAGCACTGTCCAAGGAGCCTGCATCTGTGGTGGGGACTGGGAGGTGAGGGTGAGGCAGACAGGCTCACAAATGAAGACACAAAATTCATCACAAGTGATATTAAGGGGGGGAATGGGATGCTGAGAGTGAATAGTGGGCATGGAAGTGGGGGAAAGACCTAATTAAAGATACGAAGAACCGACTCACTGGAAAAGACCCTGATGCTGGGGAAGATTGAAGGCGGGAAGGGGATGACAGAGGATGAAATGGTTGGATGGCATCACCGACTCGAGGGACAGGAGTTTGAGCAAGCTCCGGGAGTTGGTGATGGACAGGGAAGCCTGGTGTGCTGCAGCCCACGGGGCTGCAAAGAGTCAGACACGACTGAGCAGCTGAACTGGATGAAGGGGTGGAGGTCAGGGAAGCCACCTCTCAGACAGTGACATTTCAGCAGAGCCCTGAAAAATGAGTAGCAATTAGCCAGGCAGGAATGAGCCTGCTGAAGGCAGCTGGGGTGAGAGCAGAGCAGAACTGAAAATGGGCCGGATGGGGTGGGTGGAGGAAGGTGCAGGCCTGCCGGGGGCGGGTTTTATCCCACGGGCAACACGAAGTCTCTCTCGAGTGGAGGGGTACGCCATCAGGTTTTTGTGTTATAATCTCTCTTGTTGCCTGGAGGGTGGCCCAGGGAGGTAGACAGCCTTGTCCACAGTCTAGTGACACGTGATGGTAGCCCAGTTAAGGTGGCATCTGTGGGAAAGTGTGAAGAGCAAGGAGTCAGGAGACCTATTGTGAGATAGACGCAAGGCCCTGAGATGAGCAGGATTCAGGGAGTGGGAAGATGGGGAAGGCAAGGCATCTCTCAGCTCCTGACCCAGCAGCACTGATGGCCCGAGATTGTATGAGCCGGAGCGTCGAGCCTCAGAACAAGACCGATTCTCAGGAAGTGCTCGCAATTTTAAAAACACGTTCTCTAGAGGCTCTCAGAAAGAAACTAGAAGCTGAGGAAACCCTGGAAAACGTACACTTGAATTAGCAGCAGGTGAAAGGAAATGACTTGAGCAACTACCGTGTCGCAGGCCCACTGTTACCCCCTTCCCCCGACTGCTGCGAAGTCGCTTCAGTCGTGTCCGACTCTGCGACCCCTTGGACTGAAATCCCCCAGGCTCCTCTGTCCATAGATTCTCCAAGCAAGAATGCGGGAGCGGGTTGCCATGCCCTCCTCCAGGGCATCTCCCCGACCCAGGGTTCGAACCTGCATCTCTCCTGCTTTGGCAGGCCGGTTCTTTACCCCTCGCGCCACAGTGGGGAGTGTCATTGTTCCAGCTTCATCCAGTAGCAAACTGAGTCTCAGACAACATACCTGCCGTTTGACGGTTCTGAGCTGGTGGCCTGGTGTTAGATGCGGGCCTCCCTGCTGCCAGGGCCCCTGGCCTTCCCCCGCACAGCTGCAGATTCTGCGGGAGAACGGGAGTTCACGGGGATGCAGGTCCGGCTTTGCCTTGCCCTTTGTTTAAGCCGTTGGGAGGATCCTGACTTCTCCGTGTAGCCCTCTCCATCTGGCCTCTACCTGTAACCCTACACCTGGTTTTCTAGCAGGTCACACAGCAGCAGCTCAGGGTTCCCAAAGCACAAACACAGAAGCTGCCAGGCCCTCCAGAGACCCCTGCCCGGAACAGGCCAGCATTGCTTCTGTGGCATTCTATTGGTCAAAGTGAATCAGAGGTTCAGCTTGGACTCAGCAGGAAGGGACATATGTCTCTTCTACTGATGTGAGGGGTGGCTTGTGTGTCCTAAAGGAGGAATTACTGGCGGGCATCTTTAAAGACCAGCCACCATGCTTGCCTCAGACATCTAACTGATGGATAAAGTTATTTGAGCCCTAAATCAAATGTCTTTGAGCCATTTAGTTATCTAAAGCCCAGGACCTCATTTTCTTTACTTTAGTGCTCAGGACAGAGTCTGCCTGGAGCATGTTGGAAACTAACACTCCGGGAGGGTTACCTCTGTTCCAGGAACATTATTTAATCAATATTCATAACAAGTTATTAAAGTACATGAAATTCTCCCCAGTTTGTAGGTGCTTGAAGCTCAAGAAAGTTGTGCAACTTTCTAAAATCATGGGGGTGGTGAAAGGAGATCTAAAACTCACTTCAGGCCCAAAGGCAAGTTGTGTTTGATGAATAAACCTCTCCCCTCTGCAGCTCTGGATGTGAGGCTGTGCATCTTGGCACTGTACACGTTCCCAGGGGCAGTTGCCTTACTGTGAGGATGTCTGGCTTCCTTAGCTGTATTTCATACCATGCAATGCAATTGCAAAGGGAGCAACCAAGCCTATGGTTTGGGTGGTTAGCAATCAAACTGATTGCTGGTGAGCATGTTACTGCAAGTCTCCACCAGTGACTGACGAAGCGATGCAGAGCAGACAGCGGCCTGTCCTTCTGTCCTCTAGTATCTGGAGACTCTGTGGATGAGCCTGGGTTCCCGATACAAACCCCGAGTTCTCACAGCAGCGTGTGGGGAAGAACTTTCTCCCACCCTGCGATGGTAATTGGCCAAATTAGGTCTGCAAATGAGGCTTCCACTTGGTAGGATACTTTTTCTCTATTCAGGTCACAGTAAGTCATTTAGGAAAATTCTAATTCTCACGCACTGTCTCTCAAATATGCAAATGAAATGTAGTGGTGCATTTCCTCAAAACTGTCCTGCAGATGCCAAATCAGCAGCTATTAAAAGTTGGATAATTGCAGTAATTAATTTCTGGAAGGAGGGTGGGAAACCTCACGGCAACAAATAGAATAGTAAATCAGATGTGAAATGAGACCCAGGCAAGAAAACGCCGAGATGAAACTGACCGTGGGACCGCAGATGTGGGAGACAGAGAAAGGAGCTGGAGGTTTCAGTAGATGGAAGCGTCACGAGAAAGATGGACTGTGAGTCTCATCTCTCGTTAGATGGGCCTGGTGGGTCCCTATAATTTTACCCACTGTACATTTCTATCTTATGGGTGAGAAACTGATAGCTTACCAAGGTACAGGTATTATTTTAGAAAGCAATTGCTTAACTACTTATATGGGTTGTCTGGTTTATTTCTAATTGTGGCCACATTGCATGCGTTCTGATCAAGACCAAAAGGGTTTTTTTTCTCCCCTCTCCAAAATGCTAGCTCTGCAAGTTGCTCTTGGAAACAGATAATCCAGCTAATTTTTTTCTGGCCTCTTGTAGCATCACCAGTATTAAAATTAGCTGTAGGAATGTTATTGTGACTGTTGCTGTCTTCAGCATAAGGCAGAAATGGAGTCCAGCTCAGTTCTCTTGGAGCTGAGTTGGCCCTGGGCAGAAACAACTCATTGAGAAGAAAAGCCTTTACTCTTTCATGATGCTCGACAGCCACGTGGGCCTTGCCATAGGGGTGTAGCTCTGGACTAGAACTTTGACTAATATTGGAGGCCTCTCCGCTCCCCAGCAATCACTGCACTTCCGTTCGGGTCTTAGCAGAGGGTTATTTGCTGTGTACATGACAACAGGAACTCAGAGGCTGCGTAGCCAGATCCAGTTTTCCAGAGGTGGAGCTCAGCCTGTGTTGGGGCCGCCAATGCTGTGCATGAATGTCTGTGAGTAATTACTCAGCACCTACTAGGTGCCACTGGGGATTCAGAGACAAATGTCACTGGAATGCACAGTCTGGACTTGCTGGTGGGTGCTCAGAGGAGTGGAAAAGACAGACAACACTCTAACTGCAGTGAAAATTTGCACACAGGGTCTTGGGAGAGAGGGAAGGGAAAGCCACACGGAGATGCAACACTGGAGCCAGGCTTTAAAGAGAAGACTTGCCTATGTCAGCTCAGATAGAGGAGGGACAGAGAGGACAGTCAGACACAGAGGCGCACACAAAGATGCTCATTTGGGGACGCAGTTCAGCTGGACTAGGGTGAACCATGTGGCTAGACAGGCTGTACATGGGGCAGGAGAGGGAGGCTGAAGCCACATCATGAGGGCCCTTGAGAGCCGCGCTGAGATATGGGTTTCATGGGCCCTTGAGAGCCACGCTGAGATATGGGTTTCATGGGCCCTTGAGAGCCACGCTGAGACACGGGTTTCCTGGGCCCGTGAGAGCCGCGCTGAGACGTGGGTTTCCTGGGCCCTTGAGAGCCACGCTGAGATATGGGTTTCATGGGCCCTTGAGAGCCACGCTGAGACACGGGTTTCCTGGGCCCGTGAGAGCCGCGCTGAGTTTTGTTGGGTCACCGCCTTTATTATCGCTGTTGTCATCATCACCACTACGTTTCCCTAAGCCCCTCTACGAGGCTCTGAGGACGACAGATTTGGGTCAGACCTCAGCTCTGCCGCTTAACAGTCCCAGAACCAGGGGAATTATCTCGTCTCTGGGATCCTTGGCTTTCTTTGCTGTCGTATGGGGGGATGGTATCGTCTTCCTCATGGCACGACTGTGAGGACCTGCTGAAGCAGCGCAGGAGCTCCCAGGGCAGTGAGCAGAGCACCCGTGGCGCCGCAGGAAGCACTTGCTGACTGGTGCGGTGACTGCTGTAAGTTTCCAGAACTCCACAAGCGCTCTGTCATTCGATCTTCATAATAACCCAGCAAGGTAGACATCAATGGTCCCGCTCTGCAGGTGAGGACGGGAAGCTTGTAGCAGTGGACTGACAGGGTCAACATCCGAGGTGGGGGGTGGATGTGCCTGATGGAAGGCCCTGGGACCTCCTGCCATTGGACCACGTTGCCTTCCCTGTAGATAAGAAGTAGTGATGGGCGGGAGGCAACTGGAAAGCAAGGCCATGATCAGACGTTAGAGAGACTCTTGTCTGTCACCAGTCTGCACCGCCCCTCGTTGCTGGGTGTGTTCCAGTTTCTACTGTGACGGAAGCCTCCTGCACAGAGGGACAGGACAGGAAGGAGATCAGGCTTGGGCTGCATTCATCCGTCAACTGATTTGCACCTCAGTTTGGAAAGGGCACCATTTTCTGGAATTAGCCTGTATTTCAGACACTTTGAACTAATCATACAGGTTTCAAATAACTAAAGTATCGACAGCGTTAATAGCCCTGGGTGTAAGGGCAAGCTATTCGGAAAGAGCCATTTCCTTCACCAAGGAAATCGGCAAAGTAGGAGTCTCGTTTTGTCAAATTACAACACATTAGAAGTTTCAACTATTTTGAATTTCTGTATTTCTTATGCTTTTTCATTCTGAACCCCACCCTCAAGTATTTCTATTGTTCCTGAGTGGAAAAATGTCATATTCTAGTCAAAATCCAGGATACTTCTTAGGGTTATCTCTTAAATAGAGCAAAGAGACATAATCTTGCTTCAGAAGCAAGTTACAGTGGACATAGATGGTGCAGTGCACGTGGGGCTGATAGGCTGAGCTCTGGCCCGGTTATCTGGTGACTTTGCTTCCAGCTTCCATGGGCCACCTCCCTTCTCTGCACATCAATTTCAGCTTCGCAGATATGGCCTAGATCACAGGGGTTGCAGACACAATGTCTTGGGGCCAGAAGTGTAAAGTAAATGTGTGGGTGTAAACAATAGGGAATGGGGAGGCCTGTGGCCATGGGGAAGGGCACTTGCCCAGCCTAAAGGCACTCACATCTAGCTAGGGGGAAATCAAGCAGAAGCCAGGCCACACTACCCCACCCATGAGACACTTGTACAGGCCCTCAGCGTATGGCTCTACCGAGTCCCCTTCCTCATAGTGAGTGCGCTGCACAGGGTTAAAACCGTGGGCTCGGAAGTAAGACCAGGGTTGCGCTGCCAGTCCCGCCACTCACGGCGCCGCTTGAGGAGACGGGTGTGGCCTTTTCAGTGAGGGGTCTAGTCGGAGAGCATTTACAGCCTGTGCAGCCAGGCCTTCCCCCTTTCTCTTCTGGTTTTTGTGACTCTGTGCTTCCAGGACTCCAAGTCACAGTATATAACATTTTGGAAACATTAAATGAAAGATAATATATTTCATATGTATTTTAGGTATATTTCCAGCTTCCATTACACAATTGATAAAGTAATTGATGAGTACAATTGATAACTAATCAGGGCTTTTACTGATAGACTGCAAGTAAAAGGGGTCAATATTCTGAAAACACTTGCATCCTATAAGAAAAAGGACTTTCACAGATGCAATAATTGTTGACTCTCACCAAAACCACAACAGACCGCGAGGGAGATATTTTCAATATTCTCATTTTAAAGCTAAGGAAACTGAGGTTTAAGGAAAGTAAGTAACTAGCCCAAGTTTCCCATTAGTTAGTATCAAATCAACATGAGTCCCTGCTTCCGGGTGGGTATTTGAGTGCCCCTATGCCCTATGCCCTATGTAGGAAGGGTGAATGTTTGTTTGGAAGCTCAAAAGCAACATACCAGGGCCGGAGCCCCAGGTTGCTTGGACATGGATCCCTCATCTTTACAGAAGACTGTGTACTCTGCAGTCTTTTTCGAGGAATCTTCTCCAGGCAATCCTGTATGGAAATCTATTAAAACAGCAACAACAAAAAATCTGTTTGAAAAGTATATCTTGGAAGAGTTGTGTCAGTGATTACTTTGGCCAAAGCCATAGAGATCTTCAGGGTACATTAATTACTCCTTTCCTGAGCTCCTTGCAGATGCGGCAGCCATCGGGGGATGGGTTCTGGCACAAAGCTGATGTTGGGTCTCATGGAGCCCTCTTGGGCTCCTCTGCTTGCCTGACGTGGCTATTGTGGGCTGAGGGTGTGTGTGTCCAAGGTGATGGAAACTTTCACAAGTGTTGTGGGCTGAGGGTGTGTGTGTCCAAGGTGATGGAAACTTTCACAAGTGTTGCGGGCTGAGGGTGTGTGTGTCCAAGGTGATGGAAACTTTCACAAGTGTTGCGGGCTGAGGGTGTGTGTGTCCAAGGTGATGGAAACTTTCACAAGTGTTGCAGGTTTCAGACTCTGCAGGCATCTTCCCAGACGGATGTTTACCAGCTGGTTCCCCTGGAAATGGTCTCATGCCCCATCGCAGGGCTGACCACAGGCTCACTGTTGGGGAGGGATGTGGGGGCAGAGGGTGATCAAGCCTGGCTGGAAACCGTCTGTGATCCCCAGGTTTTCCTTGAAAGGCCAGACTCACTCTCCCCCCTTGGCCTTTGCACCCACTGTCTCCCCTCCTGGGAGGTCATTCCCTCGTTGACCTGGCTCTGTCCTCACTGTCCTTCAACACTCAGTGGGCCCATCGCCTTTCTGACCGCCTTCTCAGCGCCCTGGGTCCGATGCGCCTGCTGAGTCCCAGTACCCCTCGTGCCCTGTGCTTGTGCTTACTCGGTGGCTATTGAGACACAGAGAGATGTGCTAGGGAAACAAGGGTGAAAAGCCATTGTTTCAGGCATCGATTCACAGTCCTTGATAAATAGAAGACAGTCACGTAGGTAGCCTGTCATAGTGTGATGTTCATAATGATTCAGATGTGGACACAGTGCTGGCTTGGACAGTCAGAAAAGCTTTATTAAGTGAGAGAACACGTGAATTAATTAGGACCTCATCAAAGGGATGGGATTAGAAAGGACAGTCTCAACTTTGGGCATTAGCCAAAAAAGTATTCAAGGGTGAGGATGTTACTGGCATAGAGTACAGGGCAGACCAAAGAGGATGTTGGGAAGTAAAGTTGGAAAGAAACTAATATTTTATAAATAGAAGATCCCAGGCTCCTGTTACCAGGAAACCATATGGATGTAATTAGCACAGAAAGCAGAAGGTTTAGAGCAGGTGCCCACATGCACCCCAGTCTTTGTTGCAAGTCTATGCAACTGCATCCAGGAAGCCATGCCTTTAGACGTGGATTCTACGGATTCATTGGAATTTGGACCCTCTTACACCTAAACAAAGATCACAGCTTCCCGTACCTACAAGGCTTTGTGGACACCACAAATGAGTGTATCAGGCTGGTGGGGATTGTGCAAAATGGAAAGTTTATGCCCATGTAAAGAGAGAGCTAATTCTAAGCAAACAAAGACAAAAAGTGCAACAACTTGTCAAATCAAACACATCTGTGGCTCCTATTGACCTGTGATATCCCTGAAGAGCTGAGGTCACTTAAAGTGTATCACCTCTCTTCCAAAATTATCAAATAAAGAACACTACCAATCCAAATTTAAGTAACTCAGTAGAAGTCCCTAGTTCTAAGTGTCTCGGGGAAGGAGACGCTGGTCATCTGATGGTTTTTAGTCTGCGTCAAGACTGTGTGATTAATGTCCAGAAGACACACTCTGGACTAAGGTGCTCAAAGCCCACACCTCCTTGGAGGGACCGACTCCATCAAGACCCAGCCCTCACTGGGCTCTGGAACCGCTGTATCAATCTAGGCAGGAAAGAGGGGTGGGATAAATATAAAGACTAAACATCCATAACTGGACGAGGACAGACTTGAGGACTCAGCTGCCAAGTGGACCCCCCGCACAGCCCTCTGTGATAATTTGCCTTGCGGGTCCAGTCCGCTGGTGACCCTACGTGCTTACCACTGAGTCCTAATTGAACCACCATCCCCTTCCTGCATTGGAAGTAATGCGCGTTAGGAAAATCAATCCATTTGTAGGGGGAGAAAGCAGATTGGTTTCCTGCTACTGCTCATATTTTCACTAAAACCCCATTTTACTGGAACCAACGTTGAAAAAAACAGCACATTTTATTCAAAACAAGGCAATATTGGTATTGACAGAGCTGCAGCGATAATGAGGACGATCAATTTTCCCTCCTCCATTATGGGGTATTGAGCAATTTTGGAATAAAGTTGTGGCATCATTAGACAACATCAGCATTTCTGTTTTTCCCTTTTGAAAACTTTTTATTTCTTGTATATTTAGGTTTTCAGTATTCCCGCTCTGGTGGGAAAAAAAGAAAAAAAAACAACAACAACAACAAAGCCAAAAGTCCCCGAAGCAGTAAGTGAGGTGCTGGTGATAAAAACTGGAGATGGTAGACATTTGTTTTTAATTCTTATTAATAATACATTGTGTTGTTATTTTTGCATCTTGCTTCATGCAGACTGTCTCCCCAACTCTCACTCCAAATTAAAAGACTGCAGTTACCAAATAATCAAGTTCTTGTAGAGGGAGGGTTCTAGGCAAGAGGATGGAAGCAGCTCTTCTGTTTCAAGCAGAGGAGAAGGAAAGCAGAGGCCCAGGCTCCATGGATGCAGGAAGGGATGTCCAGAGCATCAGACGGAAGATCTGGGGAAGGGAGCCAAGGAGGTTGGGTCGATTCCCACATGGAAGCGTGTCTTAAAGTAACAGTCATGGAATAATTTAGTGTAACTTGGATCTGGCATTTCCTCCTTGCGTTTCTGGCCTCTGTTGGCTTACGTGTCCCTCTAGCAGTTCACACTGGCTGTGCGGATACCACAGTGACAGAGAAGGGGATTGTCTTCATCCATCCAGGCTGCTGTAACAAAATGCCATAGACCAGGGGCTTACAGACAACAGAAATTCATTTCTCACGGTTCTGGAGGGTGGCAAGTCCAGGATCATGGTGCTGGCAGAGTCAGTGTCTGGTGAGGACCCATTTCCTCACTCATGGTACTCTTCTTGCTGTATCCTCACAGTGTGCACGGGAGAAAGAAGTTTTCTGGGGTCTCTTTCCTAAGGCCACTAATGCCCTTCATGAGGGCTCTACCCTCAGGGTCTTCCCACGTGGCGCAGTGGCAAAGAATCCAACTGCCAATGCAGGGGACACAGGAGATGTGAGTTTGACTTCTGGGTCAGGAAGATCTCCTGGAGGAGGAAATGGCAGCCCACTCCAGTATTCTTGCACGCGATATCCCATGGACAGAGGAGCCTGTTGGGCTAGAGTCCACGGGGTCTCAAAGAGTTGGACATGACTGAGCATGTACGCGATACTCTCAGAGATCCCTCCTCCAAATGCTCTCACACTGGGCATTAGGTTCCAACGTCTGCATTTGAGAGGTGATGGGGGGAGGCATAAAGACTTCACTGCAAGGACCATCTTGTTCGAGTAATGAGATCTCTCCTTGATATCAGTGATGCTGGCAGCATGATGAAATCCTACCTGGAAGCACTCCCCTTGAAAAACCATTCTACTGTAGTTTGCATTTTAAACTAAAAGTAGTCTAAAATTTTAAGTTGAAAATATTACTGGAGATTTTTGTAACAATGGGAATTTCACCAAATGCCATTAGTTTGAGGAAAAAGCTATAGGTGTCATGCTTCTGAAAGGCATGGAAGGATGGAAGGGTGAGCTGTGCGACCCCTTCATTTAAAAAAATCTAGAAACAGGTGATTAACAGTGTATATATGTTTCGCCATACATTGTAATGCTTGAAACATATCTACTACAAAACTGTGTTCACAGTCTAAGGAAGAATGCCATCTTATTAAATTCGGTCCTTTGGTGATACAGACATACTCTGAACCATCTCTGGGGAGGGTGGCCTTGAATGACTACATGCCCAGGGAGGTGATGATAGAGTAAGGTAATTTTGAATGTTGAGTTCGGAGTCCTAAACTAAGTGCCTCATGGTGACTGCTGGCTTTACACTGGGGGAGTAACCTGGACATGACCTGCTTCATCACAGATCCCTCTTCT
>SJYX01022805.1:392445-466802 GCA_006410675.1 Oreotragus oreotragus | reverse complement strand
CTGGTGGGCTGCCGTCTATGGGGTCACACAGAGTCGGACACGACTGAAGTGACTTAGCAGCAGCAGCAGCAGTGGATGTTGACAATTTGATCCCTGGTTCCTCTGCCTTTTCTAAATCCAGCTTGTACATCTGGAAGTTCTCAGTTTACATGCTGTTGAAGCTAGCTTGAAGGATTTTTAGCATTAACATTGCTAGCATGTGAAATGAGTGCAGTCGTGTGGTAGTTTGAACATTATTTGGCATTTTCCCTTCTTTGAGATTGGAATGAAAAGTGGCCTTTTTGAGTACTGATTTTTTTTAAACCAATTTGTGGTTTTTTTAAAAAACATGAAATTAAAAACCTAAGCAACTGTAACAAAACAAGGAAGAATGGGATCAGCACCTTGCTGTTCAAGGAGAAGTTAAAATGTGTTAACCTCCTTTGATCTTGTTCAGGAGGTAAAAAGCAGTATTTTATCTATTTTCTTAAATATATGTGTTGGTTACAGTGGGTCTTTGTTATTGCATACGGGTTTTCTCTAGTTGCAGTGAGCANGTGACTTAGCAGCAGCAGCAGCAGTGGATGTTGACAATTTGATCCCTGGTTCCTCTGCCTTTTCTAAATCCAGCTTGTACATCTGGAAGTTCTCAGTTTACATGCTGTTGAAGCTAGCTTGAAGGATTTTTAGCATTAACATTGCTAGCATGTGAAATGAGTGCAGTCGTGTGGTAGTTTGAACATTATTTGGCATTTTCCCTTCTTTGAGATTGGAATGAAAAGTGGCCTTTTTGAGTACTGATTTTTTTTAAACCAATTTGTGGTTTTTTTAAAAAACATGAAATTAAAAACCTAAGCAACTGTAACAAAACAAGGAAGAATGGGATCAGCACCTTGCTGTTCAAGGAGAAGTTAAAATGTGTTAACCTCCTTTGATCTTGTTCAGGAGGTAAAAAGCAGTATTTTATCTATTTTCTTAAATATATGTGTTGGTTACAGTGGGTCTTTGTTATTGCATACGGGTTTTCTCTAGTTGCAGTGAGCATAGTACCTGCAGTATGTGGGCTTCTCACTGCAGTGGCTTCTTGTTACGGAGCAGGACTTTAGAGCACGTGGGCTTCAGTAGTTGCAGCTCATGGCCTCTAGGGTGCGGGCTCAGAAGTTGTGGCACACAAGCTTAGCTGTTCCTCCGCAGCATGTGGGATCTCCCACATGCTAGACCCCATGTCTCCTGTATTGGCAGGTGTTTCTTATCCACTGGGCCACTTTATCCCTTGGACATTGTTTTTACTTTCCTTTTTTTCTGTCCCGTAAATGTTGATTTGTTGGTGGATGTTCTTAAAACAATACAGGTGGAGGTAAATTGTATGGAAATAAGTATACCTTTTTGTGTGCTAGATCGGGGTGGTAAACTTTTCCACCAGTGTCCAGATAGTAAATAGTTTTTATTAGCCATGTAGTCTTAGATGTGAAGTGTATTTTTCCTAATAATAATAGTAATTCCTACTTTATTTTGGTTAATAGTTCATGTTATATCTTTTTCCATTCTTTTACCTTCAATCTAACTTTATTTAAAGTGAGTTACATTGCAAGTTTCCTGTAGATAGCATATAGTTGCATCTTGTATTTCTTATCCACTCTGTCATTGTTCAGATTTTAATTATTGTAATCTCTTTGTATGGATTGGCTCTAGACACTTTACATATATAGCTTACATAACTTGCCACATCTAGTAGTGTTGACATTTTCCCAATTCAAATGAGAAGTAGAAAGTATCCTCTCTTTAAATTCCTTTGCTCTCCCTGGTTTATAATATAATTGTCTTAGGTGTTCCTTTGTATCCATTGAGAACCACATCAGTGTTACAATTTTTGCCTCAACTGTCAAACATAATTTAGAAAACTCAGAAGGAGGAAAGTGTCATATTCACCTATGTTTTTGCCTTCCATTGTTCTTTCTTTCAAGAGATGTGTTGATTACTTACTTTGAATTTTGCTCTTATTAACTATTTCACATTCAGATTCCCAAAGACTATTAACTCTCAGGAAACAGAAACAAAACATTAGGCTGTTTATCTGTAAATATGAGCGCTGAATGACAGTGCAGAAAAGTAAGGTCATATTCCGAATTAGAAACTCTTCTTGGAGTTGATAAGACTCTACTATCACTTTATATTGAGCAAGTTTAGTGATGTAGGGTGGTACACTGATAAGAGTACAAATTAGGATCTATTAATCAAAGCTCCAGATTTTCTTCTAGATTGGCAAGTAATTTATTAATATGAAATTTATGATTATCACCATATTTAGTTCAAAAGTTATAACTCAAATCCTTTAGTAACTGACAAACTTAATTCTAAAAATTCTTGACAAAAATAATCTTGAAGAGTCCTTGTGCATGATCTTTCCAATGCTGTTATAATTGTAAAGCAGTTGCCCTCATTCTAATTAATTTTATGTCAAGGAGGAAAACACTGACCCTTATGGGGATTTTCTTTCTTTATCAGGCACAAGACCTAAATGTCATTGAAGAAGTGATTCGAATGATGTTAGAGATCATCAACTCCTGCCTGACAAATTCTCTTCATCACAATCCAAACTTGGTATATGCACTTCTTTACAAACGAGATCTCTTTGAACAATTTCGAACGCATCCTTCATTTCAGGATATCATGCAAAATATTGATCTGGTAAGTGTAAATGGAGATATATACTGTTATTCTTTTTTAAACACAGATGTTTAACAAAACTTGAGAAAAAAAACCTACAATAGTCTCTTGAACTTTAACTGTATTTGCTGTCTGTTCTAACAATTGTCACCTTCCACATGTGTGTATGTATTGTATACAGACACACATATATATAATGCACATATATGTCTTTAGGAGAATTGAGATCATATTTTATATCTTAATAGTTCTGGATTCTGCTATTTTTACTTAACACATTTTCCTGTGATATCAATTCTTTGAAAATCTCACATTTTAATAACTATATAACCTATATTTCAGGGATCATAGCCTTGTCATGGCATGTCACAGGGGCTTGAAGCTATGAGCTACTCTGTGCCAGGCCACCCAAGAGGGACAGGTCATAGTGCAGAGTTCTGACAAAATGCGATCCACTGGAGGAGGAAAGGGCAACCCACTCCAGTATTCTTGCTGGTGAAACCCATGGACATATGAAAGGACAAGAAGATTTGACACCAGAAGCTGAGCCCTGAAGGTCGGAAGGTGTCCTGTATGCTGCTGGGGTAGAGTGGAGGGCAGTTACCAACAGCTTCAGAAAGAAGGAAGTGGCTGGGCCAAAGTGGAAATGACCCTCAGCTGTAGATGTGTCTGATGGGGAAAGTAAAGTCCAGTGCTGTAATGAACATATTTCTTAGGAACCTGAAGTGTTAGGTCCATGAATCATGGTAAATTGGACGTGATCAAGCAGGAGATGGCAAGAATGGACATTGACATCTTAGGAATCAGTGAACTAAAATGGATGGGAATGCGAATTGAATTCAAATGACTGTTATATCTATTACTGTGGGCAAGAATCCCTTAGAAGAAATGAAATACCCCTCATAGTCAACAAAAAAGTGAAACGCAGTACTTGGGTGCAACCTCAAAAACAATAGAATGATCTCAGTTCATTTCCAAGGCAAACCATTCAACATTACAGTAATCCAAGTCTATGCCCCAACCACTGATGCTGAAAAAGGTGAAACTAACTGGTTCTATGAAGACCTACAACAATTTTAGAAGTAACACCAAAAAAAGATGTCCTTTTCATCATAGGGGATCGCAATGCAAAAGTAGAAAGTCAAGAGATGCCTGATATACAGGCAAGTTTGGCCTTGGGGTACAAGTTTGGCCTTGGGTAACGTTGTATGGGAACCAGGGACCAAAACCAAAGGAAAAGAAATGCAAGAAGGCAAAGTGGTTGTTTGAGGAAGCTTTACAAAGTTTAGGAAAGAAGATAAGCAAAAGGCAAAGGAGAAAGGAAAAGATAATACCAACGGAATGCAGAGTTCCAGAGAATAAAAGGAGAGATAAGAAAGCCCTGTTAGGTGAACAGTGCAAAGAAATAGAGGAAGACAATAGAATGGAAAACACTAGAAAACTCTTCAAGAAAATTGGAGATATCAAGGGATATTTCATGCAAAGATGGACATGACAAAGAACAGAAATGGTAAGGACCTAACAGAAACAGGAGAGATTAAGAAGTGGCAGGAATACACAAAAAACATCTTGCTGACCTGGTTAACCACATTGGTGTGGTCACTCACCTGGAGCTGTACATCCTGGAATGTGAAGTCAAGTGGGCCTTAAGTGGCAAAATTCCAGCTGAGCTATTTCAGATCCTAAAAGATGATGCCATTAAAGTCAATATGTCAGCAAGTTAGGAAAACTCAGCAGTGGCCACAAAATTGGAAAAGATCCGTTTTCATTCCAATCCCCAAAAAGGGCAATGCCAAAGGATGTGCAGACTCCCGTGCACTTGTGCTCATTTCACATGCTAGCAAGGTAATGCTCAAAATCCTTCAGCTAGCGTCAGCAGTATGTGAACCGGAAACTTCCAGATGTACAAAATGGATTTAGAGAAGACAGAGGAACTAGAAATCAAATGGCCAATATTCTTTGGATCATGGAAAAAGCAAGGGAGTTCCAGAAAAACATCTACTACTGCTTCATTGACTATTTTGAAGCCTTTGTGTGGATTACAACAAACTGTGGAAAATTCTTAAAGAGCTGGAAATACCAGACCACCTTACTTGTCTCCTGAGAAACTTGTATGTGGGTCAAGAAGCAAAAGTTAGAACCAGACATGGACCAATTGAATGTTTCAGAATTGGGGAACGAGTATGACAAGACCATATATTGTCATCCTGCTTATTTAACTTCTGTGCCTAGTACATCATGCAAAATGCAAGGCTGGATGAATCACAAGCTGGAATCAAGGTTTCCAGGAGAAATATCAACAACCTCAGATATGCAGTTGATACCACTCTAATGGCAGAAGGCAAAGACGACCTAAAGAGCCTCTTGATGAGGGTGAAAGAGGAGAGTGAAAAACCTGGCTTAAAACTCAACATTCAAAAAACTAAGATCATGGCACCTGGTCCCATCACTTCATGGCAAATAGATGGGGGAAAAGTGGAGACAGTGACAGATTTAATTTTCTTGGGCTCCAAAATCACTGCAGACAGTGTCTGCAGTCATGAAGTTAAAAGACGCTTGCTCTTTGGAAGGAAAGCTATGACAAACCTAGACAGTGTATCAGTTTGCTGACAGAGGTCCTTGTAGTCAAAGCTGTGGTTTTTCCGATAGTCATGTACAGATGTGAGAGTTGAGCCATAAATAAGTCTGAGCACAGAATTGATGCTTTCAAATTGTAATGCTGGAGAAAACTTGAGAGTCCTTTGGACTGCGAGGAGATCAAACCAGTCTTTCCTAAAGGAGATGAACCCTGGATACTCATTGGAAGAACTGTTACTGAAGCTGAAGTTACAATACTTTGGCCACCTGATGTGAAGAGATGACTCTTTGGAAAAGATACTGATGCCGGAAAGATTGAGGGCAGGAGGAGAATAGGGCAGTTGAGAGAGAGATGGTTGAATAGTATCACCACTCAACAGACATAAATATGAGCAAACTCTGAGAGACAGTGGAGGACAGAGGAGCATGCTACAGTTCATGAGGTCACAAAAAGTCAGACACAATTTAGCGACTGAAAACCATTAACCTGTATTATGGAGGTCCTAAAATATGTTAACCCTTACCCCATTATTGCTTATTTGATTGTTTCTAATATTTTGTAATTAATTCATAATTAACAGTTTCTAAATAAATTATAGCTCACCTTTTTTAGTTCTGTTATTGGTGTAGTCTTAAAACTGGAATTGTACTAGTTTTTACTGTCAGAGGTGTCTGTATTTTCAAGATTCACCCCATGTCAAATTGCTGTCTAGATGTATTGTACAACTAATGTATCTGTACATCATCTCATACTTCTGCAAGTGATCTATGAGAGGATCTACCTCCCTATACTTCTACAGCTTTGAGTATTATATTTATTTTAGCATTTGCCATTTTGTATTAAAAATGGTATTTCATGTTTTTAATTTTTATTTCTTTCATAATTAGTGTGACTGAACATTTTTCACAGTTCTGTGAACCTTCACTTCCTGTTCTTTTTAAAAAGATTTTTCTGCTAAGCCTTCTATTGCTATATTAATGTTTCCCAGTTCAGTTTGATTCCACAGATATTTGTTGCGTAGCTCATCAGGTTCACAGTTGCTGTGCCCAAGAGGAAGGTGAAGAGCCACCATCCCTGTCCTTGTTTTACTTATATTTGTTGCTGTTCAGTCACCCAGTCGTGTCCGACTCTTTGCCACCCCATGAACTGCAGCATGCCAGGCCTCCCTGTCCCTCACCATCTCCCGAAGTTTGCCCAAGTTCGTGTTTATTGCATCGGTGATGTCATCCAGCCATCTCATTCTCTGACGCCCTCTTCTCCTTCTGCCCTCAATCTTTCCCAGCACTGGGGACTTTTCCAATGAGTCGGCTATTTGCATATCATTTACTTAAATTTAGGAAGGTTTTAAATAATTATTGCTCAAGTATAAATATATACAGTTATTTCCATCATGACTGAGCACAGGTGCATACCTTCCTCCAGGGTATGCACCTCATAGTGAAATTGCTGCCTAACATGTACCATTTCCTTTGTTATGTGTGTGCTCTGCTAAGTTGCTTCAGTCGTGTCCGACTCTATGCGAACCTATGGACTGTAGCCCACCCAGGCTCCTCTGTCCTCAGAATTCTGCAGGCAAGAATACTGGAGTGTATTGCCATTCCCCTCTCCAGGGGATCTTCCCAACTCAGAGATCAAACTGCGTCTGTTACATCTGACCTGCATTAGCAGGCAATTTCTTTACTGCTAGTGCTACCTGGGATGCTGCCGTTTTACTCTTTGACCGGTGGTATGTAGGATTCCTGTTGCTTCGCATCCTCGTGGACCTTAGTTTTGTCAGTTTTGTAACAGTACCTCACTGTGGTTTTCATTTGGGGTCCTCATGTGATGCCTAGGCAAATCTGTTGCCAGTTTTTCTGCTGAGTTATCTATCTTTGTGTAGATTCTTTGTTCTAGTTATGTTGTTAGGCCTGTCTTCATTATGTTTTGCAAATATCCAGTCACTAACACAAATACAAACTTTCTGACATAACTTTAAAACTCCTCTCAGAATAGTCAGACATCCAGTTCTCAGTCCTGTTCTTTTCTTGGAGAACTGCTTCCAGCCCCAGCCATGTTGGACTCTGGTTCTCCTGCCCAACTGCAGAACCTTCTGAGGATTTCCCTCAGCTGTCCCTTTGGTTGATCTTGCCTCCTGTGAAGTCCTCTTTCTTGGTTTACTGCTTCAGATTGGTAGAGCTTACACTAGTGTAGCTTTCTGGGAAAAGAGTATATGTGAGATAGGTTTTTTATTTTTTTAGTTTCTAATATCTGAAAATGTTTTTCTTCTTTTTTACTACATGACTGTTGTCTTGGGAAGCTTTGGGGATCTCTCTATTATTGTGTCCTGAAACTTCATGATTTGCTGTGCCTTGGTCGGTTGTATTTGGTGCTTAGAGGGTCCTTTTAGTCTAGAGACTCATGCTCAGAGCTTTCAAATACTCATTTAATTATTTCTTCCTGGTTGTTTCTCTGTCTCCTGCTGTTTCCTCTCTTTGAAACTTTTATGAGAAAGATGGCCATTTCTTTTCAAGCCCCTTCATGTTGGTATCACTAAGTGTTATTTCTTAGACCCACTTTCCTCATATTAAGACTCCTCCAAGCTCCTGACTGGGGTCTGTGCATCCATCTGTGAGGGTTTTAAAAGCTGAGATACAAAGAGACTGCATAATATTGGGGTGGGGGAAAAGAGGGTGAGAGTGACCTTTAAGGTGTAAACTTCCTGGCTTCTTCCAGAGTAACAGCAATACATAGGTGGACGCATGGACTCTGATCACATTTAAGATATTTAAGAACAGTTCTATCCATTCTCATAAGCCAGGTAGATTAATTTTTGCTCATCCCAGTAGAGTCTTGTGTACTTGTACTTAATTGAAACCAGCTTTGAACTATAACCAAGCTCCCATTGCAGACTCTTAACACATAAGTTCTATGAGTTGCTGAATACTCTGGAATCACACAATTATGCTGCATTTAGTTGAGTTTAACTACCACTCTGTATACTCTTGCAGGTCTGTTCATTGATTTGCTCCATATCACTGCTGTGTAACGATTGCTGGTAAACAGAAATAAAAACNCTGAATACTCTGGAATCACACAATTATGCTGCGTTTAGTTGAGTTTAACTACCACTCTGTATACTCTTGCAGGTCTGTTCATTGATTTGCTCCATATCACTGCTGTGTAACGATTGCTGGTAAACAGAAATAAAAACAAACTCTCCACTGTCAGTTTAGTTTAGTGTTTTCATGGATTTTCCTTAAGCTGCCTCAACTATATACTTAACAGTTGCAGCTATAGCAGGTTATTTTGCCATTCATACCCTTGTCATTTTCCTGAACTACTGTCAGTATTATTTAGATTTCATTAACAAAACTGGAGCAGCTGAGAACCATTGTCATCTTTTCAGTTAGAATAAAGCTGAAACATCATTTTAAATGAGCATGGTTCTATCTTAAAGTTAGACTTGACATTTAAGGTCTGTAATTAAATTCTCACCATCATAAACAGGTATGTAGATATATTGATATTTAGGATGTGTGATAGCATCCTCAGGCCACTTCTCAAATATTTCTTCTCTGGCCCCATGTCCTTCTTGTTAAGTCTGGGTTTAACCAGAAGAGCATCTCCTTTTAAAATTGACAAGTATTGTTAATAGGATCATGAAACAAATGGTTGTCCGAGAGACATACATCACAGCTTATTCCTACCTTTTTCTGTTGGCTAGATTCTTTTTGACAGCTCGGTAGTCTAGTTTATGCTCCAGGAATGCATGTTAGTATCTGTGCTTCGATGAGAAAACCCAGGCACTGAGAGATCTTTCAGTTCAGTTCAGTTCAGTCGCTCAGTCGTGTCCGACTCTTTGCAACCCCATGAATCGCAGCATGCCAGGCCTCCCTGTCCATCACCAACTCCCAGAGTTCACTCAGACTCATGTCCATCGACTCTGTGATGCTATCCAGCCATCTCATCCTCTGTCGTCCCCTTCTCCTCCTGCCCCCAAACCCTCCCAGCATCAGAGTCTTTTCCAGTGAGTCAACTCTTAGCATGAGGTGGCCAAAGTACTGGAGTTTCAGCTTTAGCATCATTCCCTCCAAAGAACACCCAGGACTGATCTCCTTTAGAATGGACTGGTTGGATCTCCTTGCAGTCCAAGGGACTCTCAAGAGTCTTCTCCAACACCACAGTTCAAAAGCATCAATTCTTCGGTGCTCAGCCTTCTTCACAGTCCAACTCTCATATCCATACACGACCACAGGAAAAACTATAGCCTTGACTAGACGGACCTTAGTCGGCAAAGTAATGGTCTCTGCTTTTTAACATGCTGTCTAGGTTGGTCATAACTTTCCTTCCAAGGAGTAAGTGTCTCTTAATTTCATGGCTGCAGTCACCGTCAGCAGTGATTTTGGAGCCCCAAAAGATAAAATCTGACACTGTTTCCACTGTTTCCCCATCTATTTGCCATGAAGTGATGGGACCAGATGCCATGATCTTCGNCGACTCTCACATCCATACATGACCACAGGAAAAACCATAGCCTTGACTAGACAGACCTTAGTCGGCAAAGTAAGGTCTCTGCTTTTGAATATACTATCTAGGTTGGTCATAACTTTTCTTCCAAGGAGTAAGCGTCTTTTAATTTCATGGCTGCAGTCACCATCTGCAGTGATTTTGGAGCCCCCAAAAATAAAGTCTGACACTGTTTCCACTGTTTCCCCATCTATTTCCCATGAAGTGATGGGACTGGATGCCATGATCTTTGTTTTCTGAATGTTGAGCTTTAAGCCAACTTTTTCACTCTCCTCTTTCACTTTCATCAAGAGGCTTTTTAGCTCCTCTTCACTTTCTGCCATAAGGGTGGTGTCATCTGCATATCTGAGGTTATTGATATTTCTCCCGGCAATCTTGATTCCAGCTTGTGCTTCTTCCAGGCCAGCGTTTCTCATGATGTACTCTGCATAGAAGTTAAATAAGCAGGGTGACAATATACAGCCTTGACGTACTCCTTTTCCCATTTGGAACCAGTCTGTTGTTCCATGTCCAGTTCGAACTGTTGCTTCCCGACCTGCATACAGATTTCTCAAGAGGCAGGTTAGGTGGTCTGGTATTCCCATCTCTTTCAGAATTTTCCACAGTTTCTTGTGATCCACACAGTCAAAGGCTTTGGCATAGTCAATAAAGCAGAAATACATGTTTTTCTGGAACTCTCTTGCTTTTTCCATGATCCAGCGGATGTTGGCAATTTGATCTCTGGTTCCTCCGCCTTTTCTAAAACCAGCTTGAACATGCTATTTAATTCTCAATGATGTCTGTGTTTAACAACCGACTTGTAAACTTCCTGAACTCTTACCCATCAGCTAGTTCAGTACACCCTGGCCATAGAGTCAGAAAAGGTCCCTGGAGGAAGGGCCTCTAAATCAGACCTGAGCAACGTGGGACATGGACTGGCTGGGCACCCAGGAGAATCTCTGCTGGCTGGAAGGGGAGGAGACCGGAAAGTGGGTGGACAGGGATGTGAAGGAAGCCAGAGAGGGGAAACACTTGGTTTCTCAGCTGCATATTAACTGCCGCAAAAAATTAAATTACCAAAAACCAAATATATTCAGAAGGAAGACTGTAGCCTACACTATTGATTACCTACCCAAAGCCGTGCTCCTATTCTTCCTGATTAATAGAATTCTGGTTTTGTCCAGGATCCACCCCTCAGGGATGGTGCCCCCAGCTGATGAGTGAACTCCTCATCCACCCAAACTAGTCATGGTGGTCCCATCCCCTGGCCAGTGATTGGTCTCTGCAGGGGCATATGACTCAGGCCTGGCCAATGGGACCGAGCCTCCAGGTGGCTCTGGGAAAGAGTTCTCAGCTCTCACAGTTGCAGAGATGAGATGCCCCTTCTGTTGCGGGCAGCTGTCACGTCCTACTCACATGTGATGTCCTGAAGGGAGAAATTTGTAGGTAATAGGACAAAAAGAGAGAAGCTGGGACCCTGATGGCTCCTGCAAATGAGATGCAACCCTGTGGTTCTTTCAATCTATATCTGTGTTAGTCGCTCAGTTGCGTCCAACTCTTTGCAACCCCATGGAGAATACCCCGCCAGGCTCCTCTGCCAATGAGATTCTCCAGGCAAGAATACTGGAGTGGGTAGCCATTCCCTTCTCCAGAGGGTCTTCCCGACCCAGGGATCAAACCTGGGTCTCCTGCATTGCAGGCAGACTCCTTACATCTGAGCCACCACTTTACTTGAGATAATCAGTGTTCTTTTTCACTCACACTTGAATCAGGTCCTTGATAACTTGCTGCCAAAGACATAGCAATCACAAGAGGTTGTGTGTGTTGAAGGGAGTAACTTATCTAGTTATGACATGGGGAAATATCTAAGTTATCGAAAGCTGACTACCTCCCCCAGTGTTCATTAAAGCTCAAAAATGCTTATTTGAGAAAGGTGCAGAAGAAAAATAAAAAGATTATTAGGAAAGAAGCACACAGAAGGTGAATTAAATCAAAACATGACATCACATGCGTTTTGGGGTATGACTTAAACATTAGTCTTCTTTGAGGCGTCACCTCCCTCCCTACGACTTCTTGGAGGTGAAGAGCTCTCCCATCAGTGCAGAGGACATGTGTATGCTGTCATTTCTTTGTAGAATCAGCTGGGGAGCTGCTTAATGGGTGTGTTTTGTGTTTGACTTGGTTGTGACACTTTAAGAGGTTTCAGGGTATGCCCTACATCTTTTAAATCAGTTCTCCATTTCTCTGTCTGAATCTTTTTTCTTTTCTTTTTTGGCATCTCAGAGCATGTGAAACTTCCAGGACCAGGGGTCAAAAATGTGCCCCTGCAGTGGAAGCCCTGAATCATGACCAGTATGGAACCCTCGGTCTGAATAGTTTAATGTTGCATGTTTAGAGGAAATTTAGAACTGCTCCCAAATGCATTGAAGTGTAGTTTCATTCATAATGTAGGTACATTTTTAGGAGAAGGAAACGTCTCTCCTTGATACAATTTAACAAGTGTATTTTCCTTCAAAACTAAGGAAAACACATTTTAATCCCCAGTTGTGTCATAGATATTATTCTTTAAAATGTCTCCTAAGTTAAGAAAGAAGTTATCTGAATGCTTTTGTGTGGCAGAATATTTTAAAATGATTATACTTTCTTTGTATAATTTTGGGAAGATTATAGAATAATTTCAGTAGAGTTGGGACAGAGTTTCTAGGTTAGAGTTTGTTGGGGAAATTTGAAATGAATTTTCCTTTTATGTTATAATTAATTTAGATTGTTTGAAGTTCCCAAACTATCCCTTTTAATTCTATCACACAGTGCCTTTTAAAATATTAAAACAATTTCCCCAACCTTTTCCATTGTCTTTGAGAAAATTAATTATTGAGGTTATCGGAACTTAATTCAGGGTTTAATTATCATTTACCTGGATAAAATTGCTCTCTAATATGGGAGGAGATACAAAAGGTGCGTATTCTCCTCCATTCAACATATTTTGAAGCTCTCCTGGACCCCTGGAGTCTGGGACACAGATGTCATCTTTCTCGTCGATCCTTGTGGGAGATTTCCTGTTACTCTTCTTCATTGTGGTTACGTATAAACCTCAGGGAAATGAAGGACTAGATGTACAATGAATACAGACGGAGAACAGACAATGAAGAAGACAGAATGTTCTTATTCATTAATTCAGCATATTTTATCAACATTGATGGTATTCCAGGCACTGTGCTGGGCACTGGAGATCCATCTGAATCAGACTGATAATATGCCTGCCCTCATACATATTTCCTATTGGGTTAGATGGCAAAGAACCTGCCTGCAGTGTAGGAGACCCAGGTTTGATCCCTGGGTTGGGAAGATCCCCTGGAGAAGGCAATGGCAACCCACTCCAATATTCTTGCCTGGAGAAACCCATGGACAGAGGAGCTTGGCGGGCTACATAGTCCATGGGGTTGCAAAGAGTCGGATACGACTGAGCGACTAACACTTTCACTTACATGTAGGTTACTCTCTCTGGAGAGACAGAGTAAGCAAGTGAAAAAGAAAATGTTGGATGATAAGGGTTACAAAGACTCCGGATCAGATCCATGTGACAAAAAGTGTCTGGGGTGTCGTGCTAGCAACAGGAATTAAGGTGGTGAGGGGAAGACTCTCAGCATATATTCCCCTACCCAAACCATTATTTTCTATCTTCCTAAATAATGCTACCACTATCCTTTCCGTATTGCATAGGTCTCAAGCCCTTTTATTGTAAGTAGAGTATCGAAGCCATACTAACCTGAGACCGTTTCTTCCTAAAATATTCATCTATGACTGAGGCTTAGTGAACAGTGGATTCTGTCTAGTCACTGACAGCTGTGCATCTCCTGCTGTGTCTCTGCTCTCTCTTCACAACTGCTTCAGCAAACCCAGTGGCTCTACATCACTGGATTTGATCTTTCATCTGCCACAAATCACAGAATTCCAACAAGGGAACAAGGCCCCAGAAGGCAATTCTGTTCAAGCCTTCAAAAGATCACTTGTTCCCCTTCACAAACCCCATGCCAGTTCAGAGGAAGGGTCCTTAATTGGCAAGTGGTAAGCCCTGAAGATTTATTTCCACCTCAGTCCTTTCCCAGAGATCCTTCTCTTCCTCTCCCTAGCCAAGCTAGAGGAGAGTGAACATGTCTCATCTCCGTCCCAGCCAGAGTTTGGGGGCACAGAGACCACTGTTGCTTGACAGCCCATGAATATGTGACTCCGGGAATTTCCCATCAGACCTTCTGCTGTTGACAACACAATGTCCCCTCCCCACCCCAACTTACATGAACACAGGGAACGTAAAATGAGCCAAGAGGAAGTGATCATCCAGAGGAGCCAAAACGTAAATAGAATGAGACAGAAGAAAGATCATTCAGGAATAAGAGAGAGAGAAAATGACAAGCTGAAACAGAGAGGGTGGAAAACAATAATCAGCCCCATTTATTTAGTTCTTGCTCTGCGGCACGCTGTAACAGCTTTACGTGTGCTGTCTCATTTGATTCTAAAGCACTGTGAAGTTGCATGAAGACGCTCATTTTATACACCATGAGGCTTGGAGAGGGAAAGTGACTTACTCGAGACTTTAAGTCCCCACACCACGAATCAGAACCTCACAGACTGATGAGAGGAGTTTATGTCATTGCCTACGGTTCAGACCTGCCTTGGGTGCTTGGAAAGATGGACGGGAATAATAATACAAGGAAGAAGGAAGTGAGGTTGGAGGAGGGAAGATGGATGAAAACATCAATTGGATTATGTGGGGCCTAAATATATGGGGATCTCCTAGGATATGACAAGAAATCATAAGAAAAGCACACTTTCAGATGAGAGAAAGGTATGACAGAGGAAGGAAAGCAAAGGTCAGCAGGCTTTCAGGTCAAGGTCATCAGCAATATCACAGCAGCTATTCACCCTTCACTTCCCAGAGCAAGCGTCATGTCACTTTCATCCCTCTCAGCCCAGACAGACTCTTTTCTGTCAGTTCCCATATCGCTGCCTGAGGTCTAGAAGCGTTGATCCCTGTAAGCAATGTCTTTGGGACATTTGCGTCTTATCTTTCCCAGAAGAGGAAAAGAGAAAAAGAAAGCCTGGAGGGACGTCCCTGTGGTCCACTGGCTAAGACTCCATGTTCCCAATGCAGGGGGCCCAGATTTGATCCCTAATCAAGGAACTAGATCTCGCATGCTGCACCTAAGGGTTTGCATGCTGCAATAAAGTATCCCATATACCGCAACTAAGACCTGGAGCAGCTAAAAAAAAAGAAAAGCCTGGGAAGGAGAGATCAAGAGAAGTAGATCCCTGTGGTCCCTTCCTAACCCCCATACGCACCATCACCTCTTACCTCAACTCAGGGCCAAACCACAATTCTCTTGGAGGCAAAGTTTTAACTCACTTCAGTTTGGGCTTCCTCTTTTTCATGATGAAGTCCTTTGTGAAGGAAACAAAAATGGAAAATAAGGCATATATAAAGGAAGAAAATGTCAACACTAATCCTGACTTTCATTTCACACATGAGATCCATGCCTTAGGAAGAGTTTCATTAACTCTATCAGTGGTCAGAGAGCTGCTGTCTATATTTGAGCTGAGCTGTTTTCGATGGTTTTGATCATGGCTTTCGGTGAGTAGAGCCAGACAATCATGAGTCTGTAGCTTGCAGCAGGCCTGAAACTGCCAAATAAGTGAAATCCTGGGTTCCTATAGTCAATGAGGATATTTGATAATATGAGTCTAGTAACATAGACTCAAATAACCATTGTGCAATGTAGGGTCCTGAGTAGCCTGGGTATTGTCTTCCTATAAAGAGCCAGAGCACCCTATTCAGCTCTCTGTATTCCTAACTGGTGGTTGTGCATACGCGTACACGTACATGGGCTCAGCTCACCATCTCATCACTGGTGTGTACTTCCCATGCCATATTTTGTGTCACTGTAGACAATCTTTCCTCTCCATAAAATTCTGAAGTAACCCCCTTCAGGAATACTTGGGACCAGACCAACTGCAAGTGTAACTGCTCTCAGAACTCAAGTGCTCTAAGAGCAGCATCGAAACTGGTGTGGTGGGGATATAAAGGATCTTGGAGTCAGACACACCGAGGTTCGTATTTGGGGTCCTTCACCTGCTCCTTTGTGCCCTTGGCCTGTTACTTAACATCTCTGAGATCAATTTCCTCATCTGTAAAATGAGGAGAAAACCATCTGCCTCAAGTCAGTGTTGGGCCCACCGGACCCAATGATGCATAAAAACACACTGAACAGCATGCCTAGCGCACAGTGCACCCCGAATGGTGCTCACACTGACCCGCCACACCTGACCCCGTGTCCAGAGGTGCACTCGCCCCATTGTTTGCTGGCTGGGCTCCTTCCCGATCACTCTTAGTTTCATATTTCCCAAGTTTCATTCATTCTAAAGAGCATATTTTTCCTCAGCTTAAAAACTGAAATGGAGTATGTCTTGTGATCCCTCCTCACAGGTGTGTGTGTGTGTGTGTGTGTGTGTGTGTGTGCAGGGGGACAGAATCTCCTGGTGGTTGTCACTTGGCTGCCTGTGTCATGCTTGTTCATGTTAAATCATATACACAGGTTGTACTACCTAGGTTACGTTTAATTGCCATTCAAAATGTGATCTTAATGAATATCTTAGAGTCTCTTGTTGACCCTGTCTGGTAAGATTAGGAAATTTTCAGTGTAAAAGTTGCAGAATGCACATCAGAGGCTTGGAAGAAACTCCTCTAAGAAACAGAGGATGAGGGCGCAGAGGGTGATAGAGAAATACCATGTGGAAAATTCCAAGCTGTAAGAGAGCAGTGAGTTATAGAATTAGCTGCATTTTTCTTTCTCATTGGCCCATAAAATACTATTATATCTTATAAATGATGGGTTTTAGATTTGATAAAATGCAGTAGTTGACACTTGCTCAACCAGAAGTGGGTGATAATGTGCACGTTAAAAAAAAATCACTCTGACAAAGTGACAACATCCACATGTTGGAGGGTATATCTGCTGTTCACAAACACATACTACTCTGTATATGCCCTGTGGCCCTTTCCCAGTGCAGCCATTTATGTGGCTCCCAGAATCCCTGGATATGAGAAAAAAGCCTCCAGAGGGCAAATGATCTCTCAGGGGAACAAGAGCAGCTTGGATCCAGGGCCACTGAGAGGGAGGAGAGAAGGAGAGGAAGGATTCCAGGGGACTGGCCACCAAGACCAGGCCTGGCCCCTCACATCCCCTTTGCACCGTGGGACAAAGGGTGAGATCAGCCAAGGAGCAGGAAATGAAATAGAATCTTTTATCTTCTCTGATGTGACAGGATTTTTGAAAATTGTTTGTTGCTAAGCACTTGTTCTGGAAATATTTTGGTACTTTTGGATTATGCGTATTATGGCTGGTAACTGTGTGCTGAATGTTAACTAGTTTTGTTGTGACTGTGGTTTGAGATTAACACTTTGTACATCAAAGGCCCCATCCCTAATCTCTTCAGTTATCGCGGTTAATTATTCGGGACAGCAGTATTTAACAGTTCTTAAAGTGTATGAATTGTTCTGTGAAACCAATTGTGTGGCTGTGCACACACACAACACATTTTGTCAGTAGTTCAAAAGCAGGGTCAGCTGTTAACTATTTACTAGGCTTACTCTTAATACCTAGAGATAGTATTAAAGTTTTGGTATAGCTCTGGCTATATCAATCTCTCTCTCTCTCTCTCTCTCTCTATATATATATATATATATATACACACATATACATAGCCATATATACCTTATGTCTTTAAAACTGGAAGTTTTAAAGTTGCTTCATATATGTAATATATAGTAATATTTTCCCATGACATTAAAAAAAATTTTTTTTAAACAACAGCAGTTACTAATCATAGTGTGGACCTGTATGGAACATCACAATCTTTTGTGATTTACCAGAACAAATTGCACCCAGTGGTTCAACTGGTGTTTGGGAAAAGATTTTCCCTCAAAGAGCAGCAGATGATTCGCTGTTCACCTTCTGAAGAGCCCCTGCACTCTGCTGCACTCTCTCATGGGGGGATCACAGATGAGCTGCCACTCATAGACCCCAGCCTTCTTAGCCAGTGAGCAACCCTTACAGAAATAATGTGATTAACTCTGGTGATTCAAAATAACTCTAATTTGTGTGGGCTGGGCTTTCGCAGGTGGTTTTTGTCTTCCTAATAATTTTATCCATGGATAGGTTTTTTGAATAGTTTTATCGAGATATAATTTATGTACCATCAACTTCACTCATTTAAAGGGTTAGTACAATTCGATGATTTTTGGTGTATTTACAGAGTTGTGCAGTTGGCACCATAATTTCCTAATCTTACTTTAGAACAATTTCATCATTATCCATGGATGCATTTTTAGTCAGGATAAATGTAGAACATGAATAATGCATTTATATCTCTCTGCATCACCCTCTGACTGTTGAATTGTCAGAGAATGAATCATGTGAACGTGGCCTTGATGGTGAAAAGTCAGAGCAGAGGTGTCGTGGGGAAATTGCAATAGCATTGTCATATTAATAAGCTGAACATTTATAGATTCTATGAAAATATTTTAAGAGTAAAACAAGACTATTTATGCAAATTCATTATGAAAGTTCGTACTATTTTGTTTTACTACTATTACATGTGCAGTAGAGGTCTATCTACAATATAGAACTCAAAAAATAAATTTCGTACTAAAAATAGCTTAATCACATTAAAAGGTCAATGAATGTATGGATTATGGATTTACAATAAATATGTGCTGAATTAATGTGTGAATTAAAGCAGAGAAACAAAGTAGGGTTGCTATAGGCCACTGTGGAAACACTAGCATCATTTCACAGATATACAGAACCCTTTGTTATATTATGTCCTACAAGGATGGTGCATTAGTTTTCACCATTTAAGTTTATATTTTTTCCAATAATCTATGCCTTTCACCAGGCCCATTAAATGTCTTATACATTTAATTAAGCAAGTGAGATATGGGGTGATACTACAGAGAACGGTGTTTTGTGTGTTGTGGAGCAAGGACAACATGAAAGAATCAAGTTCTATTTGAGATGAACCCTAATTCATCCTATCACTTGCAGATTCTTTGCATCCCTTATTTCTTTTAATTAGTGCTTTATCCTCTCAGTTTTTCTTGTTTCTCTTTTTAGTTCCAGTTAAGTGGAGATTAATTCAGCAGATAGTTACATCAGGTTGTACTTTTCTGCAGAATTATAGTACAGATTTTCATCTGAAAAGTATTGTTGGCTACTTTTAGTAAAACAAAACAGATTCCAAACTAAATCTGATTACAGACCAGAAGCCAATGCCAGGATTTTAATGGGAAACCAAGCACAGAGAAGCAATGACTTGTAACATTGCAGGGATGGAATTACTTCAGCTTTGCTCTAGACTTCCATATCACTAGGACCTCTGCCATCTGGGTAATGTTTCAAGAAAGACCAAGGCCCTGTTAGTGCTAAAAATAGTATAGCTATGAGGGCTCTTCACCCTGTGATGGTGATGATGATGTGGTTATTGGTTACTGGGAAATTTCTGGACCTTTGACAGCTTAAATTTTAATGGAAATTGGGAAGTGGAGAGAGTGGGAGCCAATGTGGAAGTGAAACTGAAATCAGAGAGGGCTTCTATAAATGTCCCTGAAAATGTTCTACGTGTTGGCTGGTTACTACTTTCATGGAGGCTTTGCCTTCCCTGGTATTTTATTACAAAATTTTCAAAGCTGCACCGAAGCTGAAAAGAATTCCATAGTGAACACCCAGGTACTGACCATGTAGATTTCCTGTCTTTTTCTTCTGTGTGTTGTTTCTGTAATTATGTGAAAGCTCCTGAATGATAGGTTTACCTGTCACATATCGGAGCTGGTCTCTGTACTACAGAGATACGTAGCACTTTGAAGCAAAGCATTTACTTAGATTTTCCCCCAAGATTCTTAACACAGTAATAAACACATTTTTAGATTGGTCCATCAAAATCCTAGGTCGCAATTGTAGTTGAATCTGAGACGATCTGTTACGGGCCCCCTCTCCTCTGACAGTGTGGCTCCAGCTAACCTTTCCACTTTGAACAGAAAACCCTGTGTTCTAGATCTTCTCTCCCATCTGAAGAATCTAAAACGACTACCTCCATAAATTCATCCAATTCAGTCACTTATGGGAGAAAACTGGGGTAACAGTTTGAAAAATCAGAATTTAAAAATCCTCTAGAAAACTTGTTTTAAACTGACTCTCAAATTATTTTTAAGAAGTTCAATAGCCAGGTATTAAGAATCTGAGATTTCTTGTTCGTTCCGCTTGAAACCAGAAGGAAATGAAACTATAAAGGAAAAGGGAAAGACGGAAAGAGGGTAGACACTTTGCCCTCAGATTATGAGGATTCATTCAACTCTCCTTTCCTTCTCCCTCAGGTTCACACTAAAGTGGCAGGAAGCAGGCAGTCACTTACTGTGGAGAAGTGAGGATGAGTTAGATCTCTGGAGATCTCCTGGATGTCTACTAGGAGAATCGTCTCCAAATGGCATGTGTTCAACTCTTCTCACATTTCTTTGGCAGAAGGTGCTTTCAGTCTACTGGGCGGGCAACTAACCACTTAGTAAAGAACACAGGGGGCCAGGCTGCCCTGGGCATTGTTCTCAGGCTCCCGCATCATAAAGCGCTGACATCGTCTCTGAGGTAAGAGCAGAGCCGAGAGTAGCGCCTGGGCTTAGATGTCGCCAGCGCTCCCGGGGAGCCGCACAGCTCCAGGGCTGCACTTCTAGCTGCTGTGTGAGGATTTCAGAGGCTTCCCTGGAGAGAAAAGACCACTCAGTCACAGGATCACCACGGCAAAGAGACTGTACTGCGGAGTTGAAAACACTATCACTTATCATTCAAGTGATCATTCCTCCTTCAATCTAACTACATCCGAATTTTCAGAGACTTTAAACATAATATGTAAGCCACTTTGAGTTTCTGTGAAGAAAAACTTCAAAAGAAGGTGATATTCTTAAAGGGCAGAGGCCTTGTTATGCCCCAGTTCAGTTCAGTCGCTCAGTTGTGTCCAACTTTTTGCGACCCCATGAACCGCAGCATGCCAGGCCTCCCTGTCTATCACCAGCTCCCAGAGTTTACTCAGACTCATGTTTATCGAGTTCATGCAGCCATCTCATCCTCTGTCGTCCCCTTCTCCCACCTTCAATCTTTCCCAGCGTCAGGGTCTTTTCAAATGAGTCAGCTCTTTGCATCAGGTGGCCAAAGTATTGGAGTTTCAGCTTCAGCACCAGTCCTTCCAATGAATATTTAGAACTGATTTCCTTTAGGATTGACTGGTTTTATCTCTTTGCAGTCCAAGGGACTCTCAAGAGTCTTTTCCAACACCACAGTTCAAAAGCATCAGTTCTTCGGTGCTCAGCTTTCTTTATAGTCCAACTCTCACATCCATACATGACCACTGGAAAAACCAGTGTTTTTCCTTTGTTGGAAAAGTAATGCTTCTGCTTTTTAATAGGCTGTCTAGGTTGGTCATAACTTTTCTTCCAAGGAGTAAGCATCTTTTAATTTCATAAAGCATCTTTATATCTCAGCTTCTAGTATATTCTGACACAGGCTATGGTATGCATCCAACCCAGTAATTGTTTGTTGGATGAATGAATGAATGTAATGAAACACACAGTGTTTTCCCTCTGAAGGTCTCCTCCCTCTTGAAGAACTGTCTTTGCTTTTCTGTGTGGCTTTCCTGTCAGACTGTCCTCCTTCAGCTTTGTGTTATGGTTGAGGGCTGCATGTGCTCACCCGTCTAGCCACCTCCTCACCTGCTCCTGAGGATGGAAGAGCATAAGGGGGATACTAACCAATCACTCAGGACTGGAGGGTGTTACCTTGGTGAAGTCACTTCACTTGGGTCACCATATTGCAGGCTCAAGCACTTGCTTTGCACAGGGCCCAGAGAACATTCAGTCTCTCAGAATAAATGTCGTCTAAGTTCTTGAGTGGATAAGAGGGTTTCTATTTCCTTAAGAACTGTAACTTCCATTTGGGACCAGGTGCTGGGGTCAGGGAGACTACAGCATCCACTCCCATAGGACACTCTCCTCTTTCACTTTCATCAAGAGGCTTTTTAGTTCCTCTTCACTTTCTGCCAGAAGGGTGGTGTCATCTGCATATCTGAGGTTACTGATATTTCTCCCAGAAATCTTGATTCCAGCTTGTTTTTCTTCCAGCCCAGCATTTCTCGTGATGTACTCTGCAGATAAGTTAAATAAGCAGGGTGACAATATACAACCTTGACGTACTCCTTTTCCTATTAGCTATTAATAAATCACATTAAATATATGTGGTACTGGCTATCATATACCGTCATAATCTTGCTTATGGACTTGGCCAGAACCTGTGATTGTACTATTGAGGACCAAATGAAATATGTGTTTCTGGTTAAGCAGAAACTATTACTATTGACCCAACCTTGGGTTTTATTTTATAAACCATGAAAACACTTTTATTCCTCAAGTCTTCCAGTGCTTCACAGAAAACAATTTACTCTCTTCATAAATAAGCAACCCTCAAGAAACGAAGAAAAGAAAACAAATGGAAGAGCATGACCAGAGACTCCTAGTTATTTCTTTGGGATAATCCAGGAGGTTGAGTAACAGAATCAGTAAAAATCAGATTTCCTCTCTCCTTGTCCGGTATTTTTTTTCTTAAGAGCAACCGTGCATTCCATGGGCCCTTATGTCTCTCCTGGGAGCACCTTATCAGGTAAGATTTTAACTAGAGGTTTACATGAGGCTTCATGTGTTTGAACAATCTATAAATCTTTTGAGGTTGGTCCATCATTAATTTGCAGTAATTGTTTTGACATTGTTGATCTCTCAAAACATAAAAAGTATTCCCTACCAATAAAGAGGTTGTGATTTCATTAAGGATCTGTTACATTTCAAGGGGGAATACAATATTTTATGAAAAACAAAAGGAACCTTGTCATATTCTATTAAAGCGATCTCCTAACCCCCACTGAAATTGCCTGAGGACTTACATAGTTCCTAATTACACACAGTCTACCTTGGATTTCCATGTAATTTAAATGAATGGGTCTTGTACTGAACGTCTCATTTCTAAATTACTCAATGTCTCTTATTTAAATTGCTCAAACTCAATGTTTTGACCTCTTTCCTCAAAGAGTCACCTAAGAGAATAGAAGTTTCTGGAAAAAGGGAATCTGTCTCTCAGAAAGTTATCAAATTACTCATTTTTTCTTTTCTTTTTTTAGATTTGACTAGTTCACATTTCTTTACTAAAATACTATAGAAGTTTGCCTTGGAAGGAGAGATCTAAATGAGTAGTTTGAATGAAAGGGTTTTATTTCCCTAAACAGTTCCCAGAGAGACTAGAAATGCTTATTACTGCTACCTTAAAATCTGATCTGTAGGGCTTGCCTAGTGCTATCTACATATGAGGGAAGTAAACTGCCAGATTGTAAACACAGCTTGAGTTGCCTCCTTTTTGACGTTTGAACTAAACTTAGGTCCTCTTGGGATCTGAATTTAGTTTTGACAAAATACAGCTTTCAGTTTCAACAAGGGATAAAGGAATAATGGCCCCTTCTTAAACTAATTGTCCTTACAGTGGTCATTTGATGAGCTTTAAGGTATAGATATGAGAAAAAAATTCAAAATCAGCAGGAAGTTTTGAGTCCTTAGTTGGCATGAAGTGAGCTTCACATGCTTGGAAAATATTTTCAGAGCTCAGCTGGACTGGGGTATGAGGAAGCATAGGGCGGGAGGGAAGAGGCAGGGAGTGGTGATTATTTCCTGGCTGTCCCAAATGCTGGGCCAAAAAAAGAAGAAAGGAAAATCAAGCTTTTGGTCAACTTGGAAAAAAAAATCCCTTTCCATGTCACATTTTCACTGTTACTGGGCTGCTGATTCTATTTGGCCAACCTGTCTTTATATTACAATGTCTGTTCACTGTCAGGTGATTCTCATTGAAATGCACAAATAAAGGTGAATAAAAATTATTTTGTAAAGTGTTATGTACGAGCATGGAGGAATGGTAAATAATAATATAACAAATATAATGATAAAATGTAATGATAATAACTGATACTTATTGAGGACTCATCCTGTGCCTGACAAGATTTTTATATGTTCTGATTAATTTTCTTACAACAGTCCTTGAAGTAGGCACTATTACTATCCTCACATTTCAGATGAGGAAACTGAGGCACAAGTAGATAAGTAAAAATCCAGTTGCCTCAGCTTTTAGGCTAACGTTACTTACACACTGAACTCTTTCTATATGTAAGCTTAGATTTTAGCAACGACTGTGGCCAGCGACTGATCAGGCACTCAGTCGTGTCTGACTCTTTTGCGACCAGGACTGTAGCCCATCAGGCTTCTCTGTCCATGGAATTTTCCAAGCAAGAATTCTGGAGTGGGTTGCCATACTTTGCTCTTTCTATATGTAAGCTTAGATTTTTAGCATTGATTGTGGCCAGTAACTCAGAGGAAAGGCATCACCTGCCTTCCAGACTTGAGTATGTTCTGCTGTGTTGTCTGGGTGGTGCCATGTCAATTCCCAGTGATAATAATTGACAGTAATGTTTGGGGTAGTGTTATCATCGTGAGGAGCTGAGATAAAAAGCAAAAACTTCTAGAATGGGCATCTGAGACTTAGAACTGGGATTTGGGGCACTGGTTGATTCATTCAGCAAATATTCATTGAGCATATGTCATGTGCCTGGCACATCATTCTCAGCTGTGGGACACCATGATGAACCCAACAGATAAGGCCCTTCCTCTTATGGAGATAACATGGCCTCATAGGCAAAGCTACTTTTCACTCACACTGTCTGGATTTTCAGTGGTCCACAATTCTCTACTTTAGAAGATATTCCCTCTATGTTTAAGCTACTTTCTGGAACCTTCTCACTGTAAACAAGTTTCTTTTCTAAGGCACAGATAGGTATTATACACAGTCTATATGATCAGGGGAAGGAGAAGCTCCTGCAGGTTATTTAAAATCTGCACAAAAGATATACAAGCATGACTTACATAGTCGTGGGCTGCACTCCAAGAATGTGGTGAGCGTGTCCACAACTACCAAACTGCATTAAAACCCACATTAAAACAGTAATAACAGAGAAAAAAAGAAAAAAGTCCTGGAGACAGAGCGGAAAGAGTTCTTGAATTAAATCACTTTTATCTGGGCTCATTCGCTTAAGGATGCAATCAACTCACTATTTCAGCAGCTTGGGACCTTAGAAATGCATTTCAAGATTAATTATAAAATAAATTCTTTAAAATGGAAAAATATACTACTTTGCTATTACTTTCAACAACAGATTCTAGTTAAAGAAGCCTTGAAGCAGTTTAGTGGCTTGGCTGCCACCTACTGTTCATTTTTTGCCAAAACTTGCATGTAGCTTGGGCAGGAGGTAAGAAAAATGCCTTGGGCAAATCATTTTTTTGAACAAGTATTTTAACATATGTGCTGTAATATAATTATTTTTTAAATTTAGGAGATTGAGAAAATGTGATTAATTTAATTTCAAATTACTGTATTTGTCTTAGTAGTTTAGCAGTCACATTGATTAAAAATGAAAATTCTACAGTGTTCTAAAAATGTATAGATATAGATATATGTGAGCATATATATGTTCAGGGCATTTCATAGTCCTGACAAAACATTGTACTTGAAATTAATAAAGTATGCCACAAACATGAATGTGTCAATATGAAAATATCACATGAAGCTGGTATCTGATCTTTAAAACAGAAAAGAGATCTCTATCACCATACTTTTATGCTTACTTGGCTTGTGCATACTTCGAAAATATAAGCACTTCTTCTGTCTAAATAAGGAGATCAAGTGCTGTACATCCGCAGGTATTTCTGAGTGATCCAGGCTTTTGATTCAAGTCTGTTCAGTTGACACAGCGGTCCTGAGATTCTGTTAACTGCTTAGCACTCAGGAGGCAGGATGGGTTAATGCTTTTTCTCTCTCTCGTCTGAATGACTCATTTTAAAGTAATAACTCATTTTCTGGGTACAACAATCCTGTTTACTACTGAAATATAGAATCTTGGTGGAAACTTTGTAAACAGGTGATCCTAAGACACAATCTATGTGAGTTTTATTTCTTGATTGTACCTTTTCAAGTTTTTGCACTGAATTATTTATGGAAAGAAAAAGTGTGAACTGTTTATGTGTTTTTTACTGATGTCTTACATATATGTATATGCATTCATATTTTCAAATATGTTTGTAGATTGTTTCATTTGCACTTAAATCTAGTTATATTTATTTTATGTTCTTAAAGAGTAAGGCCTAGTACAGTTTGACCCTGTTAAAATGTGCTTCCTGCTAAAGCTATGTGGCAGTTTTCAGTATAAAATGGTGTCAGTAAATTCTAATATTCTAGAAATTTTTTCAGCTAATGTTTCTTTACTTCACCAAGGACAGTTATATCAAGTAGTGGTAATTTCATTTGTTAACACAATATTGGCAAAAGAACATAAATATCGTATTTTATTTTTTGCCATAACAGTATTTCTTCTGATATATGAAACAGCCATCTTATATTACAAAGATCGCTGTGAGTTCTGTGATGAGCCCTCTCCATATAGAGTTTTACCGATAAATGCACATAGTTTGAAAATTTGTCTTTAATCGTTAATATAGATATAAAATGAAAGCTTTTTTGTGACTTTATTTATAGTGACACTGATAGAATTTATTAAAATGATATTAAACAACATGAGTAAATTTGATCAAATGTTACTTTTACAGCTTTTCCCCCCAAGTGTTTCCATCCAGTAACAATGACACTAATCCAAAGCCAAAGAGAAATAGTTCTGCCTAAAATATTGGCGAAGAAGCTGAAGCAAATAAAACTAAGCTGACCTTTTAATAAATGTCTGTTTATTGATTTAAATTCACTTTTTTTTTTTCCTTTTTCTGAGCAATGCTGACGAGGCCTGTTAGAATACAAGCATGTATAATAACTTGGACACAACCATTTTTTATTTCTTTTGTGTGCCATTACTGAAAGATTGAAGCCAGCTTCACCTAAGTGTAGTGATGCAAAAATAATAGTAACCCCGTCTGGCTGCGCTAGAGCAGAGGCAAACAGGAGCTTCATATTGAAGTCTTCGAGGTAGCTGACATGACGCACCTAGTCAGACGTAAATAATGACAGACGGAAACTATCATGAGGTCTGTGAAGCATCAACATACTGCTATCATTTTCCCTCTAACCTTGCCTTGCTAGCAGCGCTCAGCCTTACAGCCTGAGAGATCATTTAAAAAGCAAATCCTAATGACTCTGCCCACTGTAACAACAGTCAGTGAGATTGGCATCAATTTAGCTCCATTTAGAAGCTCGGGATAGCAGCTATTGTCAACTTGTGACACCCGAAACTCCACTTGTTCTCCACACACCAACCCCCAGTGCCACCCCTTCCCCATGGCTATTTCCACTCCTGACAAAAAAGATTTTCTTCTCTGGTGGGAAAATTATTCATCCCAGTTATTTGCGTGGCACTCTGCATATAATCCTTTAAGCTGCACCTATTTTCCTGGATTAGCTCATTTGTTACAAAAAGCTTTAAGCTCCCCCCATTTTCCATGTGACACATATTATTTTGTGTATATTATGTATGCACAGGGTAAGAGTGGGTAAATAACATTCCAGTGTCCCTGTAGCTTAAGACTAACACGGTTATGGTTCAGATAAACACGTCTGTACATGGCTGCCATAATCAAGTGGAATGGCAGAACAATTTTGCAGATGCAGTCCTAGGAAGGTAAAAAAAAAAAAAGCTGTCTTGTCCCGATTCAATAGAATCTACTCACCAAGAAACCTGCGATAAAGCGGTCGCACGTTTTATTTGTTAAGACAGTGATGACTTTGCAAGCCGGTGGGAACTGAAACTGATGTACAATAGAATAATAGCATGATCACTTTGCAAATCAGCATGTGGCTTTGCTTGGGTGCAGGCGGCAGAAGGGCACAGGGTTCTGAGAGAGCTAGCTGGCAACCTGAAAAGGCAAGGAGATCAAACTGCCTGGCTGTGAGTGTAAATGTTCGAGGATAAATTGCCACAAATCTCCTTCTGCTTGTCTTAAAACACATTACATATATGGGTTTTTGCTGTTTTATAAGAGACTTGGAGGTGAATGTAGGAACCTGAGTGGGTAATGGTAGTGGGGTTAGGTAGCAGAAAAGAATGGGGGAGGCTCACAATAGCCTGTCTTAATGGAGAGCTATTGATCTCATTTCAGAACACTTTAATCTCCAGCTAAACATCTTACTTACCTTGTGTAAAAGAGATGCCAACTTGAAATAAATAATAAACACACAATATTTTAAGGACTTTTGAATTTTGCATGGTAATAAATATTAATGCAGCTTGTGACTCCCAAAGAAAATAGAAGGCACTTAATTCTGTTGTTGATATCAGGTACTGTGCAGGTTGATTTCCCGAGGTGAAAGTGAAAAATGCACTATTTGGACTTAAATTTAGATTTAATAAATAACTAATTTAGGATCTTGTTCTATATGCAAGGATATAATCATAAGGCATTCGGTTTTAAAAGATTTCATTTATTCTTGTGAGCTTAATTATTGCAAGGAAACTGTGAGCAATTTGTTTTTTACCAGTGTCTGATTTCTGAGAATGGTTATTAAATATTAAATGGATGCATAATTCAGGCAATTAAGAAAGTAATCACACAAAGTAATGTAATGGAAGTTAATTATTACTGCATAAGCAAATAGTTCATTAATGCTAGTAGTTGCTATAGCTGCATTCTTAATACATGCAGAACTGAAGCATGAATCCTCTGTGTATTCAAGGAGCTAGTAGGAAGTGTGATGCTACAGAGAGAGCACCACTAATGAAAAACAGAAGCAAATAAGGCCATATTGACCCCTGACTTGTCTAAATAAGGTGGGATCATCATTACTTAAGAGAGTTTTATTGAAACCACGACTGCACTAGCTGCTTATAATTTTTTGGTTTGTAATACAAACAATGTTTTAAATCAAGGAAAAATCAAAAGGAAATCAGCTTGTTAAAACAAAAAAATCACCCATTGTACTTCCCCTGTTGTTATTTTAAAGTCATCTCTTTTGTTAAATAGCTGAAGTCATTATCTGCAACTTGAAAAGATACCATAGATTATTATTTTTCATAAAAACATTACAGCTGGTAACAGACCTTATTTGTCCTGCACCTTAAGCCCAAGTGAAAATTCTGACATTTCTTTGCTAACACTGTCTCCCTAAAGCATTATGCTTTATAAAGGCTATTTTATAGGAATTCAGCACCTAGGAGGTCGAGTGCTCTCCAGACCTTGGACTGTAGCTAGGCACCAAGGTGGTTGAGGCAGGCCAGACCAGGCCAGGCAGAAAGAGAAGAGAGCAAATAATGGCAAGGATTTAGACTTGAGCCCCCAGGACCAAGCCAGGCCTGCCTCCAGAGGGGACCAACTCCTTAATGGGTTTACTTTTTAACAACACAGAACCGCCCAAGGCTCACTGCCTTCCGCAGCAACGGCACTGACTTCCCCATCTCATCATAGAATTTCACAGAGAGAAGCAATTCTGTTAGGCCAGGTGCTGTTCCCACCTCCCTGATGTAGGCATCAACCCACCATAATCCTGACATCATTTGCTTGCTACTTATATTGCCTTACCAAGCTCTCCCCACCAGCTTCCAGGCTGGAGGCTGTGTTAGGTGGGCACAGTGAAGGTTAAGAGACATTGGTCTTGTCAAGGTTGTGCCTCCAGTCACTCAAGGATGGTCTTCCCTCTGCTCCTAGTGCTTGGCTCACCACTGTGGGAACCAGTAGAGACCTACAAGACGGATTCCAGCTCTGCTCCAGGAAAGCAGCTTACAGTGCTCTTAGAAGAGTGTGGGTCTTTTAACCTTTGAGGGGTTAAAAAAGTTTTGGGACACTGTAATGCAATTGGCCATTTACACAAAAATTTGTGTTTGATTTTAGAAAGTTCATGGTCTCCTTAATCCTGTTCATGGACCTCAGCTTTAAGACCCTCTGCTTTGGAGGAGACCTGTGTCTTCAAACGGATAGTGAACATTTAGGAGAAAATCTGTTTGGGTTTTTGGCATATAGACTATAAATATAGCAGAGGAGCTAGTGGGCTTTGAGGTGTAGTTTGGGGAAGGCTTTATGGAGCAAATGAGCCTTGAACTTGACGTTGAAGGACTGCTGATAATTTGAAGTCAAAGGCACAGCATTTTTGTATAGAACAGCATAAGCAAAGGAAGGTAAGATGCCATTCGTTTATTCATTACCATTTGCAATCATTTAGTAAATATAGAACTCCTACTGAGTTAGAAAATCAGGTGAAATAAAGGTAAGAAATGGCTTCCTGACCTCAAAGAATTTACAGTGTAGAAGATGCAATATGGCAACCACATAAGTTTCTATAATGCAAAGAAAATGTAGTTGCTCTGAGTGAATTCAGCTGCTGCTGCTAAGTCACTTCAGTCGTGTCCAACTCTGTGTGACCCCATAGACGGCAGCCCACCAGGCTCCCCCGTCCCTGGGATTCTCCAGGCAAGAACACTGGAGTGGGTTGCCATTTCCTTCTCCAATGCATGAAAGAGAAAAGTGAAAGTGAAGTCGCTCAGTCTGTCCGACTGTTAGCGACCCCAGGGACTGTAGCCCACCAGGCTCCTCCGTCCATTGGATTTTCCAGGCAAGAGTACTGGGGTGGGGTGCCATTGCCTTCCCCGGTGAATTAAGCTAGGGGGTTTCAAAATGATAAATGTAAGAAACATGTTTCGGCATTGTTGCAAAGAAACCGCAGTTAAATGGGCAGGTATAAAGCACTGTCAAGACTTCACCTTTGGTTTGGATGTCATACCTCAGAAAGAGGAAGGAAACAGTCTGGGCAAATCCAGGAAAGTGCAGAAACATGCTGTGTGTTTGGAGAACATGTTTAGCTTAGATAAAGCATAGGTTGTGAGTTGAGAGAGCTTCAAAAGGTAACAGGGAACAGGGCATGGATGCTCTTAACTGGTGGGTAAGGAAGGTTGAGAATCACAAATGGAGAATCACAAATTTTCCTTGATGTGTTTAGGAACATCTGGTTAAAGTTTTCAGGAAACGTTGGCATGGAGTAGCCCTAGCTGCAGGGAGACTTCACAGGCTGCAGCTGAAACATAGGAGGGAGCCACTGAGTAGCTCTTGTTGGTTTATGTCTTAGGGAATTAATCTGGTATACTCTGGATAGTGGAGGGGGAGGCACGGGAATTTCTAATTCCTATATACCTGCTGGGGCCAGAGAAGGGACATGACTCCTGGGTCACCTTCAGAAGACGACATCATTTTTACTTACCAGGAAGGAAGCAGGTGTGTCATCACGTCAGTGGACTTCCATGGTGTTTCTGCCACTATTTTATGGTTCTGGCTTCAGAAGCATTGGAAGTGTGTGCCAGCTGTATCATTTGTCCCCTCCTTCCCCACCTACGACCTCCTCCCCACTTGCTTTAGTATCTCCTCACTCAGAGCAGTGTTTGCCACATAACGCTGGTGTGTAAGTTCAGATCATTTTCATAAATCTTTGACCTTTAAACCAAATGATTACTCTGCCAGGGATCAAGGGATTCTTTAAGGAAGCCTTGGAGCGTTCAGAATACGGGCTTCACCTTCTCTTGGATTTAGAAACAAGTTTCTCTTTCAGTAAGTGGCATCTCTTATATTACCTCATTTGACCTCTATAAATGCAAGAAGTAAATTGGGAATATATTATTTCTATTTTATAGATGAAATAAAGAGGAGATAAATGCCTAGCATAAGACAGCATAGTTAAAGATGACCCCAAGATGAAAACTTTCCACCTCAAGATGGTATTGATGTTCAAGACAGCCCTGAGTGAACGGTAGCAGGGGCTTCTATTTTTTTCTACTCTGATCCATAGAATTTCTTCCAGACTCCTCAGTTCATCCTAACATTTATAGGCTAAACAGGTCAGGTGAATTCTACCTCTGCTTTAGGAATTACTTAATTTCCCATTCAACTGTAGATCCTTTCTTTATTCTTACAGAGATTTCTATCGTGGCAAGCTTATATGCCAACTAGCATTCTCTACTGATATCCTTTTCTCACTTTAGGACAAATGTCATCTCTGCAGTTTCTCTACTTGGGAACAAGTCTCTCATTCCCTCCCAAGTCACCAGTGATTTTAAACGTCAGAATTTATCTCAGCATTACCAAGTGGCCCCTTTGCTTGCTCATCAGCATAGCATCTGGGTTCCATTTAAAGTATCAAGGCCAGTTGTTTATTAAATTATCTCTAGAAGTTTCCAGAGAGTCCCAAAGGACTTTCAAAATTTAGCTGCTTCTTCCTCACTATTCAGGTGAAAGTGGTTAAATTATAGAACTTTTCTCCTATGTTTGACATTGTCACATCAGATGCCCCCAAACTACTTTAATACATGCTGAATTAGCTGCTAACCAGTTGCTTTTACTTCGCGTTTTGAAATTCTTAAACCCATGGGTGGAGGAGCCTGGTAGGCTGCAGTCCATGAGGTCACTGAGTCGGACACGACTGAGCGACTTCACTTTCACTTTTCACTTTCATGCATTGGAGAAGGAAATGGCAACCCACTCCAGTGTTCTTGCCTGGAGAATCCCAGGGACGGGGGATCCTGGTGGGCTGCCATCTAGTCGCACAGAGTGGGACACGACTGCAGCGACTTAGCAGCAGCAGCAGCAGCAGCAGCAGCAAGCCCTGGGAAAGCAAGCAGCCACAGCCTGAAGGCTACAGGACGCTCAGCTGTTGTAATGGCCTTTACAACGTGTCTTTAGGACTGTACCCCATTCTCTTTTGGCAGTTTTCACTGTGACAGGGTGGGGGGTAGTGGTGAAGGGGGAAGGTCAAAGGGAAATCCCCACTTCATATGAACACAGGGCTGGCCTGCACTGCTCTCTTTACACAGCATCTAAGCTGCCACAGACGGCTTCCCACACCGGAGCTCTCCTGTTAAACTCTATGCATCACCATAGGGGGAGAAAAACATGCCTTCTGGGGTCTAATGACTAATTCCCTACATCGTGTCTACTGTATCCCAGGATGCTAACTTCAGCACACCTGCCTCTACTGCTGGTAAGGGAATGAGAGTACTTGTCAGTTACTGGTCACTGACAACATTTATAGTATTCTTCAGCTGAATGTCAGTGCATAGCCGGTGTGAGTGTTCTCCAGGAGGGGGTGAGTTCTGTCACCCTGGGAGCCCCAGTTTTATGGGTAGTTGGTTGGGGAAGTAGTTCAAAACCCTTTATAAATGAGGTGGATGTGTTTGGAAAGGTTCTAGGTATCCCGTGATACTCTGTTAAATTTTGTTTCTAATTACATCATCAAGAAGTAATTATTGCACTCTGAGGCCAGAAATTCTGAAATTGTAACCATCCAGGAAATTTAGGCCATAAAAAAGGTATGCATTGGCCTGGGTAACTGAGATGGCTGAGGGAACGTGTGGGATGGCAAGGGACAGGGAACTTAGAAACTCAGTTCTGTTGAGTTCAGTTAGTGCCTAAGTCCATTTATAGTTGTCTGTGCTGTGGAGTGTGAAGGAGGCTGAGTTAGGGACACACTTCTCAATTTTAGAGAATCCAAAATTACCTAATTCATTCAGGAAGGTATCTAGAATAACTATCTTATTTTTCTTCTTTAAATCAGTCTACTTTGGGGGCAGGTTCTCAGAAAGTAGAGCTGATAATTCAGTTTAAAGTGAGAAAGGAAATGTAAACTTCCTTTGTGTAGCATTTCAAGAAAATGTAGGTTTTTTTTTTTTTGGATACTAAGTAGCCAAAGATAAATGCAATGAGACACAAGTATGCCTGGCTTCTCTTCAGCAGAACTCTCTGACTTGGTCTCCTAATACCATCGCTCTCTCCCTTTGCATTTCTGCCACGAGGGAACTCGAGTGAAGAGCTTCCTGCTTTGACTCCTGAGAGGTATGTGAGTGGAGAGGTTAAGAATGGACTCTAGATCAGAATCCCTTGTTTGCTTCCTAGTTCCTCCAAGGCAACCTTGTGTATTACTTAGGGTAGCAGCAGTTGCTATAACAAACAAATCCCATGTTGTCAGTGCTTTGACACAATAGAAGCTTATTTCTCATTCATGTAACCATCTAGTGCTGGTGTTCTGGTGAGCAATCTTCCATGCTGTGATTCAGAGATGAGGCTCTTTCATCTCGTGGTTCTTGCGTCTCTTAAACCCTCAGTATCTCCTGTATCCAACCAGCCAATGAGTAGGAAATGTGGAGAAGGCACAGCCAGTAATTGACAGAGCTGAAAGAGACACACACCCCTTCCACAGCTTCCTACTGGTAAGAACTCGTCACATGGTGCCACCAAGATGTAGGGGAGGCTGAGAAACATAGTCCGTGGCTGTGCAGGTTGATTCTTTCGAAGGGGGAGCATAAATGTTGGTGAAAGTTAGCTATTCTTGTCACACTTAGGCCAGATAGTTCAACACTCTGTACCTCAGTTCAGTTCCCTCATCTATAATGCAGAGACAATAGCAGTACCTACTTTATAGAATTGATGTATGAATTAAATTAGATAACATATATAAAATGGTACACAGGAAGTACTTCATAAAAGTTGGTAATTACTTCAACAGTTGTTATTGCTGTTAATTTTTCCTTGAGTCACTTTATTACCACTCAAAGACTCTCATAATTAATATCTCACATTTCTCTAATTAAAATAGCTAGCCAAACAGGATATGATCAAGCTCGTGGCTATTTCATGAACAAAGAGAATCTATTCGATGGAGTATAAAACTAAGCAGTGTGACAGTTAGACAGTCCTTGAAGAATATGAAGCCTGCCTGTAAAAATCATTGCCCCATTCCCCTCCTGCTGTATGTTCTACACACAAAAGGGAAAAAAAGTTAGAATTTCTCAGAGGGGATGACAGAACAGTTCATCATCTCATTGAGTGCATGTTATTTTTCAGTATTTATTTCCACACTATTCTCATTAGAAATGATAGGAAGCCTTTTCTTTGATTTTAGATTACTTAAATATAAATATATATACTTTTAAATATGTGTACTTAAAAGACTCAAAAAGGGCATTTTCAACCTCTGGTATGATCCATTTCTATTTTGACAAATCTTCATGAAAAGCAACCAATTTAGTAAAGTCAGTTTTCCTGGCTACTAAATTCCTCTTTCAGAGTGCAGAAAAAGTCTGTGGTCACCGGCAAGAATCCTGGGAAAGTAAAAAGAAGTGAACGAAGATAATCTAGACACAGATTTCTGCACAGAGTGGGGAAGGCATGCTGTTGATTAGACTGCTATACTTCCTGAAGGGCTGCTTGCTTTTATTCAGTGTCATAAACCAAGCCAGGTCGAATCACAGCACACTTGACCCAACCTGGCCTGGCAGTGGAAAGTCGAAAGCCAGAGATGTATAGCAGAGTTTTTAATCAAATGGACTCTGTTAACAGAATACTTGGGTTGGAATCTTGGCTTCACTCTTAACTATACCTGCACAACTTTGGGCACATTACTTAATCTTTCTAAATCTTGGTTTTCTTGTCTCTAATTTAGGATAAAAATAATGCCTACCTTATATGTTTGAGATAATTTCTGTGATATCCTCAGTACAGTACTTGGGGCATAATAACCACAAGTACCTATGTGTTCTGTCTTAAGAGCTTTCCTTGCAATTTACTCACCTAATTCTCATAATAAACCTATGGGAAAGATACTGCAAGCAGTCTCATTTTACAAATGAGGAAACAGAGGGACAGAAAGAGACAAAAGAATTGAGTAGTCGCCCCAAAGATCACACAGCTGCTTAAACTGTAAAGTCACACTTCAAACTCATGCCTAGAGTCCAGAGTCCATGTTCTTTCCTCTGTATTACGCTGCCTCTTCATAAGAGTTCAGAAATGTCATTCAGTTCTTATATTTTTATTAAAATGTAGAGGTTAAGAATTCAATTCAGGAATGTTTGATAACATAGATTTTAAATTGGGAATATTAGGGGATAAGAGCCTGGAAAGCTTTTGCTCATCAATACTTACTGAGTTAGTAAATGAGCAAATAAATGAATGAGTAAATTCATGTGTGGATGAAACAAGTGTTGTGTGATCTGAAGCCGGGTGTGTGTCTCAGAACCTAACTCTGGAAATTAGCATCACCTGGAAGACACGGACCTTGTATCACCATGGCATTGCAGTGAGTCGCAATGACCGTTCTGATACACTGGCTGTATTTGAGTCAGGGAACCTCCTTGCTGAGTCTCAGACTTCAAATGGAAGAAGGCTGCCACCTTTGGGAAGCACTCAGTGCGATGATCCTGTGTTAGGAATGTGTGCAAAGATGGTTTCCCTGAGTGCAGTGCTGGCCCATGTGAAACACATTTTTATCTGACTTTCTAAAGCCACATTTGGTGTTCCATTAGCAGTGTGGAGCAGGCCCAAGTGTCCTCTGCATTATACTAATTGTTTAAGCATGGCAGGTTATTACTTCGGTCAGAGGGGTAACGTAGATCACGGTGGGGAAAGTAGGGCACAAACATAATTGTCTAGTTTTTGAGAAGCAATTACAAATAGATGAGAAGCTATAAAAATATTACACATAGGATGACTTCTCAGTAGGACTAAAAAGGCGGCTGGAGCCTGTGCAGCCAAGAGCAGGAGTGGTTCAAAGCTGACAAGTCTAGAGCGATGATTTAAAAATAGCAATGGTAATTCTGCAGCAAAACAGAACAATGAAATCAAGAGTCAAGGTGCTCAAAAAAGACATTGCCCCAACACAATGCTCTTTCATTGGGTAAGCTATTTTCATAGCAAACCCAAATTTCAAAATGTCAGCCTGATAAATAGGGAAGATCTGAAAGGATAAAGTCAAGGTGTTTTGTTTAGTAAAAAGACACTTACTCTTGTTTCTAACAATCTCTTAGAGCTTTAAGGAAAGAGGGTGTTGCACTTTGGAAAGAGATGTAGTTATATCTGTCTAGATGCTATTTTAATATATACAGACATTAAGTAGGTTTGGATCATATTACGAGGTTCAGTTTTTCTCTGTAATAGAATGATTATTGGTTAGAATTCAATAACCATGAGGAACTATAAAAGTTTAAAATATACTCTTACCCTAATTTCCATTTTCTTCTGAATGAAAGTGTTATCTTTGTATAGAAAGATTAGGTGAGGTCTACCAGCATTTGGTCTGATAGACTATTTACCAACCTGGCAGGGGGACTCTGAGTCCTAGTTTTGAGAGCCCTCTCCCCATATTGACTGGTAGACCTTGGGTCATTTCAGCATCTCTAAGTTTCCCTTTTCTCATTTCTGAAATGAACGTAAAAATAGTCTCTACTACATAGAATAATTTTGAGGCCAAAGTTAATGAGTGCAAAGCACTTAGTGTGAGCTAAATAAATAGTAGTGGCCATTATGATGATTTTACTGCTGCTGCCTGTCCTCTCGGGGAAGGCAATGGCATCCCACCCCAGTATTCTTGCCTGGAAAATCCAATGGACGGAGTAGCCTGGTGGGCTGCAGTCCATGGGGTCGCTAAGAGTCGGACAGACTGAGCGACTTCACTTTCACTTTTCTCTTTCATGCATTGGAGAAGGAAATGGCAACCCACTCCAGTGTTCTTGCCTGGAGAATCCCAGGGATGGGGGAGCCTGGTGGGATGCCGTCTATGGGGTCACACAGAGTCAGACACGACTGAAGTGACTTAGCAGCAGCAGCAGCAGCCTGTCCTCTTGGGCAAGCTATGCGATACTTGGCAAGTCTCCTAATCTCTTTGACTCTTGAATCTTTCCAGGGATTGAGCTAGGTAGCTTTGAGGTCCCTTGAAGTTATATGTGTGTCACTTAAAGCAGAGGTCTAAACAAGGTTTTCCAAGAACAATGTGCCTCTTAAGAATCAGGCATTTTCATTCGCACTGCTCCTCCTGCTAGGAGGAGGTCCTCTTTAAACAAAGTCCATGTACGATATTAGGAATGAGCTCATAACTGATTTCAAGAATCAGACAACTGGACACAGCTGGCAAAGGCATCTTGACTTTTAATAATACCAGTTCTGTCTTGGAGGTATGTTCTTATTTACTAATCATTTAAAACTAAAGAAAGATGTCTCAGGTACTCTCTTGTTCTGCCTTAAATCCCCAGCTGAAAACACATCTCGAATTAACTAGGACCCAGAGAAGAGCAGAGTGCAGTCCTGTCTCTGTCTCCTCAGCATTGTTATTTGCTCTGTGATGGGAGAGAGAAAGCCATCCATAAAGTTCCAAGTGAATTAGAAAGTGGCGCAGCTGCAAGAGTCCAGGGCCGATTTCAGACTATATTTTGACATTGATTATGTCTGCCTTTGCTATTGAGTGTCATTCCAGTCAATGGGATGACAACAGAGAGTTAAAGGGAGCACAGAAAGAAAATAGCACAGAGAAACACAAAGAAAGTAGTAAACTGCTTGAGAAAAGCTAAGCTAGTTTGATGCATTTGGGTGGAAGGGCCAGGGTAGAACCCCTATCAAGTAGAGTAACAGGAGGAGTGCCAGACCGTTCTCCCCACCCAGTCCTGCAGTTGTTACAGAACACCTTACATCTGTTTCCTATTTTCTGTCTTCTCATCCTCATTTATGTTGAAATAAGGTTAATTATATTTGGAAATTGTTTTAAGGATCTTGAAAAAACTTCATGAAGTTGTGGAAGACAGAATTAAGCATTTATTCATGATAAAAATCATGTTTGATTTTTATACTAAATATTTTACAATATACACTGTAATGCATTTTATTTCTCTGGGCCCTTAAAATATGATAATGTTATCTCTTTTGGTTGATTGCATTAGGCTGTATTAACAGAAACCTCAACTCAAAAATGTCTTTAACAACAAGAAAATACATTCTTTTGGGTCAGAGCTAGGGACAGATTTCAGGGTTGGTTGATTCAGTAGCTCAGCATTGTCATCAAGACCTGCAATTATTCCTATCAAGTGCTGTCATTGGTGTTACCTATATCCTCAAGCTGCTAAGAAGAAGACTACCGTAGTTCTAGGCAAAACTCAAATATTTTCAGAGGAAAATGGAAGGTCATTTCTCCCCCGTGACTCTCTGTCTTAGGAGTGTGAAATTTTTTTTTTCCCAAAAGCCCTCCTGCAGACTTCCCTTCGTACCTCATAGGGTAGAATTACATTGCATGCACTTCTTAAACTGGTCATTGACAAGAGGAATAGGATTACTTTTACACCAGTCAGGTCTGTTTCTGGAACTGGGGTCAGGGTGCACTGAGTCACATGGCTGTGTAGATGGAGAGTACCAGGACAGAATGAGGTATATGTTTAAAAAGAAAGGGAGAACAGACACAGTGTCGGTAACTCATAGTGTCCACTATACCATATAGATAGATAGAAAAATATATATATAGTTGCAGATATAGAAACACATAGGTTAAGGGATTGCCTAAGAAGCGGCAGAGCCACGGTGGATAAAAGCTGTGTTGTGAAGGGTGTGTAGAATATTCACAGAGCAGAGAATATTCTGGCTAGAAGAGACTGTGAAAGTGAATTCGCTCAGTTGTGTCTGACTCTTCGCAACCCCATGGACTGTAGCCTGCCAGGCTCCTCAGTCCACGGGATTTTCCAGGCAGGAGTACAGGAGTGGTTTGCCATTTCCTTCTCCAGGGGATCTTCCCGACCCAGGGATCGAAACAGGGTCTCCCGCGTTGTATGCAGACGCTTTACTGTCTGAACTACCAGGTAAGCCCAGACTGTAAAGGTCATCAAATCCTTGCTCTCTCCTAGTACTTTGAGAGCGTGGGCCTTGGTGTCACCATCTTAGACAAAAGTACTTACTAATGCATACCTCTGAATGGAACTTATCTCCAAAATCTGTTGACCTTTCCTTTGAAGGGCAAGATCCCGTGTGAGTCCCACAAAAGTTCTGCATTGTAGAAGAGCGGGCCAGGAGAGCTCCCAGTCACTGAAGTCCCTCCTGCTCCTGAGGACAAAACATGAGGGAGGGCAGGGAGAGAAAGGAGCTCGTTTCTAGCTCAGTGTCTCCCGTGAGAGCTGGAGCTGGGAATGAGCAGCCGCTCCTTACGCTGAGCGGCCTTTGCACCCACCCGTCCACCCCAGAGGCCTCAGAGGCCTCTGCCTATCTTCTAATTCCTATAGTCTTTTCTTTTACTATCCCATGTTCTGCTGCTTTTTCTTCTTCTTAAGTCCAGACATTTATTTCTATCTGATTTTACCTTGATAAACCTAGAGTAGGAGCTGAGAACTGTTTTCAGGTTTCACAAGTAGCAGGGGGTCAAAAACAGTGGCATTGCCCATACTAGCCTCAGGGTGAAACATCTTCACATCTTCAAGACAAGCAAACCTCCCTCCTGCAAAAATTGACTGACCACGCGGAGCATAATCTTAGTGTGTTAATATGCTAGCTGAGTCTTTGTCTCTTTGCTGAACCTTATCAAATATTCCTAAGATTGTCTACCTTTTCGCATAATTGTAGAACATCTTAATGCTAAAAGAGCCACTTTCCCCCACCTTATCAAAGACATTTTTATCTAAACTTGGCAGGGGCAGGGGTGAGTGTGCTCCTTATCATTGGGCCTGCCGAACACTGTCAAGGCTGTTGACCACATCGTCCCTGGTTGGGCCACCAATCAGCTATCCCTTTGTCCTTGGATCTCTTGTTTCCATGACTCAAAGTCTGGGTGAGGGTGTCTGTTTGGCTGATCCTGGGTCAAATGTCCTTGCTCTGGGTGTGCTTGTGTGGTGGAATGAAGGGATGAGGAGGGTGAGGCAGGAGGGCATTCCTTGTTAAGTTTTTTATTGGGGATATACCCTGTCTCCCGCCAAGGCTAATTCAGTGCGCACTTTAGATGCTGGGGGTTCAAATGTCAAGCAGCCAACGAAGACCAGAGTCTATGTTATCGGGGTATGAACTGCATGGGTTTCTAAAGTAGAGAAGCTCAGACCCAAGCAGAACAGAATGAGCAAATTAAAGAGAACCTATTAGTTAGAGCAAATAGAATAATCGAATTGTTATCAGTCCTCCTGAACTGGTCCCCAACAAAGGTCCTTCTGCCTGGTGTAACTCGCACCAAAAGAATAAGAAAAGTTTGGTTCTGAAGCAAAGCAAAGCTTTATCTTTGATCAAGGAATGGAGAGGTGCAAGCCCTAGGACACATGCTTCCCACACGCCTCAGGCTGTGGGTGGGGCTGCTTTACAGGGATATATTAGCAGGAAGGGTTGGTGTTCTTGCGGGACAGGTGCCAGCGCAAGCGCAGTGTCGGCACATGCACATGGCCCACCACCATCTTGAGCTGAGGAGCTTTCAGCACAGGGTCCATGGAACTGAGGTGTTGGGTGTTTTGTGAGGATCTCTAGTCTGAAGGGCTGGGGGCAAGGCCTCTGCACTCAGCCCCCTATGAGCAAGCAAAACAGACTAAGCACAAAGGGAAGAAAAGGTTGCTGCTGCTGCTAAGTCGCTTCAGTCGTGTCCGACTCCGTGCAACCCCATAGACGGCAGCCCACCAGGCTCCCCCGTCCCTGGGATTCTCCAGGCAAGAACACTGGAGTGGGTTGCCATTTCCTTCTCCAATGCATGAAAGTGAAAAGTGAAAGTGAAGTCGCTCAGTCATGTCCGACTCTTAGCGACCCCATGGACTGCCGCCTACCAGGCTCCTCTGTCCATGGGATTTTCCAGGCAAGAGTACTGGAGTGGGGTGCCACTGCCTTCTCCAGCAGCCCCTGCGAAAGCACAGTTATTACTCAGATTCTGTTTTTATTCCCTGGGAATTGTGGGTTTTGCTGGTGACAAAATGTTGTTTAAAACAACAATGGCAGTGGTTCCCAAACTTTGGGGTGTTGCACAATTGAAGAGCACTTAGTAAAAATACCCCATTTCTCAACCTCACCACAGACCTGTTGAATGAGACCCTCCTGGGGACCAGGAATCAGTGATATTCATAAACTCCTTGGATAATTATGATGTATTTGGTCTGAGAGCTCCTCTAAGAAATACTGCTATGTGTGGCCTGAGAGAAATGATCAGCAAAACAACAAAAATAGCTAAATTTAGGTATGTAGAGCTTTTTATGTTAAGCGCTGACCTGATTATCTCACTTCAATCTCACAGTACTCTACCGGGTGTGTGTGTGTGTGTGTGTGTGTGTGTGTGGTTAGTCACTCAGTCCTGTCCTACTCTTTGTGATCCCATGGACTCACCAGGGAAGCCCAACTCTAGCAGATTATTGTAATAACTGTTTCACAGGTAAGCAGACAGATGTTTAGTAACTTGCTTAAGGTCATAAAACTGCTAAGAGGTTTGCAGCCATGGGTAATACTGAGGTTTGTGTATCCCAAGAATTAGTCCCATGGAAAATACAGAGAGAGAAAGATGATTATCACATCCAAAGAGAGCAAGAAGCTGAAGGATGGAAACACTAATATAAGCAGAATGGCTGATACGGTTTACCTTTTTCCTTTTAATGTTCTAAAATTCGGTTCAGTTATCTAGAAACCAGAAAAGAGAGAGGGGGGAGAATAAATTTTGTATGAAGTTGGCTAAAATTATATTGTCTTGATTTTCTTATGTTTATGAAGATAAACAACAACATGGAGATAAAATTAGCTAAGATTCTAGAATCCATCCCAGGTTCAACTAAGAGCAGTCCTCAGACAGCCACATTTATTCTCCTTGCTTTTAACTGAACACAAGTCAAATGATAAAATGGCTACCAAAGAGAATTTTGGCTCTCCAAACTACCTCCTAGGGTGTCTTCTCAGATCGCATTGAACCCAATATCCTGTATGTTCTTTCTCTGTGTCCAAAATCCTGCCTTGGTGAGACCTGCCATTTGGAAAGATGGCCCCATGTCCCCATAACCTCAAGTCATATAACAAATGTGTGTGCACTATGCTGAACTTGTTAAGGAATGAAGATCTGTCTCTTATACACATCTAGATGTGTATNAAGAGTGGCTTCCTGCCAATCTGAATGGTGGGTCCCACTGGGAGGCAGAGAGATGCACAAAAGTCTTTTTGTACTCATGATCCTTTGATCCTTTATTTTTATAGTAGATAAGACAGTAATTTTCTACTGACCCACAGAAAGATTCCTAAGAGAAGCCCAGAAACTACCCTGGATTACAATGAATTTAGAAAGCTGGCAGAAAGCATGTATAAAGGTAATTTCTTTCACCTTATTTTATATATCACTTTTTTTGAAAGAAAACACTGAAAAAAAAAAACATATATTTTCTTTTTTATTCTATAGCCTTATGAAATGTGAAAAGGAAACATTGTGAATATTGTTTAATAGATGGAAAAACAGACAAATCTACCTGGCCAAGTCAGCTAGGCTACTAGAGAAGGGTCAGAGGAAGGATATAAAGGTCCTTTGCCATCCCCACCCAATCTTCTGTGTTAACTAACTCTATCTTTCCTTAGTCAACCATCATTAGCAATGTGCCCTCGAGCTCTTTTTCTGCTTTAGGTTCCCACCCCTTTCCCATTTCCATTGTAAATGGCATACTGGTCAAGAAAAAGTGATTTTGAAAATTCCATCTCTTGTAAGAAGAGCTGTAATTTCACTGTGGAAGTGAACTTTCTGCTTGAAAGGGAGAAAAATAAGAAAGATGGACGACTATGGAGTTTTCATGTAAGCTTTTCACATGGCAGATACTGTATGCATGTCCTCTCTGCAAAGCGAGTGACCCTTTACGTGTGTCTCAAAACATCTAGTGGATTTTACCGTCTACTTCAATGGGAGTTTTTGAGACATGGAAGAGAAAGAGACTTACTGACCTTTAAAAAGCGACTGATGCATTTGGAGTCTCTACTGTCGACTATGCAGTTGCTTCAATATTTCAGTGGAAGTTTTGAACAAAAAGAAGATTCGGGAGCCACATGTTTTATTTCACATTGACCATTGGGAATTACCATATCTGACCATCTGGGAGGTGTTATAAATGTTCTTTAGTGTCGGTTTCCTACATGGCCATCAAATAATAGAGCTTGTGCTGAGAAGGACAGAGAATGGTAACAGTGGGAGAACTAGTTAATGTAGAATGAAAGAGCTAGTGAAAAGATTAGTTTTTCTAAGGAGTTAAAATAGACACGTGAGGCTGTGGACTCACAGTCTTTCCCAAAATACAAATGGCTGGATATCATTTGAGAAGTGACAGATTCAGGGCAATATTGAGTTAAAGGTTATTCGTGTACTCTTGTCTGGATAAAAGTTGCTCCATTTCCATACTGGAAAATTCTGAAAACAAAAACATTTTTCCTGAAAGTTGGTTTTAGTGTTCTGGTTTCAGAGGAACACAGCTTTTCTATGGTAGTCCAAGAAATACACAGGGGGTAACGAGAAGAGGCTGTGCGTGGAGGGGGCCTCCACCTCCGTCCCCACCAGCAGAAGAGTCACCTGATGGTTCCAGAGGAGGTATCTGTAGCTTTTGAATAATTGCAAAGATTAAGTCAGGGAAAACCAGAGAAAATAACTAAAACCTTGGTGGTGGAACATTGTAATCATCCAGGGGGGAGATGATCAGAGCCTGACCCAAAGAATGGAGTTGAAGAAACTAATATCATAGAAAGATTACATGAACAGACAATTGACAATATCAGAAAGAGACAAAATTGCTGAGTGAAGGGGATTGGAAGATGTAACAATAATTCTGGAATTTTATTTTATTTTTGGCCATACCCTGCAGGATACTGGATCTTAGTTCCCTGAACAGGGATTGAACCAACACCCCCTGCAGTGTAAGCATGGAGTCTTAGCCACTGGACCACCAGAAAAGTCTCTTGAGATTTCAATTGTTTTACTTGAGAATGTATAATTGGCAGCATTGTCATATGTGGTGGGTTAACAAGGGTGAATTTGGTGTTTGTCACCAATTATGATTCACTTAGAGCCAGTCTTGAAAACAAAATAGTACATACACATGAACCATCAAAAACAAAGGAACCAGACAGATCTAGGTGTCCTTTAACACTGTTTCTAAACTTACTTGTGGTTCTTGCAGAGTGGTTTATTTATGGGATGCCTAGAGTGGAATACAAAGCCATACTGAGCTACAGATAGAGTTAAATAGTATAACATTTTTCAAAAATATTTCCCAAATGATTTACCAAAGCCACAAATGTGATGAAAGAGGAATAAGCAAAGTAAGTTAGTAAAAAAGTACATTTTGATCAATCAAAATGTAATTGATGTAAGGTATTCAAGCTGGTTTTATAAAAGGCAGAGGACCTAGAGATCAAATTTCCAACATCTGCTGGATCATCAAAAAAGCAAGAGAGTTCCAGAAAAACATCTATTTCTGCTTTATTGACTATGCCAAAGCCTTTGACTGTATGGATCACAAAAAACTGTGAAAAATTCTGAAAGAGATGGGAATACCAGACCACCTGACCTGCCTCTTGAGAAACCTGTATGCAGGTCAGGAAGCAACAGTTTGAACTGGACATGGAGCAACAGACTGGTTCCAAATAGGAAAAGGAGTACGTCAAGGCTGTATATTGTCACCCTGCTTATTTAACTTCTATGCAGAGTACATCATGAGAAATGCTGGGCTGGAAGAAAAACAAACTGGAATCAAGATAGCTGGGAGAAATNAAACCTATATGCAGGTCAGGAAGCAATAGTTAGAACTGGACATGGAACAACAGACTGGTTCCAAATAGGAAAAGGAGTGCGTCAAGGCTGTATATTGTCACCCTGCTTATTTAACTTCTATGCAGAGTACATCATGAGAAATGCTGGGCTGGAAGAAAAACAAACTGGAATCAAGATAGCTGGGAGAAATATTAGTAACCTCAGATATGCTGATGACACCACCATTTTGGCAGAAAGTGAAGAGGAGCTAAAAAGCCTCTTGATGAAAGTGAAAGAGAAGAGCGAAAGAGTTGGCTTTAAGCTCAACATTCAGAAAACTAAGATCATGACATCTGGTCCCATCACTTCACAGGAAATAGATGGGGAAACAGTGGAAACAGTGTCAAACTTTATTTTTTTGGGCTCCAAAATCATTGCAGATGGTGATTGCAGTCATGCAGTTAAAAGACACTTACTCCTTGGAAGAAAAGTTATGATCAACCTAGATAGCATATTCAAAAGCAAAAATATTACTTTACCAACTAAGGTCCGTCTAGTCAAGGCTATGGTTTTTCCTGTGGTCATGTATGGATGTGAGAGTTGGACTGTGAAGAAGGCTGAGTGCCAAAGAATTGATGCTTTGAACTGTGGTATTGGAGAAGACTCTTGAGAGTCCCTTCCACTGCAAGGAGATCCAACCAGTCCATTCTGAAGGAGATCAGCCCTGGGATTTCTTTGGAAGGAGTGATGCTGAAGCTGAAACTCCAATATTTTGGCCACCTCATGGGAAGAGTTGACTCATTGGAAAAGACTGTGATGCTGGGAGGGATTGGGGGCAGGAGGAGAAGGGGACAACAGAGGATGAGATGGCTGGATGGCATCACCGACTCGATGGACGTGAGTTTGAATGAACTCCTGGAGCTGGTGATGAACAGGGAGGCCTGGCTTGCTGCAGTTCATGGGGTCGCAAAGTGTCAGACACAACTGAGTGACTGAACTGAACTGAGGCAATGAATAATTATGTTAGAATCAAGGTAAGACGATCTCAATGCATAAATGTCTTCTGAAAATTGTATTACTTTGAATTCATTAAAAATTAAAAAGAGCTGGACTACTTTTAGTCCATTGATAGGAAAAGAACATTCCTCAACTTTGCCCACAGTAAAGAAAATAAAGCTTTACATAATAAAAAGATTAAATACATGAAAGTTCCTACATATATGTTAGTATTTTATAAATATAAAGACATTTGTTTGAATCTAAAATTAAGTGATATTCCCACAGTTTTTTATTGCTAAGCTATTTTATCCTTTCATTTGCATTTGCTCAATACATAGTCCCTTCTAACTACCTGCATCCATCTTTGAAAAATGAAAGCAAAAGTGCAACTCTTTGCAACCCCATGGACTGTAGCCTACCAGGCTCCTCTATCTATGGCATTCTCCAGACAAGAATACCCACTGGAGTGGGTAGCCATTCCCTTCACCAGGGCATCTTCCCAACCCAGAAACCAAACCTAGGTCTCCTGCATTGCAGGCAGATTCCATCTAAGTCACCAAGGAAGCCCATGTTACCCTTCTTAAAAGAATCATCCACTTCATTTTCCCCATTTTCTTACTTTTTTCAATCTCCTGGCGCTGCCCACTCATCCTCTACTCTAGCTAACTTCAGTCAGTTCAGTTCAGTCACTCATTCGTGTCCGACTCTTTGTGCTGACTGGAGTCTAACAGCCATCTAGAATCACAAGGAGACCTTGAGTATGGAAAAGATGTGTACTAAGATAGTGATGCAGAAAGATGGGAGCCTGAGTCTCTGATGAAACTCAAAATTGTGACACCCTATATCAGCTTTGGCACCCTTACCATCACAGCTTTCTGTGAAAGACAAATATACTTTTATCCTGTTTCCTTGGTTAATCCATAATTATTTGGGGGGAGGGGCTTTATATTACATGCAGCTGAACTTAACTGAATAAATGACTTATAAATACCTTCACAATGTGAGCCTTTCTTCCCTCTTGAGAATTAGCTCCTTTACTCCTAATGCAAGTACTAGAATCCCTCTAACTCTTTCTACTCTCTCTCTCTCTCTCTCTCACATACACATACACACTCTCACACACTCCCATTCACACTCACACAATGGTTTTTCCAATAGTCATGTATGGATGTGAGAGTTGGATCGTAAAGAAGGCTGAGCACCAAAGAATTGATGCTTTTGAACTGTGGTATTGGAGGAGACTCGTGAGAGTCCTCTGGACAGCAAGGAGATCCAACCAGTGAATCCTAAGGGAAATCAGTCCTGCCTCTTAAAAGACTTCCTGAATATTCACTGGGAGGACTGATACTGAAGCCGCGATACTTTGGCCACCTGATGCAAAGAGCCGACTTGTTAGAAAAGACCCTGATACTGGGAAAGATTCGAGGCAGGAGGAGAAGGGACGACAGGATAAGATGGTTGGATGGCATCACCAACTCAATGGACATGAGTTTGAGCATGCTCCGGCAGATGGTGAAGGACAGGAAAGCCTGGCGTGCTGCAGTCCATGGGGTCTCAAAGAGTTCGACATGATCGAGCGACTAAACCACACTACAACGCACACTCACCCCTTCATGCCTTGTCCCTGCTGCTCCTTCTACCGGAACTCTCTCCCTTTACCTTCCCTTCACACCGTCTTAGGTCTAATTCTTATGGTTTGGTTCAGACCTACTGACGGGGAAGGCAATGGCACCCCACCCCAGTACTCTTGCCTGGAAAATCCAATGGACAGAGGAGCCTGGTGGGCTGCAGTCCATGGGGTCGCTAACAGTCGGACAGACTGAGCGACTTCACTTTCACTTTTCTCTTTCATGCATTGGAGAAGGAAATGGCAACCCACTCCAATATTCTTGCCTGGAGAATCCCAGGGATGGGGGAGCCTGGTGGGCTGCCGTCTATGGGGTCGCACAGAGTCGGACACGACTGAAATGGCTTAGCAGCAGACCTACTGATTTGGTTCAGGATCCTTCAATACCCTTTCCCAGCCTAACTTAGGTGGTGCCCTCCTGAAGTGCTTCTTGTGTGTGCTGTGCTTACAGTCTTTTTAGTCTCCTACCTAATACAGTTCTTGTTTCCTCATTTGAGTTCTTCACTAGCCTGTAAGGGAAGGGGGTATAGGTGCCTGTTTGATTGAGTAGCTTGTAATCTAAATTCTCCTGCCCCTGCTGTCAGTTTCTCCTACCCCTGCTGTCAATTTCATATCTAGTCAATAGAAGACGTTTGAACTAACAGGGTTTAATGACTTGGCCAAGGATGATCTTAGCATCAATTTGCCTGTCTTCCTTTTTTCTTTTCTCACGTCCTGGGCACATGTGTAGGTGGGGTGACTTTATTTGAGATGAGAGAAACTTGCTGAAGTGAAACCATTCCCTTGGGGAGGATAGGGGAAGTTCATAAAGCAGTTTTCTAGGTAGTCTTACAAGTCTTCTTAAGATTTGCTGCAAACTTAGGGACCTGCTCCACACATATTTAGTAGTCCTTTGGAGGTCTTTCACATACCCTAGGGCTAGACTTAGCCATCTTAAATCCAAATCTTCACCCTGCCACTTAGAAGACTTGAATGGATCTGCTTTCCCTTTGGAGATGTCCAGCCTCTTTAATAGGCCACACAGAACTTTCTTCTGGTTCTTTGGCCTCATCTCTTACCACCATTTTGCCATCACCTTTGCACACTGAAGTGCTGGTCCTTCTAGGATAGCCCATATCATTTCTCACCTTTGTTCCAGCTATCTCCTCTGCCTGGATTATCTCCCCTTCTTTCTAAAAATGCTAATCCAACCATTGCTTATGGCTCTTATAACTTGACTCAGGGGACTGCCTCTTCCCAGAACTCTTCCCCAGTCTCCCACTGGCTCGGTTAGATGTGGTTCCTCATCCACCCACACCCTGTGCTTGGCTCACCCATTGCACTTGGCTCAGAAGTTAGTAACTCATTTCCAGTATGTTGGCCTCTCCAAAGGCAGGAACCATATCCTGTTCATCTTGAATCTTCCCAGTGCCTGACACACAGCAGGTGTGCAAAAATATTTTGCCGAATTAATAAGTAAAATGTCAAATGGAAATGCTCTTAGGACCACACAGAGTTTACCTCACTGCACAAAATTTCCTGGTCTTACTCTGACGAGCCATCAGTTTGCCCCTTTGTACATTTCTACATCCTGGATAGGACTGCTGATTTAATTAGCTCAGGTGAGAGTTTGGAGTGACATCTTAGGAACTAGCCTTATGTTGGAGGAAGCAGTGAGACCAACTGTAAACTCTGTATATAAGCAGGTTTTGTTTAATAACCGTGAAAATTGTCCCCCTAGTTCTGATCTTCATCACAGATCCCTGTCATGCCATATCACACCACAGAAGGACCTGTGAGATGGCTCCTGAGAGTTATCATTTGCCTGGAACATATCCTGACATCCCAGGAAGTTTTTCACCTGCGGAAACTGAGGGAGGAGTTAGAGGTTAGAGATTCTTTGGTGGAGGTGCTACTATCTGTCTGTGTCTGAGACACTTGGCTGACATCTGTCCAGACTGAGTTCGCCTCCTTCCAGAAGGAAAAGGTCCCAGAGATTCCTATATGTGGGGGCCTAGTTGGTACAGATAAGAGGTCACTTAGAACCTGGGTGATCTTAAGTAAGGTAATTTATTTAACCCCTCTTATGGCTTAGACTCCTCATATAAAGCTTGAAAATGCCTTTGTCAATAGAAGGACTAAATTAGATAAATTATGTAAAGACTCTTGGAGAGGCACGGTCTATAGGTAAGTGATTATAAATGTCAATTGTTATTATTACTATTGTCATAATACTGGTCTGTGGTATCTACAAAGAACCAGTCTTGAGAAGAGAACTCAGACAGAAAAATGTCTGGAGGAGAACTTAAATGAAAATGTATACCAGAGTCTCCCTGGGGGTATAGCCCACTGGTAGAGCATTTGACTGCAGAGTTTCCGTGTTGGGATTCATAATCATTTCATTAAGGAAGACTATGTATGTCTCATGTCATTTAACGATCTAAAAAACAAATCTGAGAATTTGCATGAAAAAAATGTGAATCTGTTTTCATATTTTATAATTATTACTATTTTTTTCCTTGCCTCCCCTTTTTGTGCCATCCCTAAATTCCTTGTGCAGATTCATCTCTTGAGTCTGTCACACGGATCTGGCTCAATTACCTTTCAGTGGTGCTTTGACTTATTTATGGGAAGTGGCAAAAGCTTTTTGCCTTCCTGAGGGATCTCACTCCTCTTTTCATAAAGACAAAATGGTCCTTATTTCTTTTAAATGCTAAGCTGTCTTGCCTACCTCAGAAGATGTGCTTGGCATTACCTTTCTAGTCAAGGGACTTTGTTTTCTACGGAGGAAGCTTGAGTTGGAGCAGAGGGCAGGTGATAGGCAAAACCAGGGAACACCTTAGGTGCAAGGAACCTCAAGAGGAGGAAGTCTTGGGGCCCAAGTGTAGGTAAGTAATCATAATGCCAGTTTGCTTCTGCATACATTGGTGGTGTGCCCACATCCTCATTTGCCTCCTACCTCTCTGCTGGCTGTGTCTCCATCTCCTTTGCAGGCTTCTCTTCCTCTGTTAGTCCTTCAATGTTCCTATTTCTCATGGTTCTGTTCATGGGCCTGGGGTCTTACTCTTTACTTTGCCCTGGACCATCTCAACCATCCCAGGACAATAGCAGATCTGTCTCCCAAGCTCCAGCCAATACCCCCAAGTTCCCTTCTGCTTCCTAAAATTGGATATCCCGTGGGTCCCACAAACTCAACATAATAAAAATCCCACATTTTTCTCTGAGAAAGACCCTGTTAAGAGAATTAAAAGACAAGTTAAAGAGTGGATTAAAGTATTTCCAAATCACAAATAACAGAGGACAAATATCTAGAATATATTTTTAAAACTGTCAAAACTCAAATAAAAAATATAATTAGAAAAGCAGCAAAAAATATGAAGAGACATGTCACCAAAATGACATCTAAGTACAGAAGAAGATATTCAACATTATCAGTTGTTAGGGAAATGCAAGTGAAAACCACAATGTAATATTACTGTATTCCTATCAGAATGACTAAAATAAGAAATTTGACACCACCAAATGCTGGTGAAAATGAGGAGAAACTGGATCACTCATACATTGCTATAAAGTGGGTAGAGGCACTTTGAAAAATAGCTTGACAGTTTCTTAAAATACTGAACGTGAAACTACCATGTAACCAGCAATTGTACTCTTGAGCATGTATCCTAAAGAGATGAAGACTCTGTCCATACAAGAACTTCTGTTTTAATGTTATAGCAGTTGTATTTACAATAGTTAAACATTGAAAGCTACCCAGATGTCCTTCAGTGGCTGAATGTTAAACAAACTGTAGTACATTTGCGCCATGGAATACTACTCAGTGATAACAAGGAACACATATTAATATAGAATAATTTGGGTGAATCTCCAGGGAATTATGCAGAGTGAAAAAAGCCAACCCCAAAAGGTTATATACTATATTATTCCATTTACATAACATTCTTTTCTTTTTACCTAACGTTCTTGAAATGACAGAATTATAAAATGGAGAACTGACTAGGGACTACTGGGGGTTAAGAAGAGGGTGTAGGTAGGAGGGAGGTGGGTTTGGCTCTAAAAGGGCAACATTTGGAATCATGATGATAGAAATGTTCTCTGTCTGACTGCAGTGTCAGTATCCTAATTATGATGTTGTATAAAGTTTCGCAAGATGTTACCTTTTTACATGGGATTTTTCTATATTATTTTTATAACTTCATGTGAATCTATAATTATGTTAAAATATAATTTTTAAAACCCAGCAAAAATCAGGTTTTAAAATAATTTTATCTAATACTTTCAAGATACTAATACATATAAAGTTAATTTGGGTTGTGTTAATATTAACATGGCTAAACATTTTGAATTTTAATAGAGTAAGATTCCTTTGACACGTTTAACTTACTATAATATGTCATCTATGCATGCATGTGTGTGCTCAGTCATGTCCAACTCTTTGTGACCCTATGGACTATAGCCTGCTTGGCTCCTTTGTCCATGGGAGTCTCAGACAGAATAGTGGAGTGGGTTCCCATTTACTCCTCCAAGAGATCTTCCTGATGCAGGGATTGAACCTGTATCTCTTGCATCTCTTGCATTACAGGTAGATTCTTTACCATTTGAGCCATCGAGAAAGCCCTACTGTGTCATGAGTTTCTGAATATGTTGGGTGTTTTGGTTTTATTTATTTATTTAATTTTTGGCTTTGTTTCTTTTGAGTGACCATATTTTTAAAAACATAGAGCAATATTTTAAAGTATAATGCAACACTTGGAAAAGAATTACGCTTCTTTAATAATTCAAATTATATCTGGCCTCTATCTGCCCTAAATTAAATCTGTGTTAAAGAATTAGGGGAAATTTGCTTACGACTTAGAAAATGCTAAGTTCAGATAATTGTAGTCTTGGCCACAATAAATCTAACTTTTTAACAATATACTTTGTTCTTGGAAACAAAACATTGAATACTACCCTTTAATACCCTTGCTCTGTCATGAATGGGGTTACACTGTGAGTAAATAATATCCCCTGTGTACACATTTTGTGACATAAGGTGCTTTATTCATGGAGGCCCCAAGGCTTTGTTTTTGACATTTGCTAGTTTAAGTTAAGTATGGCACCCCACCCCAGTACTCTTGCCTGGAAAATCCAATGGACGGAGGAGCCTGGTGGGCTGCAGTCCATGGGGTCGCTAGCAGTTGGACAGAGTGAGCGACTTCACTTTCACTTTTCTCTTTCATGCATTGGAGAAGGAAATGGCAGCCCACTCCAGTGTTCTTGCCTGGAGAATCCCAGGGATGGGGGAGCCTGGTGGGCTGTCGTCTATGGGGTCACACAGAGTCGGACACGACTGAAGTGACTTAGCAGCAGCAGCAGCAATCAATGAGAACAGGACTAAATTCCAACTTTGTTTCACTTGAGCTCCTGTTAGGCCAGAAGGTGGGCTGGAAGAGTATTGGCCTTGGGGTCACAGGATTTGAGCTCAATTCTACCTCTCTCGTTTATGAGCTTTATGACATTGGGAAAGTCATGTGAACTACCTGAGCTTAGAAGTTTTTATTTGTAACAAAAGCAAAATTGTATCTTCTACCTAGGATTATGAACAATAGAAAATACATATAAATATACCTGCTCATATTATGTTCTCAGTAATTGACCATGTTAAGTATTACTGTTATTTGGGATTGGTATATGCTATGCTACGTTTCTATTTATCTTTGATTTATCCTCCAAGCTAGATTGTAAGGGTAGATACATGTCTACTAGACATGCCACCAAACCACCTTTATAAGCCTCACATCTCTCTGGATAATGTCTTGAACTCAATGTTGCTGCGGCTGCTAAGTCACTTCAGTTGTGTCCAACTCTGTGTGACCCCATAGACAGCAGCCCACCAGGCTCCTCTGTCTCTGGGATTCTCCAGGCAAGAATACTGGAGTGGGTTGCCATTTCCCTCTCCAATGCATGCATGCATGCTAAGCCGCTTCAGTCATGTCCAACTCCATGCAGCCCCATGGACAGCAGCCCACCAGGCTCCTCTATCCCTGGGATTTTCCAGGCAAGAATACTGGAATGGGTTGCCATTTCCTTCTCCAATGCATGAAAGTGAAAAGTGAAAGTGAAGTCGCTCAGTTGTGTCCGACTCTTAGCAGCCCCATGGACTGCAGCCTACCAGGCTCCTCCGTCCATGGGATTTTCCAGGCAAGAGTACTGGAGTGGGTTGCCATTGCCTTCTCCCTTGAACTCAATAGGGACTAAGTAAAAATATTAGTTAATAATGAAGATAATGCTGTATGTGGAACAACTGAAGGTATTAAGTCATGTTGAACTTCCCTTAACACATCTGTGCACAAGTTTCAGTGCACTGGAATGAATCAGGAAGCTTGGTAAAACAAATCTCTGTTGTCCACCTCCTATCTGAGGGAATCTGATACAGCAAGCCTAGGAACCTGCATTTTGCAAGTTCCTTGGGTAATTATGATGTAGGTGGTCTGTGTACTGATTGCATTTAGAGAAACAATGTTTTAGCAGGTAACCTATGACGTGCTGACTGTTAAATTGCAAAGAGATGCCCATATATTACATAAAGTAGAAATTGATGATCGTTGAAGTGAAAATTTATTCTGTGGGGTCATTCAAAAAATCCACTTTATCACTGAGGTGCCAGGCACATATTATAAAACTAATCAAAACTTACTTTTCAGAAGTTAATTAACATGTTTTATGTCCTAGTTCTCTAAGCCAAAACTATATATGTACATGCTGTCTTTTTGGCTCCAGCTTGCCTAGTGAAGAGAAAATAGAAATGAAATAAAAAGCCCGCTGGGCATTAGGCTGCAAATACATTTATCCTGCAGCAAAGCATTAATTTATAAAGATAACTGCAATGCATTATGCATACAGTCCATCCTCATTTGGCCCCCAAACTGGCTCATAGTTGAACATTTCCTTTCTCTAGCTGCTGCTATTTAGGACAAAGGCTTGGAACTAGTAACAGAATGATTGCACTTCTAAAGAGTGCTTCCCTTAGTATTGAGAAGACTTGATACAAAAATAAGAACTGGGGGCAAGTGTTATGTATTCCTGTACTCTTTCCATTGTACAGACATAGGGACCGTTTAGAGACAGAAAAATAAAAGTGACTTTGTTCTTCATGAGAACAAGTAATACAAGAGCTGTTATTTCCTTTTGGTTTTTATCCAAAGACTTCAAAATACTGATTAAGAATAATGTCCACTTTCAGATGGATAATATGGGAAAAGGGGGAATATTTTCTTGTTAGACTATAAAACTGAGAGTAATCATTTTGATGTCTTGTTTTCCATCCTTACGTTATTTACAAATGACTTCTATTAATATATAAATTATCCAAAATAAAGAATATGATCAGTTTACTATGAAATAACAGTGCTATAGAAGCTACTGGTATACAATATATATATTGTGGAACTCAATGATAATCCAAGTCCTTGACTCTAACATGGGTTCTATAGTGAAAGATGGATGTAACTGGCCCCTCTTGTAGACCATCTCAAACATTTCCCATCCCCGAGAATATGAACAAAAAAAATGGACTTTGGAAAAAAATACTTTCTCAGATCTCAATTCTACTCCAACTCTGCAATAATTACAGTAATCACAAAGATAAAGGGTAAAAGTCACAAAGTGCTGGCTGGGACATTCCAGAGCAGGAGAAAGCTTGGCGCCATTTTTATAGTTATGCCTGTTAAGATTTAATAGACGGAAAGTTTCATTAGTGAGCTGTGCTGCAATTAACTTCAAGGAGGTTCCAGACTACTGTATGTTGCTGTTACAACAGAAAACTGTTTAGATTTCCCTCTTGAAAGTGTGTATTGGATTTTCAACACTTCGATCACAAAAAAAAAAAAAAAAAAAGTTGCAAGAGGCTTGATTTTTTAAAAAGTGATGTAGAAACTAATTTTTCTTGTCATAGAAAACATGGTAATAACAGACTTTTATTCTTTATTGGACATGGTAGTTGTTGACTATCTGGGAGTGAATCATTTTGGAACTGTATTATTATTGGTATTAATTATTTTAGACAGAACAAAGGTACAAAAATCTTTGTACTTCTTTTTTCTCTCTCTCCTCCTAGCTCATAAAAATCATGTCCCACTGGGATTGTGGCAAATTTGGAAACTTGTTATTTCTTGAAATCAAAGATTTTCCTGAATCATGTACTCCACCTTTACTATAAAATTCTTGCTCTCACTTTTGACAAGTTGGCAAATCTCAGAGAATAAAGACTGGAATCCAATGACTTGCTTTTCTCCAGTGGCTGGTCAGATTCCAGTCTACGTTTGGAGCTTGGAGTCTAGACTTTAGAGAAAAGTGTCCACAGGCAGAACTTTGCAAACTCCTCTCTAGAGGCTACACTAGTGTTCCACTATATAGTATAAGCAAAGCTTTGAAGGTCTTTCAAGAGTATCCCTCATGGAAATTAGTGCTGCGCTCTGGGTTTTGTGTCCTTCAGAAGACTTTCTCTATCTAGCATGTGATTTGATTTTTCTATCCTACTGTGACATGGCTAAACTGGTATGGTCCTTACTGTTATATTTTATTGTGTTAAACAGCAGACCGCTACGGGTCTTTTAATGACTTAAAGAATGAGACCTGTATTTTATGACTTTTAAAACCCGTCTTAATACTTTTTCTTGCAGTTACAGTCCACCCACCCCCTTCATTTCTACATGTGTTTCCATTAATAGGCTGCAGATTTTTTAGGTGTGGTACGCATGTAACCATGATACGCACTTTCAGAGACATGTTAGCTTTTTCAGACACAAGAATGCAGTTTGATGTCTGGGAACAGTAATTTAGTTTGACAAGAAGTATGGAGTACCTAAAAGCCTAGAATTTTAATCTAGATGGAACTGTCCCACGGACAGTGTTTGCTGCTGTCCCAGCAGCACAAATGCATCAGTTTCTTCTACCTAAGTGTGAAGTCTGGAAGTGGGTGACACACTTTTTACCTAGCATCATATGGTAGGTAAACACTGTTGCTGAATTATGGGTGGTTGGAAGACTGTGGTCTGTCTACTGGACTAAATTTCTCCCTGAACTTGGTAGGTCCCCCAAATTCCACCTCCTCCTCAGTAGATGATCCTTCATAAAGTTCTAGATCCTTCTTATTTTCCTTGTCTTCTTTAATTCACCAAACCTGGCCATGCTAAGTCTCCGAATGTGACAAGCATGTGAAGAAGGGCAGGAAGCTGTGCTCAGAGATTCCGCAGTCCCCCAGGAGCTTCCACGCTGGGGTACAGCTCATGGCACAGGGCCCCATCAACCCTTTCAACACACCACAGTTTTCTGCACTTTGATGCCTTTTGATGTAGGCTCTGTTTTGGGGGGGAAATCTTTCTTGGTTTAGTTCTGGGAAAATCATTAATACTTAGGTTAAGGCTGGGTCGGAGTTTAAGAGATCAGTATGTTTGTTTGGGTTTTATATATTTGTGGCTGGTTTTAGTTTCTGGTCTTAAACACCAGCAGCAAATTCTTGGGGTTTGTGAAGCGTTGTGTCACTTTCTTTCTGTCTTCATGTGACATGGTGTTTGGATAATGCAGTTAGAAATCAGAGTGGGAATTAAAGTCTTTGTCACAACTGAGTGAGTTCTGAGCTCAGATGTAGTACCTTGCATTATGTTATATATTTTTTAACTTCTCTGTTAATCAACATGTTTGTTTATCAGTTTTTTCACAGGAGGGTAGTTAGAATTAATTAATCTTTAAAATCAGGTAGGCAGTATAACATTATTAGAAATGGCTTGTGTATGTCAAATGGATAGCTACATTTTGCATATTTAACCATCTTTATTGGTCTGCATTCTCATTTGAAGAAACATTTAACTTTTTATAAGCAAGGACCATATAATGTACAATACTACTAAGCCTAATACTCAAGAATGTTTTCATACATGTCTTAGTATTAATTAGGGAGCAGTTCTTGTTGGACATGTTTACTTTTAATTCTTAATAGGTTTCCAAGTGGGGTAATGCAGTAAGTACCCAGAAAAACTAACAATTATCTAGTCTAAAGAGCTTTGGATTTCACTGTAAAATTAAAATTGTGTGGAAATTGTGTTTTCATTCTACTCATATTAACCTTTTCTTATCCATATTAGCTAAAGGTTAACTTGTTCTTGCCATTTTTACGAAGTGAGAAGCAGGAACTTTGTCTTTTTATGAAAGGAAGCAAAGGAGTGCCAAGCATTCATTAGAGATTGAAATTAGAAGTGACTGTGAGATTAAGTTATAATGTAGCTAATTGCACAAACCCAATTTGGACTTTTGTAAGTGCTGATATCAGGAAGAGTGAGCATAATTGCATATATGAAATTTATGTTCATTTTACCCTGTCTGATCCCAATGCCTGTTGGGAGACAGGGCTCTGTGACTTTTTGGGAGGGAATTGCATCTCATAGGTGGCTGTCACTGCCCCTGGCACCAGAGTTGAGGAGATCTGTTTTAAATATGGCTCAGAGACCGAGAAAGAGATTTCCTGTTTTTTTTTTTTTTTTCTTTTGTCTTCCTGGCTTCACCACTGCGTTCTCAAGCAGCTAACATGTTTCTCTTCCTCTCACAGTCGAAAAATACAGCCAAAGGAAATATTATTAGTATCTTCACAAAAGACTGTTCAGTTTCCAGATCTCATTTCATTAAGTACTTGAAAAGGGTCACCCTGAGAGGGATGAGTACCTGGGTATCTGGATAGGAGAGTCATCTTCAGTAATCGCAGAGCATTCAGTAACGGTAAATTCTCTCAAGAATCTAAGGAAACAAAAATGGGAAATAATTCTTGTTTATTAGATTAAAAAAAAATTGATTGGAAACATTTTTAACCTCCCTAAAAACAATAGGAGAACTTCAGTCTTTTAAGATACTACTTTCCAGTCAGTGGGGTGAACCTAGAATTTGTCCCATAATTTCTAAATGAATGAACAGAAATAAGAAAGATATTATACTATTTTATGCTGAATTAACCTCACTATATACTGCTAAAGATCTATCTCTGGAGACACATCATAAAAACTAAGCACTTTTACCACCATGGCAGTATTAAAAAGTATTTCATATTTTACTATTAGGGTGTAAAATTACTAATCAAGGGTGGGAAATGACCAGGAGAAAACAGGAGAAAAAGAGAGTCATTGAAACATGCTGAAATATTACCAAGCTTTCACTGAATATATTTTTCCCCTCATCTTTTCAGGGCCAGCACCTTTTAAATAAAATACAACCTGTTTAGAATATTAGAAGACCATAATAAATAACTGTTGCAAATGAATGAATTCTATTTCGTCTAGCAGAATCATCAAGGCAGAAGAGCTTCTCTGAATGTATCATTGATTTCAATGAAAGCAAAACTTCTTTTAGGTATGGACCCCTTTGATATTGGCAAAATTGCTTCCCCTCATGCTAATACATACAATCCTACTCCAGCATTAAAGAAATTATTATGTTGGTTCTAGAAGGAGAGTGTTGACTTGATGTCTGATTTTTAGTAAATCCCCTCAAAATTAGTTTTTGGATAAAAGAACAGGTATAGTCATATATTTGGAGAACATTCCACAGGTCTTCGTCACCCTTCAATATACTCTTAGACTGTACCTCAAGATGCACCCTCCTCAGAGAGAGAGCTGGAAGTCAAGACGCTTGCATTGCATTTTGAGTTCCATCATGCTGGATCTTAGATAGGCTTATAAAACCCTCTAAGCTTTTTTCTTCTCTCCTTTTATCATTCCTTTCCTCTACATGCCAAGAAAGCATTGGGAGACTTAGGCTGAGAATCTAAATTCCTTTCCTTCTCAAGAAAGGCAATATAGTCTCTGGAGTTAGACTACACATGTTCACATCTCAGTTCCATCACTTACAAGTCCTTAGTTTTCTTGGCTGCAAAATGGGAATAGTAATGTTTTCTATAGTGGAGGGATTAAATAAATTAATATATGTAAAGGATTTAGAATAGTGCTTGAAAAGGAATGCTATTAGTATTACTATTATTATATGGTTACTACTGCCTTTTAAGTGCCAGTGCAAAGGCTGCATTCTCTGAGCTTTCCTGGTTCTCCTAGGCAGAGTGTTGTACTTTGTGCATAATTCTAGTAGAGCAATTTGTTTCTTAACAGTTTGTTTCCATGTGTATTTCCTCACTAGACAATAAATCCTTTGAGGTAGGAATCAGGGGATGGTGTTTTATTGATGTATTCCTTACACTAGCACTGTTTCTAGGCATTCGGGAGGCATCCAGTGTTTATGAATGAATGAATACAGATGAATGAGTAAATGTATGTTTCATTTGTTGTCTCCCAATATCCATTCTCTACTTCTTTAGCAATAGAGCCTCCAGAATTTTGCAGGGCATATGGCTGTCCAGCTGGTGACCATGTTTCCCAGCCTCCCTTTCATCAAGGTACAGCCAGGTGATTACATTCTGGCCAATGGGATGTACAAGGAAACATGGTGTTCCATTTACTGGTGATGCTCTTAAAGAAAAAGAGACATGTCCTCTATTTTCCCTTTTCCTCCTACCACTGGGTAGAATGTGGATGTGACATGACATCTGAAATGGTTGTCTTTGAGCACAAGATGGATGGCACTTCTTGAGGATGGCAAAGCAACAGATCTAATAATTCCTGTGTTCTTAATGACGTGAAGCTACTGTACCAGCCCCAGACAGCTTGTTTTCAAATCTCTCTCTTGTTTGGAGCACTCTCTTGGTGTTAATATTTATTTTTTTTGGTGGGAGGTAGGCCTTTGTTTTACCAGTTGAGTCTGCTTACTTCCCCTGAAGAAGGAAAGGGCACCCTACTCCAGCATTCTTGCCTGGAGAATCCCATGGACCGAGGAGCCTGGTGGGCTACAGTCCATGGGGTTGCAAAGAGCCGGACACGACTGAGCGACTGAACGACAGCAACTGATATAGAGCCACATTTACGTAGTCTCTGTCATTTGACAGATCATTTTCTGATGCAGATAACATTGATAAAAATAGATAAGAATTGGATTATCATAGTTGATTAGAACTGTGCAAATGTGTGAATTAATATAGCAACAAAGGCTTGGTTTTTAACTGTTTGAAAAAAGCGTTCAAACCTTATTGTCATTCTGTTCTCAATTATCTGATGATTGTTCTAACTGGTGATGGGGGAAGAGAGATGAAAGATTGCACAAAACTCTGGGTTATAAGCACTGAGGGCAGGGGGCAGTACTTATTCTAGAAAGTGTTTCTATTCAAACTTCATTTGGATGGGCAGGAGGGACAGAGTCTTCCCAGGAAATTCCCATCATCTCAACAAAACAAGCTTCTTCCCTACACGGTACCCTGTGGGCAAGCCCTGTGCTTGCCTGGATAACAGAGTCAACAGAGAAAGTGCAGCGTCCCCTTTTAACTTCTCTTCTATTTGTCATGAACTCCTTTTTGGCTTTCTAAGCAAGTGCTACTGAACAGAGAGCTGCTGGGGTCTCTGAATCAGAGATTCACACTTGGTATGTGGCTGTAAGGTGACCAGATTTTTAGGATGAACAAAGACTTGCCAAGAGACTTACTAAGATGCAGTTTCACAGATTTTCATTGTAAAGGAAAACCATTCTGGGAGAAAATTAAAACATGTACTAACAGCTTGATGCTCACTTTGAGAAAGTACAGAAAATAGTGATGAAACATGAATATACTGATACACAGACGCAGTTTGTGTCTGACTCTTTGCAAACCCATGGACTGTAGTCTACCAGGTTCCTCTGTCCATGGGATTTTCCAGGCGAGAATACTGGAGTGGGTCGCCATTTCCTTCGCCAGAGGATCTTCCCAACCCAGGGATCGAACCCAGGTCTCCCATGTTGTAGGCAGACGCTTTTACTGTCTAAGCCACCAGGGAAGTCTCTATTGTTAACATACAACATACATATTAAAAAGTGTCTAGATCATAAGTGTACTTATATAAGTCTTATATACTCTTGTATACATATTTATATACTTGTATATACTCATATGCTCTTCTGTACATAATATTTAATTTTCAGGAACCAAACACATTCACACTTACCAGAACACAATCCAAGAATGCACAGTATATCTTTAAAAAATCTGGGGCTACGTGGTAAAATGTGAAATACTGATAATAGTATTTCTCATGAATACCAAACGTTTTCTCCAGAGCTTCTATAATTTTATATTTGTAATTTGGAAATAGGAGGAACTTATACTTTTAGATGCCTAAATTTTTTAGTTCAATTTTTAAACAGAAATATTTAAGAGGAATGATACAACTGTGTACATAGATAATGGGAATTCAGAACGATTTATCTCAGCCTCCTCAGCGACCATCTCCTTGTCAGTTCCACATGCGCTCTCTTTGCTTTCGGTGCTTCTTTCCTGCTTCAGGCAAGTTACACTCAAGCTCTCAAGGCCTCAGTTTTTACAGCTGTAGATTGGGAACAGCTGTACACAGGATTGTGCTGATCAAGTGAGACAATGTGTAGAAGGTGGTTCCTGTGACATTTGCACGTAGGAAGACATTAATGATGGGTGTTTTGTTATTATTATTATCAATGCCAAAATCAACCGATGCTGGATCTGGGGAAGCTGCAGAAATAGCTACGTAATTGTATTGAGCTATATAATATTCTTTCTCAGGTGGATGGGCTAGGCCTGAAGTGAGATAGCCAGATTTGTGTCCTTTCCAGATGAAATGTGGAGCCTCTAGCAACAGGAGGTAAGAGATGCATGGTTTACACGTGGACTTCTGGTTATGACTGTTTGTAACTGATGAGTTATCATGTTGGAATTGGTGTAACTCTGAAGAGAATATTTCCAAATGGTCTTCAAGGAATGTCATATAGCATTTATTAGAGTTACTCCAACAGGGACGCTTCCCACTTGCTTTGATTTAGAGATATTACTGCTGGTTAAAAGCCTTAGGTAAGGCCACACACAGTGGCTGGCAATTTGGATAATTAGAAGGAATGGCAGAGGCCTGACTCTTTACAAGGAAGTTAGCAGTGACATGCAATTAAAGCAAATCATGGCTGGGTCGGGCGGGGGGAGGCACTGGGTAGCTCTAAGAATTATAGTGGATCAGGTAAAATCAACCCATGCTTACAGATTTCCCTTTCCCACAGAAGATTTTTGCTTGCTTATTTTAAAAAGTGAGTCCAAAGATGACTTTGCTCTTTTCATACAAGCAGAAGAAAAAGAACAATGTAACTCACTCCATGGTAATTTTTCTCATAATTTTGTGGATTACAATGGCCAGTTGATGAAGCTGTTTATCTATTGGAATCTTGATGAAGCACGTGGACCTTGAGTATCATACATTTATTGAGTCGGTGTTTTCTGCTTGAAAAGATTCTTTCACATCTGTTACTTATTATGATGCCCACAACTGCATGAAGGGAGGTAAGGAGTTGCTACGATGTCCATTTCAAGCATAAAGAAATAGAAACTAAGCTCCGAGAAGGAATTTGCCACAGTTGGTTTATAGGAGAGGAGAGTAAAACGCTCGTGGTGTGACTCACAGCGCAGCCCTCTCTCCAACACGTGGAACTGTCTTCTCCAGCATAAATGTGCATACTTGCTTTCTGAGCTTTTCCAGGGTACTGTTTTCTTTCTTCTCCTGAGACGTGCAGTGGTCGTGAGTGCCTTAGAGAAAGTACTGGGAGCTCTCGACCTCGTCCTCAGAAAAAATGCACACGTAAAAACTGCATCACTTTCAGACCACCCCCTTCTAAAATCTGTGTGAGCAACAGTACAAGGTCTGTGGAAAGTAACAGTCTAGGTTTGTGGGGGCGCAGGGCCTGAGGAGGGGAAAGAGTGCAGGAGAAGCCGTGTACCATGAAGGTGTGTTGGGCCCCAGCAGCACTGGGAGTCGCTCAGTTCTCATCAGGCTGCTTCGAGCCTCACAGCAACCTTCAAAGGCGAGTATTGTTGGGCCCACTTTGTAGATGAGGACACTCTGAACGGTTTACTGGCATTTGCAGCCAGAGACCGTTTTCACTATGGTGCTACACAGCCTCTCAAAGCGGTAATGGTCTGTCAGTGGTGAGCGTTTTCCTAACACCTAACAGGTTGGCCCATGCCTGTGTGGGGTGATATGGCTGGGAAGTGGGGAAAGGAGGTGTCTAGAAGCCTTTCAGCACCAAGGATTCCTCGGGGAAATCCTTTCCTTGGGGGTGACAGGTGGGAACTGTTGCCAACAGTAGAAATGTGAAGTGTGGAGAAGTGTGGATGTGCGGGGATAGAGAAGAACAGGGCGGCATCCACAGGGTGGTCTGTTTCTCCTGGGATGCGTGTTGGATGTCCAGCTGTTGTATTAATTCTTATAGATTCCATGCTATATAGTCTTGCTAACTTGGCAAATGAGTCACGAAGTTACGGTAATGGGGTGAGTAAACTCGTGGGTAGAGCTGGGACTGGGAGAAAGGAAAAGGCAAATCCCTACAGTTGGGGTTTCCTGAGCCATAAATAACAGCTGGGTTGCCATTCCCAGCAATATGCTTCTGCCATTAATTAACTTTTATGGAAAGCTATGGTGTTCAGGACTTCAGCCTCGCCCCACTCTTGATCTATGTGGTGTTACGTGGTGTAGACAGCAGTGCTCACGGGTGGGATTTGTCTGACAGGGGAATCTGAATTAGCTGATGTGAAGTGCCCGCTAATATATGGCATGCCCCTGCAGAGGGTGAGTGCGAGGGGAGAAGGCGACCATGGCACCCTCCCTGTTTGTTCCGATCGCTTTCCCAGCACCTACACGTGGGATCAGAATATCCTGTTCTTTATTAGTTTACGCTTTAAGTGTGGGTTGTTTTTTTTTTTTTAGTGTGGTTAAAGAATGCTGAGCTGTCGCTCTTAAGATTCCGTGTGTGGTGCTCTATGCTTGAGAGATGAACCATAAAGGTGGAAAGCTATCTAGAGACACAGGATCCCTCCCATCCATCAGAGCCAAACAAGGAGATCCCAGGCTAGACTTTTGAGATGGCCCATGCTGGTGTTAACATCCTGCCAGAAAATTAACCCTCACCTTTGACTTGACGTCTTCCTACTTGTTTCCCAGAAGAGTTGTATTTTTACGTTAGCATACATCAGAATCATCTGGAGGGCTGGTTAAAACACCGATTGCCAGGCCTCATCTCCATAGTTTCTTTTTTCCTCTAGCTTAATTGAAATATTATTGACATACAACACACATAAGCTTAAGGTGTACAAGATGATAATTAGATCCATGTAATTATTGCAAAATATAATCATTAACCACAGTAAGGTTAGTTAACACCTCTGTCATCTTACATGGTGTATTTATGTATTACATTATGATTTTTTGTTTGTTTTTAGTGATAACATTAAAGATTTACTCTTAACTTTCAAGTGCCTAATACAGTATTTGGAGAAGGAAATGGCAATCCACTCCAGTACTATTGCCTGGAAAATCCCAAGGACAGAGGCGCCTGGTAGGCTACAGTCCATGGGGTCACGGAGAGTCGGACACGACTGAGCAACTTAAGCACCATAAAGTACATTAGAGACCCAGATTAGTTTTCTTGTTACTCTTATGGTTTGGAGTTTGTACTCTATAACCAACATCACCATCTTTCCTGCACCTCCAGCCCCTGCTGACCACCATTCTACTCTATTTCTAATCAGCTTGACTTTTTATAGACTCCACATGTGAGAACATAGAGTACTTGCCTTTCATGCCTTATAATAAGTTTTATTCCTGTTGTTTCAAAAGACAGGTTTTCTTTCTTCTTTATGACTGGATAATAGTCCATCTTGTGTGGTGTGTGTGTGTGTGTGCTGGTCCAAAAGTTAAGGCAAAGACATCTGTTTCTGTGCAAGTTAAGGGGAATCTCTTTGAAAGTTAAGAATGTCAGAGAAAATGTAGGTGTGAGGAATTGGTAAAACAGGGAACGTGGGGCCATATTCTAAAAGATTTTCTGATATGCTTTGAAAAAGAAAAAAACAAACCAAGGGATCTATTTTGTATTAAATAGCAAGTCACCTCCAAAACACACAGTTTAAAAAGGGGATAGAAATAGAAATCCTGAGCTGGACATTGGGACTATTTGTATTTAGCATGTAACTCCCAATGAGTATATGCAGAGCGGAGTTTTTTCCACAGTGGGCCTTGGAAGTGAAGGGATGAAAAACATGTAAGTGAGGGAAAGCAGGATGCANTTATGTATTACATTATGATTTTTTGTTTGTTTTTAGTGATAACATTAAAGATTTACTCTTAACTTTCAAGTGCCTAATACAGTATTTGGAGAAGGAAATGGCAATCCACTCCAGTACTATTGCCTGGAAAATCCCAAGGACAGAGGCGCCTGGTAGGCTACAGTCCATGGGGTCACGGAGAGTCGGACACGACTGAGCAACTTAAGCACCATAAAGTACATTAGAGACCCAGATTAGTTTTCTTGTTACTCTTATGGTTTGGAGTTTGTACTCTATAACCAACATCACCATCTTTCCTGCACCTCCAGCCCCTGCTGACCACCATTCTACTCTATTTCTAATCAGCTTGACTTTTTATAGACTCCACATGTGAGAACATAGAGTACTTGCCTTTCATGCCTTATAATAAGTTTTATTCCTGTTGTTTCAAAAGACAGGTTTTCTTTCTTCTTTATGACTGGATAATAGTCCATCTTGTGTGGTGTGTGTGTGTGTGTGCTGGTCCAAAAGTTAAGGCAAAGACATCTGTTTCTGTGCAAGTTAAGGGGAATCTCTTTGAAAGTTAAGAATGTCAGAGAAAATGTAGGTGTGAGGAATTGGCAAAACAGGGAACGTGGGGCCATATTCTAAAAGATTTTCTGATATGCTTTGAAAAAGAAAAAAACAAACCAAGGGATCTATTTTGTATTAAATAGCAAGTCACCTCCAAAACACACAGTTTAAAAAGGGGATAGAAATAGAAATCCTGAGCTGGACATTGGGACTATTTGTATTTAGCATGTAACTCCCAATGAGTATATGCAGAGCGGAGTTTTTTCCACAGTGGGCCTTGGAAGTGAAGGGATGAAAAACATGTAAGTGAGGGAAAGCAGGATGCAGTGTATAGTCTGTGTACGTGAGCTTTTTATTTGCAAAGATAGTACATGCCTGGGCTAGTTATGAAGCAAGTAATGTGTCATCCTGGGACCAAATGCCTCCTGTCTTCATCTTCATCCTACTTCTGGCTCCCCGTGGGCTCTTTACTCAGTGGCATGAACCATAACTTTCCATCTCCTTCTCAAGCTGTACTTCACCAGCAAAATAATTCCCAAGGAATAATTTACAAAAGTTAATTGTTAGTATCGTGTAAAATTTATATCCTAAACTATGACCATCTCTACAATAGCATCTCCCAAGCTGTTTCTTGGAACTATAAATAGGTGGTCTACGGGAAAGCATTCGTGCTATAACATCTATGTGCCTATTAAAGCATTGAGAAGTCCTGAACTAAAAAAAAAAAAAAAAAAGCTATGTAGTTTTTATTAAATCATCCTTTTTCTTTATTTTCAATACTTTTCTATAATAAGCATGTATTACTCATAATAAAATGTGAATCAAGTTATATTAGAATAAAAAAGAATAGTCTAAGCCACTGAATGTAGCTTCCAATCTTCTTTCCTGTCTATCAGTCACAGACTGTTTGTGTCTCCCTCCAAATTCATATGTTGAATCCCCAAACCATGATGTGATGGCAGCTGGAGATTTTGGGAGGTCAGTAAGTTTAGATGAAGTTATGAGCTTGGAGATCCCTTGATGGGGTTAGTGTTATTCCAAGAAGAGGAAGAGAGGCCAGAGCTTTTTCTTTCTCTGCCATGTGAAGATATAGCAAGAAGCATGCCATCTACAAACAGGGAGTGGACCCTTACCAGATGTTAAAATCTGCTGGTACCCTGATCTTGGACCTCCCAGTCTCCAAAACATGAGAAGTAGATATTTATGGTTTAACCACCCAATCTATAGCATTTTGTTATAGCAGCTCAAACTAATTAAAACACTACCCTTCCCTCACTTCTGTGGAAGAACTAAGGATGACATGATGTCAGATTCTAAAGCAACACAGTCTTCATGAAATGCCCTTTTTAAAGGATAACTGAATGTGAATAGTACATATGATTGTTGAATACCTCAAATATTTGCCATATTGGAAATCTCCTTCATCCCAACTAAAGACATGAATCTACAAGGATTCATGTCTTGAGCACTTAATTGTTCAACCCAACTGAGCACTTAATTGCTCAACCCAACTAGTCTAAAGTGAGTCAGTGAAATCCTGGGACATGAGAACCTGCAGTGTCAGGAGCAACACAGAGTCGGGGAACCACATCCAACTTCACTCTTCTAGGCCTGAGCACAGGCACACGATCATGGGCATCAGTGCTACATGTAGGCAACAACCCAGTATGCAGGCTTTTCCTGAGAAAGGAGATCTTCCCAAGTTGGGTTCAGCACAGACTGTAAAGGCCTAAGCCCATATCATTTGGAAATCTCGACTTTACTCCTCAGAAGTATTTAATACTTCGTTTAGAGTGTGGTTGTTCCATAGGTCACATTTTTCTTGAGGAGAGATCATATGATGTCCCTGGTATTTTTGAGGATAATCAAGGGTCAAACTCTGTCATGTGATATTATACCTTTGGGAAGAAACTGAAGTCTGTATTAAAATTAGGTTAGAAAGCAATATATGTTTGACATTCTGGAAAGCAACTTTAGGCTGTTGAGTCCAATAGTATGGCACAGTTTTTCCAGTTGGCAGTGAAGAAGCTCAACAAGGCTTATCTCTCTTTGATGGAAGTGAGATGTAATCCTGATTGGTATCACACAGGCCAGCAAAGTTGATTGGACTTCTGTCTCAAGTGGGCATTGACGTCATGATCACACTTTGATCTTATGGACGGGTGCCACCTGCAGGCAACAATAGGCTATCTGGGCTCTCCTGAGCAGGAGTCTTTGGCCAAAACAAGTTCAAACTCAAGGAAATGTGGATGCAGGAGTTACTGTGCTGACCTACCCAGAAAGCCTGTGAATTAATGACTAGAATTGTTAATTTTGGTAAAATAATTTCTTACTGACTTTTTCCTCAAGCAGTTTGGGAGTTGAATTTAAAAATTCAATATTCTTAATTTTTAAGCAGTAAATTCATTAGTGTTAAGTTGCTAAATACCTCTTACTGAAAAGGAGAACGAGGAGATGAGAAGAGAATGAGAGCTGGATAGAGGCCCATACCATTAGGAGTTGTACTTGTAAAAGGAAACGTTGAAAACCACTGCAGGGCCCAGCCCTCACACCTGGCTCACAACAGGGATGGAATTTGTTACTCAGCAAAGGGTGAACTGGCTTCTCTGGTGGCTCAGATGATAAAGAATCTGCCTGCAATGCAGGACACTCAGGTTTGATTCCTGGGTCAGGAAGATCCCCTGGAGAAAGGAATGGCAACTCACTCCAGTATTCTTGCCTGGAGAATTCCATGGACAGAGGAGCCTGACAGGCTACAGCCCATGGGGTCACAAAGAGTCAGACATGACTGAGTGACGAACACTTTCTCTTTCAGAGTATGCACTAGGCTGTCCCACGTGGTGATGCCTGAAGCATGTCTCAGTGGAGTGCGCCCTCTCATTCCTCATAGCAAATTGTCCTAGTGAGAGGAATCTCCAGTACTCAGGCACAAGACATGTCATAGTAGTAATAACAGCACTTACTCACATTTACGTTTATATGTCTGGTCTTCTCTTAATCTATTTCTCAGAAAGAAAGCTCATATACTGTACTGTCTGGTTTAAAACCAGACACATGGCAACCCTATTTACTAAAACTTCACTGGCTGCCAGGCAATGTGCTATTTGCATTCACATGTATTATGTGTATTACATCTTATTAAACCCTTGTAATGGTTCTGTGAGTAAAGTAATTTATTCCCATTGGACAGATGAGGAAACTAGAGCTTGAAGAGGTTAAGTAACTTGCTAGACATTACCCCAGGTAATGTCTTGGGATATCTAACTTCACAATTCTTTATGTTCCTTTGATATTTGATGCACTGAAATAATAGAAACTTTCTGTAAATTTGCCATCAAGCTTTTCCTTGATTGATCTATGAGTATGGAACCTTCAAAACAGAATAGTATCCTTCGGATCTCAGAAAGCATAATGTCTTTGAAGTATTAGAAAAGTTTTGAAAAGTATCTTCAATAATCAATTGTTGATAAACTTGAATGAGGCCAAATTTTGCACATGCACACACGCACACGCACACACACATTCCCCCAACAAGCCATGAAAGAATTATTATAGCCTTTGATTGTGAGTGGTGTCCCTGTGACATGGTCAGAAGTCACCTCAGGGTCTCAATATACCATTAAGTTTCAGGACCTGCCCAGCTGTGGTCACTTACTGGATACTGAGTATCTAGTTTGATTAGATTTTCAGACTATTGTTCTTTTCAAAATTTTCAAGTGATTCAGTGCAATGGATAGAACCAGATGGACAGATACTGATGCCTCTTCCATCTTCCTAAGAAAATGCTCAGAAAAATCAAGTGACAGCTTTCAGATTATAGGCTCTTCAAATGGTATGAATGCTTTAGGCCGTGATTCCTAGGGATATGAACCAATTTCTTTCCAAGAGAATTTTCACTGCTCCTTCCCCTGATACCTTGGCACTTTCTGTGAGGGAGTATTTCACAACAAAACTTCCAGAACCATCAGCTGTATACTGTTACAGACTTGATGAATATGTCTTGGTTTAAACCCAGGACAACAAAAATAACTTCTGAAATAATGTTGTAAAAAAAGAATTTCTTTATCCACTTAGAATTGACTTATGGTTGTATCAGTATAGCCATTTCTATTTCTGAATTAGCCAGCAGCATTTCCCCTTGACCTTCTGAAAATGATACAACTTCTAGATTTTACTGTCATAATGCCAGGTGGTGGGTATTATTCCTCAACTTCATTTTAAAAAATGTGAAGAGTGTATGACCTGTCCTCCTTTAAAATCTGCACTCAAGACTGATGAATTCGTAAGCAGAGTACTTCTGAAATCTTTGACAGCATGAGCAGAAGTTGGTTTCTTTGCAGTGATATACAGGATTTCTGGAGACGAGTGTTTCCTTTCAATAAGAGGCAGAAGACCAATCTATTAGAAGCTGCCCCTTGGTTTCTGAAACATGTAGAACTACACCAGGGTACTTTATTGGGCCATTAGAAATGTGACATTTGAATTGGTTAAGAGGTTCCAAAACCCCTCAGATTTGAGGATTGAGACAGGGCATAATTCTAGGCAGTATAATGGCCTTACCAGTGTATGGATTTTTTTCCATGAAATTTAAGTCCCTTTTCAATAATTGATAGTGTGGATGATAAGCCCTTTTCAAACAATCTGATGTGCTTATCAAATACCCTTATCTTAAATGAAGCAAGAATAATGAGAATCTTTAGAAAAACATATGTTTTGCCTCACAGATGATCAGAAACACAGTAGGAATGTGTTCAGAGTAACTTTATCTTATGTGCTTCAAAATACTGTAAACCTCCCAGTATATGTAAATGGTGAGGACTCTCATTCACAAGAAATGGAGACCCTGCCCCAAACCCAGGCAAGAATATCGGAAAAGACTTAACTAGGTCCCAGATCTGGGGGTGCCTAAGTCTGGAGCTTTGTGTCTTCATTGACCTATATGATGTGCTTGGCTTGCCCTCTCTCCCTGACTCTCACGCTAAGCAGTAGCCTTTCTGCTTTTCTCCTTCATTCCCAATGCTTCCTTCCTGCATGTAGAATTGTCTGGCTTACGTCATCCAGTTTAACAATTCCGTAATGGAGTAAAAAAGGGCTTCTTTCTTGCAGAGCCTTTTGTTAAACCCAAAAGAAGAACTCCATTATTCCTATAGTGTCCTATGTTCATCACAAGCCCGCTATTTCGGTGAATGTTTGAGGGGACAGTCCATACAACGTGAGGACATCAGAAAAGGACTCTTAAGATCCTGGGCCACTGACAAAATTATAGGAAGTATAGGGCATTAACAAATATGTAATTTGAGGCGACATGTGAAATTGAGATAAGAGAAGTCAAGATGATGGAAATTAGATTAGCTGACTGTGACTGGAGCTTCTACACAAGGAGAAATACATCATCTGTTCATTGAAGAATGGATTAGATTGCAATGGTGAGGAGTCAGGGGCAAGTGGAGAGTCATTCCAGAATAGTGGAATGGTATAAAGAACCAAAAAGTGACAGGAAAAAGGGAGAAGTTAGGAGCTTGATGTGAAGAAATCTTTCTTTTTGTAAAGGAAGAAATGTGAGCTAAAGTCAATATGAAATACAGATATCAGATCATAGAGGACTTTGAGATCTCTAGCTTTAACTTGTTTCCACTTAAAAAAGGCTGTGTAGATCCAGTGATGATTTTAGAGAAATGAGAGGCAGGATCAAATCAGTCATCAGAGAGTTTCAAATGGCAATCATAGTGAGGAAGGACTGGATGGGGAATTTACTTAACACAGTTTCAGGACATGCAAGCTAACTATATCTGGGCACCCTGGCTGTGTGACTAGAAGGAATGGAATTGCTCTTCCTAAAGTTCTAAGTCTCTTCCACAGGGTTTTGGGTGTTAGCTATAAACTGCCAGTCAAGAGCAAACTCTGTATCACCTGGCCTCATATTCCCTCCTAAATTCAGATTACATCTCCAAGCAGTAACTGGCCATTTCTTGTATGTCCCACCACCACTACACATTCAATGCCACCTCTCTCATCATCTTTTTGTGGCTGTATCATTTTCTCAGCAATTCAGGTATGGCCATTGCTGGGAACAGGTGACAACTCTAATGTGTCGCAGGGATATCCTTGAACAGCAATATTTTTATGTGGGTAAAAATCAAATTAAAATGAGCATGGAAGACACACTAAGAGGAAGGCTTGGGTTCCAAGGAGCAGGGACAGCCCTGCCTTCTTTTGCAGGTAAATTGAGCTGGGTTGAAGTGAGCTGAAAGTCTAATTGCTATGTACAGACTGACAGACAGGGGCCCCATAGCATTTTAAGCAGCAGCAGGTGGAGACTCTTTCTTCACCTCTAACAGCCAAGTCCTGGAGACAAGCCCCCATGCAGTAACACAGAGGTCCCCCAGAGGCTTCATCCAGGTCCAGGAAAATTACCAGTATGTATTTGAATACAGATCAGTGTTATAACCAAGATCCCCAAATAATAATGACTTAAATCAGATAGAAGATCATTTTTCTCAGGCACTAATCTGATCATAAGCAACCCAGAACTTACATGGCAGGTCTGTATCCGCAATATACATCTTCCTTCTCATGGTCTCATCATGTTGATCCTACCAACAGGAAGGGGAACAGGGCCCCTACAAGGTTTCATTTAAGTTGTACACATCACTTCTGGTTGCACTCTAATAACTGTAATGTAGTCATATGGTCACACATAGCTGGAAGCGCTCGGGCCATGTGCTCAGCTACTAGTAACAGCTGATGCTTACATAGTGCTTCCTGGAACCAAGCACTGCTCTAAGAGCTTTGCCCATATTGACATACAACAACCCCATAAATTAAGCACTAACATCATTTCCATTTTGCAGATAAGGTCACTGAGGCACGAAGAGGTGGAATAACTCATCCAAGGTCATCAGATGGGGGTAAGTGATGGAGAGGGACGTTCAAACCCTCACAGACTAGTTCCCAAATGTGTGATTTAAACCATTCTGCAATATTGCCTCTAAATACAGGATTCTGTTAGTAAAGGAGAAAAGAGAGGATGAAAATTAGGAGACACTCAGATATCACTGCTTTAGCACCCCAGCATTCATGTTTGTCACACACAGCAATGGTCCAAGCTCTGGGATCCTCTCCCTCATTGCTCTGTTCTTTCCAGTTTTCTACACATTGCCATTCACAGCAGCCCATGCCTACACCCTGCCTCCTGCAGAGATGGCTGATATGATAACAGAAGTTATCATGTGGCTTCCAGTCACTCCATATTCTAGCCTATCCCCTGTACTTCCCCACCACATGAATCCTCCCCAACTGCCATCTTCTTCATGCCACGCCCCTCTTTAGAAACGAACAAGGAGCATCTTTTCATGTGTTTGTTAGCCATCCGCATGTCTTCTTTGACATTTTGAACTAAATAGAAATGTCTATTTAGTTCTTTGGCCCATTTTTTGATTGGGTCGTTTATTTTTCTGGAATTGAGCTGTATAAGTTGCTTGTATATTTTTGAGATTAGTTGTTTGTCAGTTGCTTCATTTGCTATTATTTTCTCCCATTCAGAAGGCTGTCTTTTCACCTTGCTTATAGTTTCCTTTGTTGTGCAGAAGCTTTTAATTTTAATTATATCCCATTTGTTTATATTTGCTTTTATTTCCAGTATTCTGGGAGGTGGATCATTGAGGATCCTGCTGTGATTTATGTCGGAGAGTGTTTTGCCTATGTTCTCCTCTA